>JAUMJL010001630.1:0-395587 GCA_033558185.1 Dromococcyx pavoninus
AACAATCACGCACCGCCCAGCAGAGCCTGGCCACGCCCACAGGGAGGCACAGACCCGCCCACGGCACCGAGGCCACGCCCCCATGCTCCCAATCCCAGCAGGTGGCGCCGCCGCAGCGCTTCTGGATTATTCCGTTCCCAGATTATCCCTGCCTGGACTAATGCTGCCCGAACTAATACTGCCTGGACTAATCCTTCCCACACTATCCCTGCCTGGATTATCTCCGCCTGGTCTATCCCTGCCTGGACTACCCTTACCTGGACTAACCCTACCCAAACTAACCCTGCCCTGCCCAGACCAACCAATGCTGCCTGGACTATCCCTGCCTGGGCCAAACACTGCCTGGTCTAACCCTGCCCAGACTAATTCTGCCCTGCCTAGACTGGATTATCCCTGGATTATCCCTTCCTGGACGAATCCTGCTTGGATTATCCCTATCTGGACTATCTCTGTCTGGATTATGCCTTGAATAACACTGCCCAGACTAACACTGCCCTGATTACCCCTGCCTGGACTATCCCTTTCTTGACTAACCCTGCTTGGACTAACCCTGCCTGGATTATCCTTGCCTGTATTATTCCTGCCTGGAATGACCCTACCTGCATTATGTCTACCTGGACTATCCCTGCATGGATTATCCCTACCTGGATTATATCTACCTGGACTATCCCTGCATGGATTATCCCTACATGGATTATCTCTGCTTGGACTAACTGGATTATCTCTGCCAGCACTAATCCTTCCCAGATTATCCCTACCTGGACTGACCCTGCCCAGACTCTCTCTGCTGGGTTTAACCCTTTGTATGCCAGGCTCGGGTGCTGCCCTAGGGGCACCCTAAGGTGTCAGCGCCCCCTCCCACGCATGAAGCCCCTCCCCATCCCCAGTTTGGGGTCACCCTGGCCTCCCAGACTCTCCACACCCACCCCTGATTCCCAGTCCCCAGTGTGCAGGGTGCGGGGGGGCCCTTCCACACCTGGCAGTGGGTGCTGATACCGATGTGTGTGTCCCCCCCCCCTCCCCGGCCTCCCCTGAGAAGAAGATGAATTGTTTTTCCGTCTGACGTCAAAGGGCCCTGATTGGGGGGGGGGGGGGCAAAAAAACCCTGCAAGGGCCTTGCCAAGGCCAGGCTGAACCAGCAGAGTTAACCCTTAATGGGCTGGGGGGGGAAAGGAGAGGGGGGGCATTGCCTCCTGGAATCGCTGTCACCCAGCGGTGTGATGGGGAGGGGTCGAACTGGGGTGGGGAGGGGACCAGATGTGTCCCTGGGGAGGAGTGTGATCGGGGGGGGGGAACTCAGATGTGGCACCGGGGAGGGATGGGATGGGAAGGGAACGCAAATGTGCCCCTGGGGAGGATGTGATGGGAAGGGGATCCAGGTGTGTCCCTGGGGAAGGATGGGATGGGGGGACACACAAGGATGTATCCGTGGGGAGGGGTGTGATGGGGAGGGGACCCAGATGTGTCCCTCGGGAGGGATGAGATGGAGAGGGGATCCAGATGTGTCCCTGGGGAGATATGGGATGGGATGGGGGGGGCGGATGGGAGGGGATGGGATGGAATGGGATGGGATGGGAATGGGGGGCGACAAAAATGTGTCCCTGGGGAGGGATGGGATGGGGGGGATGACACCAAGATGTGTCCCTGGGGAGGGGGTGCAAATGTGTGCCTGGGGAGGGATGAGATGGAGAGGGGATGCAGGTATGTCCCTGGGGAGGGAGGGGATGGGATGGGACACCAAGATGTGTCCCTGGAGAGGGATGAGATGGGGAGGAGGCCAAATTGTGACCCATGGGGATACTTCAGGCTGGAAAGGGAGGATGGGACACCTGGGGCTTGTCCCCTGTGACCCCTCGCCATGCTGGTCCACCTTCTCCAGCCCCACGATGGGTAAGAGCCCCAAGGACTTGGGGGGTGAGGGGAGGCAGAGCCGCTGGCTCCCCAACCCCCCTGCACCCGCACGTGTGTCACAGCCCACACAGACACCCGTGGGGGGGCACCTGGGGGGAGGAGATGGGACATCAGGGACACCGGGAGTGCAATGGACACTCCCAGCACAGAAAGCAAGGGTGTCCTGAGCTGCACCCAAAGAGTGGGAGCAGAGGGGAGGGAGGGGATTCTGCCCCTCTGCTGCGCTCTGGGGAGACCCCACCTGGAGCCCTGGGTCCAGCTCTGGAGTCCTCAGCACAGGAAGGACCTGGAGCTGTTGGAGCGAGTCCAGAGGAGGCCACGGAGATGATCCGAGGGCTGGAGAACTTCTGGTGTGAGGACAGGGTAGGAGAGTTGGGGTTGTTCATCCTGGAGAAGAGAAGGCTGTGGGGAGACCTTAGAGCAGCCTCCCAGGACTGAAAGGGGCTCCAGGAAAGCTGGGGAGGGGCTCTGGATCAGGGAGTGCAGGGATGGGATGAGGGGAAGGGTTTGGAGCTGCAAGAGGGGAGATTGAGATGAGATCTTGGGGAGAAATGTTTTGTTGTGAGGGTGGGGAGGCCCTGGCCCAGGTTTCCCAGAGCAGTGGTGGCTGCCCCATCCCTGGAGGTGTTGAAGGCCAGGTTGGATGGGACTTGGAGCCCTCTGATCCAGTGGGAGGTGTCCCTGCCCATGGCAGGGGGGTTGGAACTGGCTGTGCTTTGAGGTTCCTTCCAACCCAACCCATTCCATGATTCCGTGATTCATTAACAGAGTGCTTAATTCTTCCATCTCCCAGGCTCTGCTCCCGTTTCCCAGGCTGAGGGCTGCCAGCTGGAGCATTCCCAGCCCTCCCTGTTGTCTCTGTTGTCCCAGGGAGGGGGTTGGTTCCCCCCCCACCTCCAAACATGCACTTTGCCCGGAGCTGCAGGTGTGGGCAGGGATGCTGCTGCCTGCTTCCACCTCCTCCTCATTCCCCTCCTGGAAGCAGCCAGCCCCGACGCTGGGGAAGGGAGGAGGGGGCTCTTCCTGGGGGTATCCTCACTTTTGGAGTGCAGGAGGGGTCAGTTCTGCTCTGGTGAGGTCAGGAGGGGAGGAACATCACCCCGTCAGCCTAGAGTGATGCCACGTTATAGAATCATGGAATGGTTTGGGTTGGAAAGGACCTTAAAGCCCACCCATTTCCAACCCCAACTCGATGTCATCTCCAAACTGACCGAGGGAGCACTCGGTCCCCTCATCCAGATCATGGATAAAGATGTTGAACAGGACTGGACCCAACACTGAGCCCTGGGGACAGCACTTGGGAAAGGCAAGTTTAGGAGCAGCCAAGCCACTCAGCACCTTTCCCTCATCCCAGGTGATTTTTTTTTTCCCCTATCAAAGAATTTAAATTTTGCTCCTCAGCCATAGCTCAAATATTTAGACCCTGCTGGGGTGACTTAAAATTCCTCCCTGGATGAGGCAGGGACTCATCCTGCTGCCACCTCCAAGCCACAGGGAAGAGGAGGAGAAGAGGTGAGGAGCAAAGGTCACCATCGCAGCTGAAAAGGGCCAAGGAGGGGTGGGAAGCAGGAAAATGAGGGGTTAATGGGGGAAAAAGGAATGAAATCTCACTCAGTTCTGAGTTCTAAAGGTATTTTCAGTAAAAAGGGATTTAATTAAATAAAAATAAAAGCTTTATTAAATCATAGAATCACAGAATCATTGAGATTGGAAAAGCCCTCCCAGCTCATCCAGTCCAACCATCAGCCCAACCCCACCGTGACCACCAAACCCTGTCCCCAAGTGCCACGACCACACGGGTTTGGAACCACTCAAGGGATGGGGACTCCACTACCTCCCTGGGAGCCTCTGACAGGGCCTGAGAACCCTTTCCATGAAGGAATTGTTCCTGATGCCCCATCTGAACCCTGCCCTGGCGCAACTTGAGGCCATTTCCTCTCATCCCATCCCTTGGGAACAGAGCCCAAGCCCCCCCTGGCTCCACCCTCCTCTCCAGGAGCTGCAGAGAGCCATGAGGTCTCCCCTCAGCCTCCTCTTCTCCAGACCAAACCCCCCCAGGGCCCTCAGCCGCTCCCACAACCCCTGTTCTCCAGACCCTTCCCCAGCTCCGCTCCCTTCTCCAGATGTGCTCCAGCCCCTCCAGGGCTTTCTTGGAGGGAGGGGCGCAACCCTGAGCCCAGGATTGGAGGTGCTGAGTGCAGGGGGACGATCCCTGCCCTGCTCCTGCTGCCACCCCAGGGCTGAGCCAAGCCAGGGTGCTGGGGGCCTTCTTGCCCCCCTGGGCCACTGCTGCCTCCTGTTCAGCCGCTGTCGAGCAGCACCCCCAGGGCCTTTGCCTTTGGGCAGCTTTCCAGCCACTCTTCCCCAAGCCTGGAGCTGCAGGGGTTGCTGGGACACAAGGGCAGGACCCGGCACTTGGCCTGGTTGAACCCCATCCCGTTGGCCTTGGCCCATGGATCCAGCCTGGCCAGGTCCCTCTGCAGACCCTTCCTGCCCTCCAGCCCATGGATCCATATCCAGGTCCCTCTGCAGAACTTTCCTACCTCCAAGAGGATGGGCAGACAAGCAAACAGAGGTCCAACCCAAGTGAATTCTCACACTTCCCAATCCCCACAGACCAAAGGAGATGGGACACGGAGCTGCTGCACGGGGAGGACCCTCCACTCCCACCACCTCATCCTCCCCCAGCCTCAAAGTGATGGACCCGAAGTGTGGGCACGAGCTTCGAACCAGCTTTTATTTCTCTCTCTCTAAGGAAAGTCACTCCGCGGTACAAACCGACTTTGGCATGGGAACCAGAGAAGCCTTGAGCCTGGTTCCCCACGGATGCCCTCGGGTGAGAAAGATGCAGAGAGTGAAAAGGAATTCTCTGGAGTCACCACCAAGTTTTCCCCCAGACTCCTTTCCAACAGAGCTTTACAGATGTCTATAGATGCGATGATAGCGTTGTTTATAATAAATAACCCTCCCTGGTGTCTAACAGTGTGTGCAGGGCGTCAAGTATTAGAAATACATCGGTTTTCTTCTCTTAAAAGGTGAGATAATAAACAAGGGGGGCTCCCCCGAGGCCCCCCTGGCACCCCCGTGCGTGTCTCGGTGTCCCCAGTGTTCCCCCCTGGTCGGGGAGGGCGGGGGCAGCCTGTGCTTTGGGTGCTGGAAAGGGGTAGCGATGGGGATGCTCCCTGTGCATGGAGGGGGGCAAGGAAAGAGGGTTTTACCCCCCCCCTTTTGTCATAATGGGGTGGTCGTGCTGGGGGGACCCCATGGATACTGTGGGGATTGGATTAGGAGGACCACATGGATGTCCTGGATCTCGGATGGGGACACCCCCTGGATGTCCTGGATCTCAGATGAGGGACCCCATGGATGTCGTGGGTCTCAGATGGGGGGACTCCCTGAATGTCATGGATCTGAGATGGGGGCATCCCATGGATGTTGTGGGTCTCAGATGGGGGGACCCCCTGGATGTCCTGGATCTGAGATGGGGGCACCCCTGATCTGGGCATTAGGGTGAGACAGGGACAGGGTCAAAAGATGCAACCCAGGGGTGTGAAGAAGGCTGAAAGGGTCTTTTAACACCCCAGCTGACCCCTCAAAGAAGCTCCCCAAGGGTCACATCCAACCCAGGGCGAGGATGGAGATGGGGGGTCCCAGGGGACCGTGCTGCCACTGCCTCTCCTGCCTCCCAGGGATGGCTCCGGGCTTCCCACTGGGAGAATCCCTAGGATTGCCCATCTAAAAGGGGTTCGAACAAGACCAGGAATATCTCAAGGGCCGCTCCCTGAGGTTTTGGGCAGCCTACGTGACTCTGGGCTGGTTGTCGGGGCCGCAGGGAGAGGCTGATGTGCCCAGCGCCGGCCAAAGCTCCCTCTAAGCCCCTCTTAGCCTGATTTGCCAGCCGCGGCGTCGCTCGCCCTCACTGTGGCATCCCTCGCCCTCACCGTGGCAACCCGCGCTGTCCGGGCTTCCGCCTTCCTCCCGGGGCAACCGGAGGGGGCAGAGGATGGAGGGGACAGGACCCCAGTGCTGGGAGCTCCGTGCCCTCCTCCTCTTGTGTCTCACGAGGTCTCCAGTGCACACATCGAGCTCACGGGCGCGCGCAGCCTCGCACGCTCAGGCTGCCGTGGGGTCACGTGGGTGGGGGGGTCCCCAGCTCCTTGCCCAACCCCTCCCTCACCCCCCCCCACCCCTCTCTTTCTGGCTCTTCACGTTTTCACATTTTCGAGGAGTGGTTTTGCAAAATAAAATAAAATAAGATTAATTTAAATTAAAAAATAAAATTACAAAAAAAACACCAGCAGCTCCTTCCTTCCCTCTTCTGAGAGGATCGGGGGCAGCGTCGATGCTGCTCCTGCATCCCCCCCCACCCCGGGGCCTGGCGGAGAAGCACGGGTCCCACCCCAACCCCCAGGGGGAGGGTCCCATCTGCAGCCAGATCCCAGCGTAGGTCCCTCCTGAGAAGGCCCAAGAAGGTTCCTCGGCCAAGGAGGGGTCCGGGGTGGGGATGAGAGAGGGGCTACACGGAGCTGCGGCGTTTCAGGAGGCCTGGGAATGCTGCCAGGCTGTGGAGACCGGTGGAGACGGAGCTGATGGCCGACCGGCGGGCGCTGCAGAAGCATCTGTTGGAGGGCGTCTCCGGACAACGGCCGGGCAAGGAGTGGCTTTGTTCCACGCAGGTGTCCGAGGTGGAGAGGTCCCTGGGGATGATCATGGGGATGGAGTACTGCAGCTTCTCCCGGCTCTTGTACCACAGGCACGAGCACATGGATTGGAAGTGGAGGACCTCGGCGTAGACGTTCCGAAAGTCACCTCCACCTCCACCCCCGCCGCCCACCGCCGCCGTCGCCGG
Source organism: Dromococcyx pavoninus (assembly GCA_033558185.1). NCBI lineage: Eukaryota > Metazoa > Chordata > Aves > Cuculiformes > Neomorphidae > Dromococcyx > Dromococcyx pavoninus. The sequence continues at coordinate 6,761 of JAUMJL010001630.1, forward strand.
GGCTGAGGCCGAGGAGGCGTCCGGGGCGTGGACGCTGCTGGCTTGGCCGTTGCGGGTGAGCAGCGCCCGGTGCTCCGCGTCCCGCTTCTCGTCCTCGGCGTTCATGGTCATGAAACGCAGCACCACCAGGTTGAGGAAAGCCCCGATGACCGTCAGCCCCGTCAGGATGTAGACGAAGCTGAAGGCCACGTATTGTGGCTTGTTCTGGAGGGCTTCGTCCTTCTGCAGGGCCACGTAGTCCCCGAAGCCGATGGTGGTGAGGGTGATGAAGCAGTAGTAGTAGGCATGGAAGAAGCTCCAGTGCTCGTAGTAGGAGAAGGCAGCTGCCCCGATGCAGAGGGTGCTGATGCAGGAGAAGAACCCGATGGTGACCATGTTGGCCATGGAGACCTCCGCCCGCCTCATGCCAAGGCACTTCTTGATGCGGTGGAGGAGGTACTTGACGAAAGTGTTGATCCTCTCGCCCAAGCTCTGGAACATGACGAGGGTGAGGGGGATGCCCAGCAGGGCGTAGACCATGCAGAAGACCTTCCCACCATCCGTGCTGGGGGCTGCGTGGCCGTAACCTGGGGAGCAAAGCCACAGGGTGGGATCAGCTCGGTGGTCTGAGAGGAGCGCAGCGCCTCGAAACTCTTCTCTGACCAAACTGCTGGTGGGGAACCCCCAACCCTGATCGGTTCCGCCCTCGTGCCCAGGCACAAGGAGTGACCATGGATGGCTGGGATGGGTGGAGGGACAACAGGAGCTCCAAAGGAAGAGGAAAATGAAGAGGAGGGGGTTGGAGGAGGGAGAAAGTCCTTGGGTCACGGGGAAGGGGTCTGGAGGGCTGGTGGGTGAGATGCTGCGTCCCTGGGTTGGGGTGGAGCAGTCCAGGGATGCTGGGGCAGGGGAACATGGAAATGGGAGATCACTCTTCCTTGAAATACCCATCCTGGGATGGTCCATCTCGGAGCAGCTGGTGGAGAGGTGCAGGAGATGGGGAAAATAGGGATTTTTGTGGAAAGAAGAGAGGAGGTGGCTGGCTCCACTTGGTCACCACAGCCCCACGTGTCCCATGGTCCCATTTCCGTGTCCCCATGCCCAAATGCCTGGATCCAGGGAGCTGGGGGAGCACCCAACACCCAACCCCAAGGACCCCATCGGGGTTCCAATTAACCTTCTGCCTGAACAAACCCCATGCAGACGGGGCTGCTTCTGCATCCACACTGGTGGAGGATTTGTCCTGGATGGATCCTGGGCATCCTGGAGGCAGTGGAGCCCCCAGGGTGTGTGGGAGCTGAGCTGGGCCACCCTGGGGAGCCAGACAGGGCCCCTGCATTGCGGGAGCCGCCCTCGCTGCCAGGCACCAGGCACTCCCCTTCCCCTTCTCTTTTCCTGTTGCGGTTCCTTTCCCTTCTTTTTTTTTCCATTTCTCTTTCCCCATCCCTTTCTTTTTCTCCCTTCTTCTTCTCTTTCACCATCTCCTTTTTCTCTTCCTTCTCCTTCTTCTCCATTTCCTTCTCCTCCTCCTTCTCCTCCTTTTCCTTCTCCATCTCCATCTCCATCTCCTTCTCTTCTTTCTCCTTCTCCTCTTCTTTCTCCTCCTTCTCCTTCTCCTTCTCCTTCTCCTTCTCCTTCTCCTTCTCCTTCTCCTTCTCCTTCTCCTTCTCCTTCTCCTTCTCCTTCTCCTTCTCCTTCTCCTTCTCCTCCTCCTTCTCATACTTCTCCTTCTCCTCCTTCTCCTTCTCCTTCTCCATCTCGTTCTCCATCTCCTTCTCCTCCTTTTCCTTCTTCTCCTTCTCTATCTCCTTCTCCTCCTCCTTCATATTCTCCTCCTTTCCCTTTCCCTTTCCCTTTCCCTTTCCCTTTCCCTTTCCCTTTCCCTTTCCCTTTCCCTTTCCCTTTCCCTTTCCCTTTCCCTTTCCCTTTCCCTTTCCCTTTCCCTTTCCCTTTCCCTTTCCCTTTCCCTTTCCCTTTCCCTTTCCCTTTCCCTTTCCCCCTCCCTCTCTCCAGCTCCGCAGAACCAGCAGGTTATGGGCTGCAGGAGCAGGAAGGAACAGTTGGCAGGCAGGAGCAGCAGGCAGACAGGAATATGCAGAAGCAGCAGGCAGGAGCAGCAGGCAGGAGAAGGCAGGAGCAGACACGAGCAGCAGTCAGGAGCAGGCAGGAAAAGGCAGGAGCAGACAGGAGCAGGCAGGAGCAGTGAGCAGGAGCAGGCAGGAGCAGGCAGGAATATGCAGGAGTATCAGGCAGGATCAGGAAGGAGCAGGCAGGAATATGCAGGAGCAGCAGGCAGGAATATGCAGGAGCAGCAGGCAGGAGCAGGCAGGAGCAGGCAGGAGTGGGCAGAAGCAGGCAGGGGCACACAGGAGCAGGCAGGATCAGGCAGAAGCAGCAGGCAGGAGCTGGCAGGATCAGGCAGGAATATGCAGGAGCAGCAGGCAGAAGAGGGCAGGAGCAGCAGACAGGCAGGAGCAGCCCTGTGGGCCGGGCGCTGCAGCCACAGCTCAGATCCCAGGGGAGCTCAAAATTCCTTTTCTCAGCCCCCAACTGCTTTTGGACAGGGCTGGGAGTGCCAGCACAAGCACCCCCTCGCAGCACCCACTTCTCCAAGGCCACTCCAGGACACCCAACCAGGCGACACCACAGCGACCCCCGGGACCGTGGGAATGGCAGAGGGGAGGTGACCCAGCCCCGGCTCTGTTTAATCCTGGCTGGGTGGAGGCAGGTGGCCTCTGTCACTGTCACCCGCGCCAGGAGCCTCGGGAGGCCAAGGATTAAGCTGGGTCATAGAGATGAGAAAGCAAGGATTGTCAGATCTCCATCCAAGCCACCTCTGAGGAGCTGGCTGTGACCTCTCCCAGCTGCCAGCGATGCCAGGTCAGGCTGCAGCTGCAGAGAGCATCGCTGGAGAATGTCACTGAGAGCATCACCAAGAGCATCACCAAGAGCATCACCAGAGAGCACCACTGAGGGCATCACCGAGAGCATCACTGAGAGCATCACCAGAGAGCATCATGGAAGAGCATCACCAGAGAGCACCACTGAGAGCATCACCAGAGAACACCACTGAGAGCAGCACCAAAAGTATCACCAAGAGCATCACCAGAGAGCACCACTGAGAGCACCACTGAGAGCATCACCAGGGAACGTCTTGGGAGAGCATCACGGGAGAGAGAGCATCACTAGAGAGCATCACCAAAAGCATCACTGAGAACATCACTGAGAGCATCACCAGAGAGCATCATGGGAGAGCATCACCAGAGAGCATCACCAAGGAGAGCATCACTAGAGACAAAGCATCACTGAGAGCACCACCAGAGAGCATCACAGGAGAGCATCACAGAATCACAGAATCATAAAATGGTTTGGGTTGGAAGGGACCTCAAAGCCCAGCCAGTCCCACCCCCTGCCATGGGCAGGGACACCTCCCACTGCATCAGGGGGCTCCAAGCCCCATCCAACCTGGCCTTCAACACCTCCAGGGATGGGGCAGCCACCACTGCTCTGGGAAACCTGGGCCAGGGCCTCCCCACCCTCACACCAAAACATTTCTCCCCAAAATCTCATCTCAATCTCCCCTCTTTCAGCTCCAAACAATTCCTCCTTGTCCTATCCCTGCTCTCCCTGATCAAGAGAGCATTGGCAGAGAGCATCACCAGAGAGCAACGACAGAGAACATCACCAGAGCATCACCAGAGAGAGGACCTCATGGAGAGCATCACCACAGAGCACCACGAAGAGCAACACCAAAGAGAAAACATCATCACCTGAGAGCATCAGTGCTGTCATCAGTGCTGTCATCAGCCTACCCTTCCCTCACTGATGGAAAAGGGGGCTCCTGCTTGGTGGTCCCTCCCTGCTGCTTGGTGTCCCCTCCCCAGCGGCAGAGGGGACACTGAGGCAATGCCACACCAGCTGGGTGGCTCCTGGGTCCCACAGCAGAGCCAGCAGCTGCATTTCAACACAGGGTCACATCCTGCTGCCCTTGGGGGAGCCCTCGCCCTGCTTGTCCACTTGCCCCTATTCTTCGTATCGTGCCAGCCTGAATCTCCCACCTGGAGTCCTGCGTCCACTTCTGGAATCCCCAATATAAGAAAGACATGGAACTGTTGGAATGGGTCCAAAGGAGGCTACAAAGATAATCCAAGGCCTGGAGAACCTCTGCTGTGAGGACAGGGTGGGAGAGTTGGTATTACTCATCCTGGAGAAGAGAAGGCTGTGGGAAGACCTTAGAGCAACGTCTCAGGACTGAAAGGGGCTCCAGGAAAGCTGGGAAGGGGCTTTTTCCAAGGGCCTGGAGTGACAGGATGAGGGGGAATGGCTTTAAATTGGAAGGAGGAAGATTTAAATTGGGCATTAGGAAGAAATTCTTCGTGATGAAGGTTGGGAGGCCCTGGTCCAGGTTGCCCAGAGCAGTGGTGGCTGCCCCATCCCTGGAGGTGTTGAAGGCCAGGTTGGATGGGGCTTGGAGCCCCAGATCCAGTGGGAGGTGTCCCTGCCCATGGCAGGGGGGTTGGAACTGGCTGGGCTTTGAGGACCCTTCCAACTCAAACCATTCCATGATTCCTTGAGCACCAGCTGGTCGAGGATGGGGTTTTAGGACACGAGCCCTGAGCGGTGCCTGTGAACCCCATCCCTGCCTGCTCCTGCCTGCCCAGCACCAGGGCAGCTCTCAGAGCTATATTTAGCCTCAATTCCGCAGGGAAGGGAGTTTATGAGCTCTCAGAGTGCGTCCAAGCATCCGTCAATCTCCCAGCCCCCCCCTCCCCCCCTTCCCAAGCTTAAGCAGGCGTTGCCTGATCTCCAGCACGTCTGAGGGTGGGGAGGGAAGAACAGGTAGAAGAGCTCCTCAGGGATCTGGTTTCGTAGTGGGCAGGTACAGTCGGACCGGATGATCTCAAAGGTTGTTTCCAACCAGATGAATCTCTGATCCCATGACACCAGGATACAGAATCCAGACAATGGGGAGAGGGAGACTGTGAGAAGGTGGCAGGGAAGGTGAACCCCTCAAACCTCTTTTGCACCTGCAGTTTCATCCACTGCGGGAAGGGAACACATCAGATGGGAGGGCTCAGCTCCTGGGGATGCAGCAAAGACCTCACAGAACGGTTTGGGCTGAAAGGGACCTCAAAGCCCATCCAGTCCCACCCCCTGCCATGGGCAGGGACACCTCCCACTGGATCAGGGGGCTCCAAGCCCCATCCAACCTGCCCTTCAACACCTCCAGGGATGGGGCAGCCAACACTGCCCTGGGAAACCTGGCCCAGGGCCTCCCCACCCTCACACCAAAACATTTCTCCCCAAGATCTCATCTCAGTCTCCCCTCTTTCACCCTTCCCCTCATCCTATCCCTGCACTCCCTGATCCAGAGCCCCTCCCCAGCTTTCCTGGAGCCCCTTTCAGTTCTGGGAGGCTGCTCTAAGGTCTCCCCACAGCCTTCTCTCCAGGATGAACAACCCCAACTCTCCCACCTCACGAAGAGGCAACAAGGCTCTCTGCTCCTGCAGAAAGGACGCAGCATCCCTGCTCCTCTCCACCTCCTGCCTCCCTCCTGCAGCGCCCCCGCCCCTCAACCGAGTGGGCCCTCCGGGGTGGGTGCTGCCAGGGGAGAGCCGAATCGGGGTGCTCTGAGCTCCCTCTCAGGGTGCTCCAGGCGGGCAGGGAGCATGGTGTGTGTCCCCAGGGAGAAAATATGACACGTCCCTGAGGAACGCGGCCGGCTCCGTCTCCTTTTTAGGGCTGGTGAGGAGCAGGGGTGGATCTGGCCGCAGCTCCGGGGAGCAGGTGCAGGGCTGGGCTGGCCGCTGGCCTGGAGCAAATCCCAGGCTGTCGGGAGCGATGGATGGGGGAGATTAGCAGGGCAGCTGCTGGAGATGGGAATGGGAGGGGGGGGAAGCTTTGTAGAGCGGAGGTGTTACAAAGCTGGAGGGCACAAAAGGGTGGGGAAAAGGGATGGGGGTCCTGGGAGGTGGCACTGGATGTTGGAGGGGTGTGGGAGGGGGCTGAGATCTCCAGGGTGCCAGGAATGGGGATGCAGGAAGTCAGGAATTGGGGATGGAGCGAGTCAGGAATAAGGGATGCAGGGAGCCAGGGATGGGGGATGCAGGGAGCCAGGGATGGGGAATGGAGTGAGTCAGGGATAGTGGATGGAGGGAGCCGGGGATGGAGGGAGCCAGGGATGGGGTGCCAGGAGGCAGGGATGGGGATGAAGAGAGACAGGGATGGGGGATGGAGGGTCCCAAGGACAGGGGGTGCAGGGAGGCAAAGATGGGAGATACAGGGAGCCAGGGATGGGGTGCAGGGAGCCAGGAATGGGAGTGTAGGGAGACTCTGGGGGTCTCCAACACTTTGGAGAAGTCCCAGTTTCCATCCCAGCCTGGGATGAAGAAAACTCCAGTCCCTCCATCCCAGGACAGATCCAGATCTGTTCCTTCCAAACCTGGGATGAACTCAACTCTGGTCCATCCAAGTCTGGGATGAACCCAGCTCTTGCCTCTCCAGCTCTGGGATGAACCCAACTCTGGTCCTTCCAAGCATGGGATGAACCCAACTCTGGTCCCTCCATCTCTGGGATGAGCCCAACTCTGGTCCCTCCATCTCTGGGATGAACCCAACTCTTGTCCCTCCATCTCTGGGATGAGCCCAACTCTGGTCCCTCCAAGGATGGGATGAACCCAACTCTTGTCCCTCCAGCTCTGGGATGAACCCAACTCTGGTCCCTCCAAGTGTGGGATGAACCCAACTCTGGTCCTTCCAAGCCAGTTGCATCCGTAGACCTGGCAGATCCACAATCAGGAATTCCCCATTGGTGGAGGAAAAGCCTCACCCTCTGGAGATGCCCCTCCCCACTGTGGAGACCACCCTCCCCCAGCAGACCCCACCCCTGCAGCTGGGTGGCACCATGGGGAACACACAGTGACCCAAAGCTCCCAAAGCCCTTCGGCACCTGAAAGCCACCAACACCCAAAGCACTCAACCCTGAGCCCCCCAAGTGCCTGCCCCACGCACCCCTTTCTCCTGGACCTCACTGGTGGTCCCTCAGACACAGTGAGTGGACAACCCTTGGGGTGCATTGTACCCCAGGCAGTAGCATCCTCCTCCTCCCACCAGCCCTTCATCCTCCTGTTCCATCACTCCCAGTAAGGACCAGCATCCCACTCAGCGTTTCATGGGGACCCAGTGTGTCCCCTGAATGAGGTGACCTTGGTGACCAAGCTCTCTCCATCACTGTGGCCAAGAGGAAGCCCTGCCAGTTGAACCAGTGCCCAAGCTGAGCCTGAGGACCACGTTTGTCCCCAAGGCCAGGGACAGGGGTCCCAGCGGATGCAGCCGGAACAAGGGATGTCCCTTGGTGCCACCTTGGAGACATCCCATCTTCCCAAGGTGATCAAACAAGCAAGGGGGAGCAGGTGGGAAAGGCACCAGGTGGCAACCTGCCCAGAGCAAACGCAGCCCTGACATGGAGGGACACGGTGTCCTGGGGACAAGTGTGTCCTGCAACACCTTCATCCCCCCTGGAGAGAGGTTGAAGGGACCCCTCCTACCTGGGGACACCTCCCCAGGGGCAGGGAGAGAGGCAGCTGGAGCAGAGGGACAGCACCCGGGCTCCCTGGGGTTGACCTTGGAGTTGGAGAAGATCTGGGACCCACTGCACCCAGTCCCAGCTGGGTCCTGGAGCTGGAGCAGGGATTGTCCTCGCTGTGCCTTCTGCTGTCCTCTCACTCTGCCATCCACCCATCCACCCATCCACCCATCCATCCATCCATCCATCCATCCATCCATCCATCCATCCATCCATCCACCCATCCACTCATCCATCCTTCCATCCACCCATCCATCCATCCATCCATCCATCCATCCATCCATCCACCCATCCATCCATCCACCCATCCATCCACCCATCCACTCATCCATCCACCCATCCACTCATTCATCCTTCCATCCATCCATCCATCCATCCATCCATCCATCCATCCATCCCTCCATCCATCCATCCCTCCTCCTCTCCATCCATCCATCCCACTGGGATCCCACTGGGGAGGAGATGCTGGACCTGGCTGGGGACTCCTCTCTCTATGGGGTGGGAGGGACCCCAGTGCTGGAGACCCCCCCCAAACCACAGCATTGGGGTTCCCCCCTCCCCCTCATCCAGCACCTACCCTCCCCACCCCTTGGTCCCTGCGTCCACGTGACTCCCCCCGTACATTTGGGGGGGGGGCACCCCCAAAGGGGCTCAGAACCACCCCCCCCCCCTCTCCCCTGCCTGCTGGAGGGTTTGGGGGTGCAGCCGGTGCCTTGTGCGTGTGTCCCGTCCCCCCCCCCAATCCCAGGCAGGCGGGAGGGGGGGGCCGGATCCTTCCCTGGCGGGGGAGGGGGGTCAGGGTGGTGTCATGGAAAATCCCGGTGCCGGCCAAGCGCTGTTTGCGCCGAAACTGGCAAGATTTCCCCCGAACTTGGGGCGCCGCCAGGCTCCATCCCCCCTCCCGCAAAAAGGGGGGTGCAGCAGGGTCCTCCTCAACCCCCCCTCCCTCCCCCCCTTAGGGGCCCTGCAGGGGGGACAAGGTGGGACACCCTGGTGATGGGCGCAGGGTGCAGAGGTGCAGGCACGCACCCCCACCCCAGAGACTGGGCTTTGGGGGTGCAGGCGGGGACCCCCCCACACACCCAGAGGTTGGGTTTTTGGGGTGCAGGCAGGCAACCTCACCCCAGAGATCGGGGTCTGGGGGTGCAGGCAGCACCATGACACCAGAGGATGGAGTTTTTGGGGTGCAGGCAGACACCCCAAACCCAGAGGCTGGTCCTGCTGGGGTTTTTGGGGTGCAGACAGACACCGTGACACCAGAGGATGGGGTTTTTGGGGTGCAGACAGACACCTCGACTCCAGTGACTGGATTTTTGGGGCGCAGGCAGACACTTCCATGCCAGAGGTTGGTCCTGCTGGGGTTTTTGGGGTGCAGGCAGGCACCGTGACTCCAGAGGCTGGGGTTTGGGGGTGCAGGAAGACACTGTGACATAAGAGGCCGGGATTTTGGGGGTGCAGGCAGGCAACCCCACCCCAGAGACTGGGGGTTTTGGGGTGCAGGCAGGCACCTCGACCCCAGAGGATGGAGTTTTTGGGGTGCAGGTACACACCATGACCCCAGAGGATGGGGGATTTTTTTGGGTGCAGGCAGGCACCCCAACCCCACAGGCTGGGTTTTTGGGGTGCAGGCAGACAGCTCCCACCCCAGAGGTTGAGGTTTTGGGGTGCAGGCAGGCACCTCGACCCCACAAACTACGTTTTTGGGATGCAGGCAGGCACGATGACCCCAGAGGTTGAGTTTTTGGGGCGCAGGCAGGCACCCCGACTCCAGAGGCTGGATTTTTGGGGTGCAGGCAAACAGCTCGACCACAGAGCTTGAGGTTTTGGGGTGCAGGCAGGCACTGTGACCCCAGAGGCTGGGTTTTTGGGGTGCAGGCAGGCACCTCGACCCCACAAACTGGGTTTTTGGGGTGCAGGCAGATACCATGACCCCAAAGGCTGGGGTTCTTGGGGTGCAGGCAGACCCCGTGACACCAGAGGCTGGTCCTGTTTGGATTGTTGGGGTGCAGGCAGACAACTCCCACCCCAGAGACTGAGATTTTGGGGTGCAGGCAGGCACCCCGACCCCACAAACTGAGGTTTTGGGGTGCAGGCAGGCACGGTGACCCCAAAGTCTCGATTTTTGGGGTGCAGGCAGGCACCCCGAGCCCAGAGGTTGGGTTTTTAGGGTGCAGGCAGGCACCCCGATCCCAGAGGCTGATTTTTGGGGTGCAGGCAGGCACCCCGAGCCCAGAGGTTGGGTTTTTAGGGTGCAGGCAGGCACCCCGATCCCAGAGGCTGATTTTTGGGGTGCAGGCAGGCACCCCGAGCCCAGAGGTTGGGTTTTTAGGGTGCAGGCAGGCACCCCGACCCCAGAGACTGTTATTTTAGGGGGGGCACCCCAAACCCCCTGGCGCTGGGGTCACCCCCGCTGCCCCCGGAGCTGAGCCTCTGCGCTCCGCGTTCCGCAGAGGGAAAAGGGGCCTCCGCGGGGAATAAAGAGTCAGGATGGATCCGTGCGGGACGCGGCGCTCAGCACCATGTCCCAGGGAGCCGGGGTCCAATCCGGACACCCCAGCACCTTCTCCCTGCGGGGCTCCCGGCCCCTCCACAGCTCGGGGTGCAAAGCTCCCTGTGCCGGGGGCGCATCCTTCCCTGCGCCCCTTTCCCCGGCCAAATCCTGCTCGCATTCCCCCTGGGGGGTAGGTGGGTGCCGGGTGCCGGGTGCCGTCCAGCACCATGCACTAGCACCCAACACTGTGCACCAGTGTCCAGCACCACGCACCACCATCCAGCCCCAGCACTGTGCACAGCACCACTGACCAGCACCCAGCACTGTGCACCAGCACCACTGACCAGCACACAGAATCGTGCCCCAGTGCTCAGCACCACGCATCAGCACTAGCACCCAGCACCAAGCACCAGCAGCACTGACCAGCACCCAGCACCGTGCATCGGGGCCCAGTGCTGTGCACCACTGACCACTCACCAGCACCCAGCACCAGTGCTCAGCACCACGCACTGTGCACCAGCACCCAGCACCAAGCACCAGCACCACTGACCAGCACCCAGCACCGTGCACTGGGGTCCAGCAGTCTGCACCAGCACCATTCACCCGCATCCAGCACCAAGCATCAGCACCCAGCACCATGCACCAGCACCCGTGCCCAGCACCAAGTACCAAGACCCAGCACCTGCATCCAGCACCAGCACCCAGCACCATGCACTGGCGCCCAGCACTGTGCTCCAGCACCTTTCACCCCCATCCAGCACCAGTGCTCAGCAGCACGCATCCACACCCAGCACTGTGCACCAGTGCCCAGCACTGTGCACCAGCACCACTGACCAGCACCCAGAATCGTGCACCAGTGCTCAGCACCACGCACCACCATCCAGTACCAAAACCCAGCACCGTGCACCAAAACCCAGCACCGTGCACCAGAACCCAGCACCGTGCACCAGAACCCAGCACCAAGTAGCATCACCCTGCACCAGCACTGTGCACCAGCATCCAGCACCCAGCAAATACCCCAGCACCCAGCACCGTTCACCACTGCACAGCACCATGCCCGAGTGCTCAGTACCATGCACCAGCACCCAGCACCATGCACCAGTGCCCAGCACCGCGGACCAGAGCCCAGCACCATGCACCAGCACCCAGTAACATACCCCAGCACCGTGCACCACTGCCCAGCACCATGCCTGAGTGCTCAACACCATGCACCAGCACCCAGAACCATGCACCAGTGCCCAGCACCATGTACAGAACCACGCACTGTGCCCAGCACCAACACCCAGCACCGTGCACCAGCACCCAGCACCATGTACAGGGCTATGCACTGTGCACCAGTACCCAGCACTACGCACCAAGGCTCAACCCCATGTACCAATGCCCAGCATCGTGTGCAGGATCGTGCACGGTGCACCATGCCTTGCACCAACACCCAGCACCGTGCACCAGCACCCAGCACCATGTACCAGTGCCAAACACCATGTGCAGGATCGTGCACTGTGCACCAGTGACCACCAGCTACATCCAGCACCACACACCAAGACTCAACACCACGTACCAGTGCCCAGCACCGTGTGCAGGACTGTGCATGGTGCACCAGTGCCCAGCACCATGGCACCAGTGCCACGTGCCATGCACCAGCACTCAGCACCGTGCACCAGCACCCAGCACCTCGCACCAGCACTCAGCACCATGCACCAAGACATGACACCACGTACCAGTGCCCAGCACCGTATGCAGGACTGTGCATGGTGCACCAGTGCCCAGCACCATGGCAGCAGTGCCATGCACCAGCACTCAGCACCATGCACCAGCACTCAGCACCACGCACCAAGACACGACACGACGTACCAGTGCTCAGCATCGTGTGCAAGACTGTGCATAGTGCACCAGTGCCCAGCACCATGGCACCAGTGCCACGTGCCATGCACCAGCACTCAGCACCACACACCAGCACCACTCGCAGCACCAGTGGGATCCTCCTGCCCCACGTCCACTCTCCCTCACCCCTCTGTGCCCCAGCCAGGTGAGCCCCCCACCCTGTTGCCACACGTGCCACTCCTCTTCCTCCTCCAGTTAACCACACTCCACTCTTCCCCCTCCAATTAACCCTCCCGGACATGATTTATCCAAGGTGCTGGCACCTGCTGTAAATCCCGTGCCGCAGTCGCTTCGGCCTGAGAGCTGCCTGATAAATATTTAAGCTGGCTCATAAATCACACACCGGCAGGATGGGGCTCTCCTGCGGTTCCCACACGGCTCCAGCTTCTGGGCACCAGACCTGGCAGTGCCAAGCTTGAGCAAACGGCCCTGGGGCTTGGTAATTGAAAGGGGGGGGGGGGGGGGAGAAAAAAACAAACCCCAAACTCCCAAAGAAATTGGGTTCTTTTTGCTTGGGCGATGAACTCCCATCACCTCGGAGCATCTCTGCCCCGGCACGTGGTGTTTATGCCTTGCTCTGAGTCAGGCTTTGCTGGAGAGTTTAATGAGGCATCAGCTGGGAGAGGCCAGGCAGGGCGGGGGGGCGGGGAGGGAATGGGTATTAATTGCTGTTTAACGCTCTGGGAGGGAAAGGAGCAGGGAATTTAAAGCCTGGGCGGGAGGAGAGGAGGGAGTGGGACGCGGGGTAGAGGGATGCTCACAAAGGGGCGGTGGCCAAGCCCTCTGTTTGGAAGGTCCCTGGGCTGAATCCCATGGGAGAGGACACGAGTTATACCTCCCCACGCCACACATTTGCTGGAGTTCCCCAAGGAAAAGGCTCTGCCACCTCGCCAGTGGCAGAGGCACATGTGCCCTCATTGGGTTTCAGAGTGAACATCCCAGCCAGCAATGCCAGCAAAGGTGGGCAAGGGCGTGGCCTGATGCCTAACTGGAGAGGGAAGGGAAGTGGTCCTGACCTCCCAGTGCTGCTTTCTGCTGACTCCTGTGGTTTAGCAGCATGGCCAGGGCACTCAAACCGACCCAGCAGTGACCGAGGAGCTGGATGGGGCTGCTCTCCTGGAGAAGACCCCACGCTGCCATCCCCAGGGATTGAAAAGGATGAGATGCTGCCTGTCTCTCCCTGCTGCCTGGGCATCACCTCCCGTGGGGATCTGCGCTGAGGGGAGAAGATTCCCAGCCCTGGAACAGGGTGGTATAGTTTTTCCCAGCATGTTAACTCTGAAACCTATCAAAGGCATGCTCGTAGAATCATGGTTTGGATTGGAAGGGACCTCAAAGCCCATCCAGTTCCACTCCCCTGCCACGGGCAGGGACATCTCCCACTGGATCAGGGGGCTCCAAGCCCCATCCAACCTGGCCTTCAACACCTCCAGGAATGGGACAGACACAACTTCTCTGGTCAGTCTGGGCCAGGGCCTCCTCATCAGCATCAATTTCCACTTCTTTTGAGCTGTTGGTGCAGGATGGGAACAGACATGTCCAGAGGGAGTAGGTGTCCCATCCCATGCCTTCCCCATCCTGATCACCCCCCCAACTTCTGCAGCCTCCTCCTTGTCCCAGCACCAGTGGCTTCCTTGAGATGTTTCCCTGTGCTGCGTCCCTCAAGGCCAGAGAACCTGGGGTCCTTCCCGTCCCACCAGTGCCAGTACTGGAAGGGTTGTGCCGGTACAAAGGACACTGGAAGTGGCTCAGGGTGCGTGTGCCAGGATGTCCCCAGGACCTTCCTCTTTTCCGTATTCCCAAGCCCAGAGGGGTGAGCTTCCAGGGCTTCACGTTGGGAGAGAAGCTACGGATGCGATGGATTGGGGACAGGCACAGTGCCACCAGAGCAGGGCAGCCTGGGGATGGGGGTGATGGATTGTGAGACCTTTCAGCAGCACCTGAGCTCCATTCCAACGGGACAGCTAAACCTCCTGCCTTTAAAATGCTCAGATTTTGCTAAACTCAGTATTTCATTGCACATTTACATCCACACCCCTTCCCCCTGAGCATCCTTGGACATCACCGAGTGGCTGAAGCCACAGGAATAATGGATTTGATGTCTGCAGAGCAATAAAGCCTGGTTTGGGGACATTCTCTCTGCATTTCCTTCCCATTCTGCTGCGGCTGGACACACATTTTGGTGCAGAAGAGGTCAGTGGGGTTCCAGTCTCATCCCAGGCTCTCCTGACCCAGGCAGAATCCCTGCTCCTTTGATAAGGAAGCGAGGAGGGAGGAGGGCTGTGACAGATGGTGACACCGTGGTGGCATTTGCCACCTGCCCCAACCCTCAGCAGCCAGCAAAGGAAAGGGCTGTTGGGGGGGGGATGATGTGGTTTTTTGGGAACAATCCAGGAAGAGTCATCACAGCCAGCCCTGGAGAACAGAGGCCCCTGATGCAGGGACAGGGACTGAGGCGACAGGGGATGCATCCGGCTGATGGTGACACCCCGAGGGGACCCCGTGGCCAGTTCTGCCCGGCTGCAAGGTCAGAGGAGCTCCATCCCTGCCCACCCTGCAGCTCCCCCTGTCCCTGGCTTTGCAGGGAGAGGGTGACAGCAACCCTAAATATCCCAGTCCTCGGTCTGGGATGCTTTGGGGGTGCCTGGGGCAGCTCCTTTTGGGGGTGTGTGTGGAGGGGCTGCACCCCACTAGCAGGGTGCAGGGCTCAGGGCAGCCTCGTGGAAGGAAGGGGGGGGGGGGGCTGTGGGAGACCTTCAGAGGAGATCTGGGAGGGCAGCTCGCTTCTTGGCTCTTTTCCCAGCTAAAACGAAACCAAACCAAACCTGAAACGTCAGAAAAACTTTCCAAGTGGGACCCATCGCCCTCCTGGCTTTTCCCTCTTCCCAGCACAGGGATCAATCCCGATTGCCTCCTGTGTGCAATAGAGAGCCTGGTTCTTCACCATCCCCATCTCTAGCAGGAGCTTTGCAGAGGGGCTTGTGGGTGTTTCCCTTCAAAAGTGCCTTTCCCCCCCACTGGAAAATCCCATTTCATGGAAATAATGGGATTTGCTTTTCCCTTCTCGTGGCTTTTTGATGATTTTCAAGGTGCGCAAAGCCAGGCTGGATGGGGCTTGGAGCCCCCTGATCCAGTGGGAGGTGTCCCTGCCCGTGGCAGGGGGGTTTGGAACTGGATGGGCTTTGAGTTCCCTTCCCACCCAAACCATTCTGTGATTCTATGATTCTGCTCCTCTTTTCTCAATTCCCAGAGCAAACCCAGAGGGGCCAGCAGGGAAGGCAAAGAAGCTATGGATGTGATGGATTAGGGACAGGCACAGTGCCACCAGAGCAGGGCAGCCTGGGGATGGATGTGATGGATTGGGAGCCCATTCAGCAGCACCCGAGCTCCATTCCAACGGGACAGCTAAACCTCCTGCCTTTAAAATGCTCAGATTTTGCTAAACTCAGTATTTCATTGCATATTTACACCCACACCCCTTCCCCCTGAGCGTCCTTGGACATCACCGAGAGGCTGAAGCCACAGGAATAATGGATTTGATGTCTGCAGAGCAATGAAGCCTGGTTTGGGGACATTCCCTCCACTGAGTGTCATCACCCCAACCCTAGAGCTCCCACTCCAAGCTCAAAACGAGGCTTTATGTTTTGAACCCCCAACCCCAGCTGCTTTTCTGGGCTGCAACACCTGCGTTGGGGCTCAGCCATCCCTGCTCCATCCCTCCTGAGCAGGGGATCAGGGGGTCCCCAGGGGAGGCAGAGCAGGGACCCCGATGGAGTCTGGGGACCAGGCTGGCTTTGTCTCCATCGCTGCAGCCTCCTTTGTGTGGGCTCCCGCTCGCCTCCCCAGCCCCCCGCGCACCCCCTTGCCCGCTCCTCCTCTCTCTCACGTCAAACATAAGCTGCTTGTCTTCACTTTCAAAGCCTTTCCCAGCTGCTCCCGCCAGACGGGAGAGCACAGAGCCTGTTTCCACTCGCCCACAGCTGCTCCAACACCCGTGTCACCACCCTGGGAACCAACAGCCATCCCAGCGCCTGTTTCTCAGCCCCAGAAATCAAAGCCACCCCAACATCCACATAGAACTATAGAATCGATTAATTAGAAAAGACCTTTGAGATCATCGAGTCCAAATCCACCCCTGGGATTCAAAAATCCAGCCTGGGAACCCCAACACTTGTATCTCCACACGAGGAACCAACAGAACTCCAGCATCCACAAATCCACTCCAGGAACCAACAGGCACTCCAAAACTTGTATCTCAACCTCAGGAACCAACAGGACCCCAGCATCCCCATTTTCACCCTAGGAACCAATAGGCACCCCAACATCTGTATCTCAGCCTCAAGCACCAAGAGCCACCCCAACATCTGTATCACACCCCAAAACCCATGCTTTAGCCCCAAGATCCAACAGGAACTGCAACATCTACATCTCTAGCCCTGGGAACCAACAGCCACCCCAACATCCACACATTAGACCCAAGAAGCAAGAACTACCCCAGCACCCACATCTCAGCCTCAGGAACCAAAAGCCTCCCCAACATCCACAAAGAAGCATAGAAACGCAGAGTTGGAAAAGACCATTGAGATCATTGAGTCCAAATCCACCCCCAGGATCCACAACTCCACCCCAGGAACCAACAGCCACTCCAACATCCACATCTCCACCCCAGGAACCAACAGCCACCCCAAGACTTGTATCTCGACACTGGGAACCAACAGTCACCCCAACATCTGTGTCTCAGCCACAGAAACCAAGAGCCACCATAACACCCATGTTTCAATCCCAGGAACCAATAGGCATCCCAACATCCACATCTCCACCCCAGGAGCCAACAGGCACCCCAATATCTGTATCTCAGCCTCAGGAACCAACAGGCTCCCCAACATCCACATCTCCACCCCAGGAACCAACAGCCACCCCAACATTTGTATCTCAGACCCCAAAACCAACAGGCAGCCCAACACTGGTATCTCAGGAACCCAAAGCCACCCCAACATCCACATGGAATCACAGAATCGCTTAGCTGGAAAAGACCTTTGAGATCATTGAGTCCAAATCTACCCCAGGATCCACATCCCCACCCTGGGAACCAACAGCCACCCCAACATCTGTGTCTCAGCCACAGAAACCAAGAGCCACCCCAACACCTGTGTTTCAATCCCAGGAACCAACAGGCATCCCAACATCCACATCTCCACCCCAGGAAGCAAGAGGCCCCCCAACATCTGTATCACAGCCTCAGGAAGAAACAACCACCCCAACCCCCCATGCTTTAGCCCCAAGATCCAACAGTCACCCCAATATCCATATCTCAGCCTCGGGAACCAACAGCCAACCCCAACATCTGTATCTCAGCCTCGGGAACCAACAGCCAACCCCAACATCTGTATCTCAGCCTCGGGAACCAACAGCCATCGCAACACCAGCATCTCAAGCCTGGTGCCCCACCAGCCCTCTCCTCCCACCCCTCCAGCTCCAGCCTGCATCTCCCTGGGGATGTGGTACCCATGAGGATGCTGCTGGTTGTGGCTACAACAGCCATGTGCCAACCTGGCCCAGCCACCAGTTGTCCCCCAGCCCTGCAGGCCCTCGTGGTGGGCTGAGGATGGGGACTGCGGGATGGTAGGTGACCCCAGGTGCTCCACTGAGGGGACCCAGAGGTCAGATGGTTTGAAGGGACCAGGTGAACAGAGAAAACAGCGGTCTGGAACCCAGGGGGACCCTGCAGATCCTGAAGACCCTCTCCTAGAGTTGGTGAGCACCCTGGGTGGGGTTGAATCGGGGCAGGAAGACCATTCTGAACACCCTCCTTTGTAGGACCAGAGCATCCCTGGGCCAAACACGTCCCCGTTGGTGGTCCCACCATGCTGAGAAGAGCAGGAGATGGTCTGTGAGGGAAGACTGTCCCCGAGGACCTTCCTCCTCCTCCAGGGAAGGGGTCAGCCGAGGAGATCCTGTGCCCCACAGTCCCACTGAGACCCCCCCCCGAGCATCCACTGCTCCTGTGTGGAATCTGCATCCCCTGGGAATCGCCTTGGAGGGCTGTAAAGGGGGTTCCCAGCTCAGGCACCCCCAAGCTGCAGAGGGGTGTGAAGCCCCCCTATATAGGAGTCTCCAAAGAGGGACAGTGGGGAGCCCAGAGGCTACAGGGATGGGAGCAAGAAGGTGCCTCAAGAGTAGGGAGACCAGACACCACGGGGATGGGCAGGTTGGCGTTCCGCAAGGATGAGGAGCCAGGACAGGAGGGATCCCCAAGGAGATTCCAGAGAGGGGTGCAGCACTGGGAAATGGGGTTGGTGATCAGCCCTGATACCACAGGGATGGGTGAAGGTCCATGAGGGGTTTCCACAGAGCAGCAGAGGGCTCGGGTAGCCCTGACACTACGGGGATGGGAGCTTTGGGGAAGACCTTGGCTGGGGTTTCCCAATGGTGGAGGAACCATCCGGGAGAGTCACCCCAATAGCAGGGTGAGGGGTGGAAGGTGGGCAGGGCTTCACCAGTGTTGGATGAGTCAGGAGAACTGGTCGCCCCGATACCACGGGGATGGGTAGGGGGTTCCTGGTAGCAGAGGATCTGGGTGAGCGGTTCGCCCCGATACCATGGTGATGGGCAAGGGGGTTCCTGGTACTGGAGGAGCTATGCGGATGGGTCACCCCGAACCCACGGGGATGGGCAGGGGGGTTCCCAGTGGCAGAGGAGCCAGGAGAGAAGGTCACCCCGATAACACAGGGATAGGCAGGGCATTCCTGGTTAGAAGAGGAGCTGGGAGAACAGGTCACCCTGATACCACGGGGATGGTCAGGGATCCTAGTGGTGGAGAAGCCATGCGGATGGGTCACTCCAATTCGACAGGGATGGGCAGGGAGGTGTTCCTGGTGGCAGAGGAGCGAGGAGAGCAGATTGCCCCGATACCACGGGGATGGGCAGGGGGTTCCTGGTAGAAGAGGAGCTGGGAAAGCAGGTCGTCCCAATACCACGGGGATGGGCAGGGGGGTCCTGGTAGAAGAGGAGCTGGGAGAACAGGTCGCCCTGATACCACGGGGATGGGCAGGGGTTTCCCAGTGGTGGAAGAACCGTGCAGGAAGGTCGCCTCGATACCGCAGGGATGGGCAGCAGAGTTCCCGGTAGCAGAGGAGCCGGGTGAGCGGGTCGTCTCAATACTACGGGGGTGGGCAGGGGCTTCCCGGTAGCGGAGGAGCGGGTCGCCCTGATACCACGGGGACGGGCAGGGGGTTCCTCGTGGTGGAGGAGTCGTGCGAGCGGGTCGCCCCGATACCACGGCGATGGGCGCACGGGGAAGATCTGCACGGGGGATCAGCGGGGCCGGTATCTCCTGCCCGTGAGGGTCTCCAGGGACATCGGGAAGCGCCGGGGAGGGGGCAGCCGTTACCTATGGTAGTGATGACGGTGATGGCGAAATAAAAGGAGCCGGCGAATTTCCACTGGACGCCGGCCTTGTGCGGCTTGAGCTTGAGGACGACCCACTCGAGCTCGCGGTAGCTCTCGGCGCTGAGGTTGTACTTGCTCTTCAGCTCCTGGCTCTTCGCCTCCAGCCGCCGCCGCTCCGCCGTCTCCTCCTCCGACTCCAGCGCGTCGAAGACGGCGGCTCCCACCAGCAGGTAGGTGAAGGTGCACATGATGAGCGCCAGCGTGCGCACGTTCTGCCGCTTCATGGTGCGGCGGGGGCTCGGCGCGGCGGCGGCGGGGCCGTCTGGGGCATCGCGGCGGCGGCGGAGCGGGAGCGGGAGCGGGAGCGCCCGGCTCGGCTGGGCTCGGCGGGGAGGGGACGGGAGGGCGGGGGAGGAGGGGGAGGGAGGGGGCGGTGCGGGAGGGGGCGGAGCTGTCCTTCAGCACCACCGCCCCGCACCCCCCCGCTCCGGTACCCGCACTCATCAGCATCCACCGGTATCCCCAGACACCGGTACCCATCATCATCCTCACTGGCGCTGACACCTGCATCCACACCTACCGGTATCGGCATCCTCACCTGCACCCACACCTGCAGCCACCAGCACCCGCACCCACCAGCATCCTCATTGGCATTGACGCCTCCACCTGCACCCACCAGCACCATCACTGGTACCCGCACCTGCACCCACCAGCACCCGCACCCACCAGCACCCGCACCCACCAGCATCCGCACTGGCACTGACACCTGCATCCACACCTGCCAGCACTGGTATCCTCACCTACACCCACACCCGCACCCACCAGCATCCTCATTGGCATTGACACCCCCACCTGCACCCACCAACATCAGAGTCCTCACCAGCACCAGTACCCATCAGCATCATCACTGGTACCTGCACAAGCACCCACACCTACCATTACCCACACTTGCACCCACCAGCATCACTGGCACCGACACCTTCTGGTATCAGCATCCTTACTGGCACCAGCACTAGCACCAGCACCAGCACCAGCACCTGCACCCACCAGTACCCTCACCCACCGGTACCCAAACACACTGGTACCCACATCCACCGGTATCTGCACCACCAGTACCTGCACCCAACAGCGCCTGCGCCCACTGACATTCTTACTGGCATTGACACCCACACCCGTGCTCATCGGCATTGGCACCAGCACCCACTGGCATTCACACCCACCTGCACCCACATCTGCACCCACTGACACCCACACCTGCACACACACCTACAGGCATCCGCATCCACCTCCACACCTATCAGCATCCGCACCCACATCTACTGGCACCTGCATCCTCACTGGCATTGGCACCACCAGGAACCTCACCCACACCTGCACCCACTGGCACTGACACCCGCACCTATCAGCACCCGCATCCTCACGGCATTGGCACCCGCACCCACACGGACACTCACACCTGTACCCACCTGTACCCGCACCCACAGGTACCGGGCGGGGGCGGAGCTGTCCTTCAGCACCACCGCCCCGCAACCTCCTCACCGGGACCCGCATGCAGACTGGCACACGCACCCACCGGCACCCTCACTGGCTCATCCTCTCCTGTACCCGCATCCTCACTGGCACCACCACCCTCACCTACCAACACCCGCACCTGCACCGGTATCAGGACCCACACCTGCACCCACCAGTACCTGCACCCACTGGTACCTGCACCCACCACCATCAGCCTCAGCACCTGCATGTGCATCTACTGGCACCCACACCCTCACTGACACCCTCACCCGCACTCACTGGCACAAGCACCCACACCTGCACCCACTGGCACCTGCACAGACACCCTCACCTGCACACACCAACATTGGCACTGGCACCTGTATCCACACCAGCACCTTCACCTGCACCTACCAGCACTGGCACCAGCATTGGCACCTGCACCCACCAGCATGAGCACTGGCACCCGCACCTCTACTGGCACCCGCACCCTTCTGCATTGGCACCAGCACTTCCTGGCACCCACACCTGCACCAGAATAGGCACCTGGACCCACACCCAAACCTACACCTTCACCCACCAACACCTGCACCCACCAACACCCACACCTGTACTGGCACATGCACCTGCACCCATCTGCATGGGCACCAGCACCTCCTGACACCCACATCTGCATCAGCATTGGCACCTGCACCCACACCCCAATCTGCACCCACACCCAAACCTACACCCAAACCTGCACCCACACCTGCACCAGCATCAGCACCTGCACCCACACCCAAACTTATACACACACCTGCACCTACACCCAAACCTCTACCCACACCTGCACCAGTATCAGCACCTGTTCACACTCACGCACACACGTACACCCCCGTGTGCACCCCCATGGCCACACCTGTGTGCAGCCACCTGCTCACGCTTACCCACAGGTGCACACCCAGGACACACGGACACATGTGTGAACACACATGCGTTGCACACACCACACGCATGAACACCCACACCCACACACGTGGTGAGCACCTCAAACACACCAGCACCGCGTGAGGTGGGGGTTCAGGTGAGCCAGAATGCAGGAGCTCCTGGACCAGACCTGCACAAGGGCTGGAGAACCTCTGGTGTGAGGACAGGCTGGGAGAGTTGGAGAAGAGAAGGCTGTGGGGAGAGCTTAGAGCAGCCTCCCAGGACTGAAAGGGGCTCCAGGAAAGCTGGGGAGGGGCTCTGGATCAGGGAGTGCAGGGATAGGATGAGAGGAAGGGTTTGGATCTGGAAGAGGGGAGATTGAGATGAGATCTTGGGGAGAAATGTTTTGGTGTGAGGGTGGGGAGGCCCTGGGCCAGGTTTCCCAGAGCAGTGGTGGCTGCCCCATCCCTGGAGGTGTTGAAGGCCAGGTTGGATGGAGCTTGGAGCCCCCTGATCCAGTGGGAGGTGTCCCTGCCCATGGCAGGGGGTGGGACTGGCTGGGCTTTGAGGTCCCTTCCCACCCAACCCTGTTGTGATGGGCTCTGGCATCAGCCTCGTGGCCTCTCCTCTCACCAAGGAACAATGAGGAGGAACCTACGCCCGTGTTGCTCTCCCCCCACCGTATCTGCAGCACAGGGACCACCTGCAAAAGCATCCTTGTGCCAGGAAAGGCCAGATCCCAACGCACTCTGTGCAGTGGACAGAGACCGGAGTGTCCCACATCAGTGGGATCGAGGCTGTCCTTGATGCCAGGGGTGCCCTGGCACTGGTGTGCTTTGCAGGGCACCATTCCCTGCTCCATCCCAGCCATCTGCTGTGTGAAGAAGATTGGGGGCTTCACTTTAAGCAAAACTTGTCCAAGAACAGCTGATAAACTTGTTCCATGTGCTGCCTGGAAACTGAAAAGGAGCTGTGGATACAGATTATTTACCTCCTGCTGAATTTCCTATTTTTATATTCTTATTATTCTTATTATTCTTATTATTATTATTATTATTATTATTATTATTATTATTATTATTATTTAGGCTGTGTTTGAATCCTAAGCCAGCAAATCTATGCAAAAGGCTTCTAAGCAGTTGTAGAAAATATCCAAGAGACAAATCTGAAGGTCCTTCCCGTGCCTCCTCAGGCACAACGTGTTTTCTGGGGGGCTGAAACCTCCAGTGGGTTTCTTTTTTATTATTATTCTGTGGGACTCTTTAGTTTTGATTTCTTTTTTTAACTCTGCCATTAATTTTTTACTGATGGAGCCCTCAGCCCCATGGGGTGAACGTTGGAGTTGTCCTTTGCACGGAGAGGAGTTGGACACGATGATGCTTGTGGGTCCTTTCCAACTCAGGTCGTTCTGTGATCTCAAGCAGAAAGTCCTGGGTGGAAGCAGGAACGGATCCTGCCGCCAGGAGAAGGGAAAGATCTTGGCCTGCCCATGTGGCCCCAGGACACGTTTCATCAGCTGCTGACACCCAAAACAAGGAACAATGTGCTTTGCACACGTCCTGGCACCTCCAGCGAGCTGCTGGCAGGCGGTGGCACATGTCACCGCGTCACCCCGGCCCCTGGAGGAGGGTTCCTACCCCAGCCTCCTGCGCCCAGCTCTGCCCCAACAGCTCAGCTGTAGCAGCTTCTCTGCCGCCTCCCGGCTCCTCGTCTCGTCCAGATGCAGGAGGAGGGGACAAATCCTGCTCCAACAGGGCTTGAAGGAGGGCAGCGGTGCCGAAAGAGCTCGCAGGGACGGGAGTTGTTTAATGTCACAGCCTCCTGCTCTGACGCAGGGCGCGGGGAGGGAGAATGCTCCACGGTCACACTAAATTAGCTCTCAGCATCAGCTTCCCAGGGGATCTTCTCCCCGTGCCAGGAGGTGACAGTTGCCCTTCTGGGCTCCCAGCCGTGGTGTTGTCTCTCCCTGCTGGGAACATTTCTGTTTGGTTTTCAAGTTGTGCGCGTGAGAAGGGGCACGAGAAGAGGGAGCGGGGGAGCCAGTCTGGTTGGGCTGCAGCAGCCCGGGCAGGATTGCCCACAGGGCAGAGGCTGAGCTCCTCAGGAAGATGACTTGAGTCTGGGTTGCACCAGGAGAAACCCAAGGGTTTCTCCAGGAGGTGAAGTGTGTAAAAAAAGCTGAGATGATACTCACACACAAAGCAGAGCTGTGATTTCTTACCCCCAGCAGTGAACTTCCCAGATCCACGGTTCCCTTCTACTCCATAAGACCTCACCTGGAGTCCTGTGTCCAACACTGGAGTGCTCAGCACAGGATGGATATGGATCTGTTGGAGAGAGTCCAGAGGAGGCAATGGAGATGATCCAAGGGCTGGAGCCCCTCTGTGGTGAGGACAGGGAGGGAGAGTTGGGGTTGTTCAGCCTGCAGAAGAGAAGGCTGTGGGGAGACCTTAGAGCAGCCTCCCAGGACTGAAAGGGGTTCCAGGAAAGCTGGGGAGGGGCTCTGGATCAGGGAGTACAGGGGTAGGATCAGAAGGGAATGGTTTTCAGCTGAAAGAGAGAGATTGAGGAGGCCCTGGGCCAGGTTTCCCAGAGCAGTGATGGCTGCCCCATCCCTGGAGGTGTTCAAGGCCAGGTTGGATGGGGCTTTGAGCCCCCTGATCCAGTGGGAGGTGTCCCTGCCAATGGTGGGGGGGTTGGAGTTGGAAGGGCTTTAAGGTCCCCTTCCAACCTAAACCATTCTATGATCCTTCCCCTCTGATGGGAGATGTGGGATGTTGGGGTGCTGTGTGTTAAGGGATGCTGTAGCTGACAGGGTGCTGCAGCTCCTGGGGTGTTGCAGCTCCTGGGGTGCTTAGCTGTCAAGATGCTGTAGTTTGCAGGGGTTTGTAGCTCATGGGGTGCTGTAGCTCATGGGGTGCTATAGTTTACAGGGTGCTGTAGCTCACAGGTGGTTTGTGGGGTCCTGGGGTCCATGAGGAGCTGTGGTTTACAGGGTGCTGCTGCTCATAGGGTGCTGTGGCTCATGGGATCCTGTGGCTCATAGGGAGCTGCAGTTTACAGGGTGTTGCAGCTCATGGGATGCTGTAGTCTACAGGGTGCTGTGGCTCACAGGTTGCTGTAGCTCACAGGGTGCTGGGGCTCATTGGGTGCTGCAGCTCATGGGGTGCTGCAGCTCATTGGTCGCTGTAGCTCACAGGGTGCTGCAGCTCATGGGATGCTGTGGCTCGTTGGGTGCTGTAGCTCACAGGGTGCTGCAGCTCATGGGGTGCTGCTGGTCATGGGGTGCTGTAGCTCAGAGGGAGCTGCAGCTTATGGGATGCTGTGGCTCACAGTTTTCTGTAGCTCACAGGGTGCTGGGGCTCGTTGGGTGCTGGAGCTCACAGGGTGCTGCAGCTCATGGGGAGCTGCATCTTGTTGGGTGCTGTAGCTCACAGGGTGCGGCAGCTCATGGGTGCTGCGGCTCGTGGGGAGCTGTGGCTCGTTGGGTGGTGCAGCTCATGGGGTGCTGCAGCTCATTGGGTGCTGTAGCTCACAGGGCTCTGCGGCTCATGGGGAGCTGCGGCTCGTGGGGAGCTGTAGTTTACAGGGTGTTACAGCTCCTGGGGTGCTGTAGTCTACAGGGAGCTGTGGCTCGTTGGGTGCTGTAGCTCACAGGGCTCTGTGGCTCGTTGGGTGCTGTAGCTCACAGGGCTCTGCAGCTCATGGGATGCTGCGGCTCGTGGGGAGCTGTTTTTCCTGGAGAGCTGTACTTTCCAGGGTGCTGCGGCTGGCAGGGCGCTGGCGCTGGCGCTTCCCCAGCACAAGCTCCGCTCGTCGCCAGCCGCAGCCGCGAGCAAAGCGAAAGCAACACAAGCTGTCACCGGCAGCCGCCGCCTCGCCCCCCCGGGCTGGGGAAAAGGCAGCGGGGAGCACCCAGCAGCTCTTCGCTCCCCGAAACCCTCATTGCTCCTTGCCCTGAGCCCCTGGGATGAGTCCGGAGGGCAGAGGGGTTCCAGTCTCCTGTCAAGTCCAGGCAGGGAGATGAAGCACCTTCCTGCTGTCAGACCCAGGGGATGGCCGGGTGGATGAGGTTCTGGCTCCAGAAAGGGACTGAGCTCTCTTGTTTCCAAAGGGAATGGAAAAACAGAGCATCCTTGCGAGAGGGAAGAGGTGCTGGATCCTTTTCCAAGTCACCGGATCTTCACAAACCACACCCCCCCCCCCCCCCGATATCACCGAGAGGAAGGGGATGGTGCTAAAACAGGCCCGAGGAAGGGAAGCAGAGATGGGCTCTGCCCGATTCCCTGTGACTGGAGTGAGGATGAGCAGGGCATGAGGAGTATCTTCAGTTCTGGCATCAGACTGGTGAGAGCTGCTGGAAAGGGCCATTGGATTGCCCTGAGAGCTGCTCCTCCATCTCAGCCCCGCTCCTCCATCCCAGCCCCGCTCCTCCATCCCAGCCCTGCTCCTCCATCCCAGTGTCCTGGCACTCCAGTTCTGCTCTTCCATCCCTGCATGTGTGCTCCTGCATGCCTGGTCCAACATCCCACCACCCTGCTCTTCCATCCCAGCACACTTGTCCTCCACCCCAGTTCTCTTCTCCTCCACCTCAGAACCCTGCTCTTCCAACCTGGCTCCCCCATGCCAGCTCCCCACTCCTCCACTCCAGCTTCGTGTTCCTCATCCCAGCATCCTTCTCTCCCAACCCTGTTCCTCCATCCCAGTCCCTTGCTCCTCCATCCCAGCACCCTTCTCCTTATCTCAGCACCCTGCTCTCCCAACCCTTCTCCTCCACCCCAGCACCCTTCTCCTCATCCCAGCATCCTGCTTCCCCAACCCTGCTCCCCCATCCCAGCATCCTTCTCATCCCAGCTCCTTGCTCCTCCATCCCAGAATCCTGCTCCTCTACCCCAGCACCCTGCCCCTCTACCCCAGCACCCTTCTCATCCCAGCATCCTGCTCCTCCAGCCCTACTCCTCCATCCCAGCTCCCTATTCCTCCATCCCAGCTTCTTGCTACTCCACCCCACATCCTTGCTCCTCCACCCCAGCACCCTTCTCATCCCAGCATCCTGCTCCCCCAACCCTGCTCCTTTACCCAAGCTCCCGGCTCCTCCACCCCAGCACCCTTCTCCTCATCCCAGCATCCTGCTCCCCCAGCCCTGCTTCCTCATCCCGTTTCGCTGCTGGCTTTGCAGCCCCTCCCTCTCCCTTCCCTCGCTCGTTTCTCCCCGCCTGGCTGTGACTCATGCCCTCCTCAGCTCAGAGACTCTCAAACTCCGGCCACTTCTCCTTCTCGAAAGCCACAAATGCGTCTGGGCTCGAGCAGGGCCATTTGCTCCCTCCCTGCTGCCGTCGCAGCTGCCAAAAATAAAATATAATTAAAAAAAAAAGAACCCAAAAAGACCTCCTAAAAAGCAAACTCTGCTGTCTCTCTTCCGGCTGCGCTGCCGAGTCACTCCCAAAGGGCTTTTTATTTTGTCTTCATGGGATCCAAATGCATTTCTGCCCCGCCAGGCAGACAGCGCGTCCCGCGGGGCAGGACAGGGCTGCTCAGGCTCCTCCGGGCAGCGCTGTCCTCTGTCCACGGCCAAGGTCCGTGCCCTGGTGCAACCACCTCTGCCACCACCCTCGGGAAGGTCGTGTGGGAATTTGCTTTGCGCCGCTGCTCTGAGAGATGTTTCAGGGAGGGTTGGGAGGGGAAAATGTTCACGTTCCCTGATCTCACAGAGAAATGATGGATTGGGTTGGGTTGGAAGGGAGATTAAAATCCATCCAATTCCAACCCCAGGGACATCTCCAAGCCCCATCCAACCTGGCCTTCAACACCTCCAGGGATGGGGCAGCCACCACTGCTCCGGGAAACCTGGGCCAGGGCCTCCCCACACTCATCATGAGGAATTCCTTCCTGATGCCTAATTTAAATCTCCCCCTTCCAGTTTAAAGCTGTTTCCCCTCGTCCTGTCACTCCAGACCCTTGGAAAAAGCCCCTCCCCAGCTTTCCTGGAGCCCCTTTCAGTCCTGGGAGGCTGCTCTAAGGTATCCCCACACTCTTCCCCTCTCCAGGCTGAACAACCCCAACTCTCCCTCCCTGTCCTCATAGCACAGGTTCTCCAGCCCTTGGATCATCTCCGTGGCCTCCTATGTGATTCTATGATTCCATAATTCCATTTGCACCCATACAGTTTGCAGGTTGGATGGGGCTTTGAGCAACCTGAGGTGTCCCAGGGTTGGAAATGGATGGGCTTTAAAGTCCCTTCTAACCCAAACCATTCCATGATTCTATGGTTTGCACGGCTGTTTCCCAGCCTGATGCTGTCCCAGAGGACACCCTCATCACCCACCCTGGTCCCCAACAATCCCAGGGAAGTGCAGCTGCCTCACAGGGTCTATAGAGCCCCTCTCTAAAACCTGGGGATGATGGGATCCTGATGGACTTTCCATGGGAAACAACCTGCTGAAATAATGAGCTGGTGCAGGAAAAGCTCCTGTGCTGCCTCACTGGAGTAAGGGCTAAGCTAGGAATCATAGAATCTTGGAATGGGTTGGTTTGGTTTGGAAAGGACCTCAAAGCCCATCCAGTCCCACCCTCTGCCATGGGCAAGGACAACTCCCACTGGATCAGGGGGCTCCAAGACCCATCCAGCCTGGCCTTGATCACCCTCAGGGATGGGGCAGCCACAGCTTCTCTGGCATCTCCGAGTGCACCCCAGCTGGATGGGGATGCTGGGGTGCTCTGAAGCCCGTGGTGGCATCATGCACTCTTCCTGGCCCCGGCGGCGCTGCCGCTCCCTGATGCATCACCCAGCCAGCTCGATTTAGCTCCGGTAAATGGTTTGATTTCCTGATCTGATTTCTTCTGACGTTGAAGCCGTCCCTGCCCTGCGAGATGCTCTGCTCTCCCCGCCACGGCGGGCGGGCGGATGGATGGATGTGGTCCCCAAGGACCTGACACTCATCTGCAGAGGTGAGGGGGGAGCGAGCCACCTTCTCCTTCACCCCAGCAAATCCATACAGGCAGCCAGCACGCAGGAGTAACGGACCCCCACCTCAAAACCCCCTCCCTGCACCCCCCCAAAACTACCCCAGCCCGACGAGAGCCTCGTGATCCCTTCAAAAAACCCAGTGAAAACACCAAAACGCTCGTTCATGCCATCTGGAGCAAAAGAAAATGGAATTTTAATTAAAAACTCATGAGCTGGATGCTATAAATACACCCTCTTGCTGTAAGTTATTCACCCATCAGGAACACAGAGGGCTGAGCCCGGGCTGGGCGAGAGGAGCAGAGTTGTTTTCTCATTTCTGGGGATGTTTTTTTTTTCATTTTCCCCTTGTTTTTCCCACTCAGCCCAACTTCTCCCCAGACAGCCAAGCACCCAGCGACTGGTGCTTTTGGGGAGTCCTGGCTGAGCTCAGAGCTCTCTTTCTGCAGGGCTGGAGGTCAGCAGAGCTTGCCAGCCCTTGGGCCATGGCCAGGAGATCTCAGCATCAGCAGAAAGAAGCATCTCTCTGGGTAATTTGGAGCCTGGTTTTCTTCTTTCCAAGCACTGGGAATAACAAACGGGTTGCGCCCCCTGATCCAGTGGGAGGTGTCCCTGCCCATGGTAGAGGGATGGGATGGAACTGGATGGGCTTTAAGGTCCCTCCTGACCCAAATTTTATGATATTATGATGGATCCAGCTGTGGTGGGGAAAGCAGTGTCTTGGGAAAGCAAAGTTTCCGTAACGGAGCCCAAATTGCCCATCAAGCAGCTCCCCCAGATCAATCACCCCAACTGCTGAGGGGAGGCTTGGATTCCTCGGCTCTGATGGGGCCTGCAGAGGCCTCGACTGAAGGGGGAACACCTTAACCCTGAATCATAGAACCATGGAATGTGTTGGGTGGGAAGGGACCTCAAAGCCCATCCAGTTCCAACCCCTGCCATGGGCAGGGACACCTCCCACTGGATCAGGGGGCTCCAAGCCCCATCCAACCTGGCCTTCAACACCTCCAGGGATGGGGCAGCCACCACTGCTCTGGGAAACCTGGGCCAGGGCCTCCCCACCCTCATCCTGAAGAATTTCTTCCTAAAGTCCAATCTAAATCTTCCCCCTTCCAGTTTAAAACCATTCCCCCTCATCCTAGCGCTCTAGGCCTTTGGAAAAAGTCCCTCCCCAGCTTTCTTGTAGGCCCCCTGAAGCCTAATGATGGACATCTAGAAGTAACATGAAAGAAAATATTTCCTGATAAGCACCACTGGGTGAGTCCAAAAATTCTTCTGGAGCAGGGTTTTGTCTCCATTCATGGAGAAGAGGGACACTGTCCCTATCCTTGTCTGAGCTCTTCAACTGTCAGGAGTTTATGGGTGTCCCAAAGCACAGGTTGAAATACCAACGTTGGGATGGAAATCTTGGGAAAGTGGTTTCATCTCAGATGTTCTTCAGATATAAGGTTTTGTTTAGGTCTTTCTCAGGCTCTCAAGCTGGGGAGGGGCTCTGGATCAGGGAGTGCAGGGACAGGATGAGGGGAAGGGTTTGGAGCTGAAAGAGGGGAGATTGAGATGAGATCTTGGGGAGAAATGTTTTGGTGTGAGGGTGGGGAGGCCCTGGCCCAGGTTTCCCAGAGCAGTGGTGGCTGCCCCATCCCTGGAGGTGTTGAAGGCCAGGTTGGATGTGGCTTGGAGCCCCCTGATCCAGTGGGAGGTGTCCCTGTCTGTGGAACTGGCTGGGCTTTGAGGTCCCTTCCCACCCAAACCATTCTGTGATTCTATGATTCTAAACCAAGGTGAGGTGAACCACCCTATGAGATGCAGATTTCTCGCTCTAGAGGATGGGAGGAGACAAGTTTCTGGACTTCAAACAGCTGGAAAACATTTACCTGGCTACCAGCTCCCCAAAGCTGTCGTTATTTAAGTAGATCAAGCAAACCTGAGCGATTCAGCTTAAAATGGGGCAAGGGAGGACTCGTCAGAGCTGATCTGAGGCTTTTTCACATCCCATGCTCTGGCAGGGCCGGCGAGCAGAGGAATTCTCTTTCTTGGGTGCTTTTTTAAGAATTCACACACTGTGATGGGGCCGAGACACGAGATCAAACCCTCGGAAAACTGGGAGCCACCAGAAAGCTTTCCCAAGCGCGTGTTGTGATTCATTTGAAGTGCATATTTGTGCTGTCACAAAAGAGACAGGACCAAGAATGCTAATAAACGGCAAGAAATGTAAATAGAGAGCAAAGCAGTCAAAACAACCCAAACCCAGCATCTGGGCTGGTTTTAAACGACGCACAAAAAGCAACAACGCTGCACCCAGGGAGGGCTTTGACAGCCGCCGATAACGCCGGCATAGGGGGTGGTTTGTTTCCACCTTCGTGGCATCGCAGGCTGTGTGGAAGGAGGCTTCCCAGCCCAAAATACACCGTGTTTTTCAGGACCAAAACACCTTATCTGGATTCCTCAGCCTGCAAACCCAAGCTTGGCATCTCGCCGTGCCACGTGCACAGCCAGAAAAAAGGACACGGGAGGTTCGGCGCAGCTTGGGATACTTCATGCAAACCAGTGTCCCTCAAGGGTAATTCTGGTTTTCCACTGGGATCTGGGAGAAGCTGGTGCCCAGGGTGCAGCTGCCCGTGGCCCTGCACACCCAAGGTGCCCACACCGTGGTCCCTGTGCATTGCAGCTCATGGGGACACAACAGCCAGACCTCCCCATGCGCTGCGCCACGAGCACAGCCAGAACAGCATCACAGAACCACAGAATCCCTGGGTTGGAAAAGACCTTTGAGATCATCAGGTCCAACCATTCCTGTCCACTACTGAACCAGATCCCTCAGCACCTCATCCACCCGGCTTTGAAACCCCTCCAGGGATGGGGACTCCACCACCTCCCTGGGAGCCTGTTCCATAATTTCTGCTCATAAATTAAGTGTTGTCATGTCCTGCCCTCTAGCCCTGAGCTGCCGTCTGAAGCTGTCCCACACCTTGCACCAGGTGAAGCAACCAGCCCTGGCTGTGTCACCCCTGCCCTGACAATCTCATCCCAGCCCTGGCTGTGTCATCTCTGCCCTGGCTGTGTCACCCCAGCCCTGCCCCAGGGTGGGATGAAGCCAGGCATATCCTGGGGTGGGAGAGCAAGAGGCATTTCCTGGCTCTGGCTGTGGCTCTACCCTACTTGGATCCAGAGGAGTTGCCATCTCTTGTGCCTTCTCATGGTGGTGGCAGCTGCTGTGTTCCCAACCATGCACACACCCAGGTCTCCAGCACCACGGAATCATGGAATGGTTTGGGTGGGAAAGGACTTCAAAGCCCATCCAGTCCCACCCCCTGCCATGGGCAGGGACACCTCCCACTGGATCAGGGGGCTCCAAGCCCCATCCAACCTGCCCTTCAACACCTCCAGGGATGGGGCAGCAAACACTGCTCTGGGAAACCTGGACCAGAGCCTCCCCACCCTCACACCAAAACATTTCTCCGCAAGATCTCATCTCAATCTCCCCTCTTGCAGCTCCAAACCCTTCCACTCATCCTGTCTCTGCACTCCCTGATCCAGAGCCCCTCCCCAGCTTTCCTGGAGCCCCTTTCAGTCCTGGGAGGCTGCTCTAAGGTCTCCCCACAGCCTTCTCTTCTCCAGGCTGAACAACCCCAACTCTCCCACCCTGTCCTCACAGAAGAGGTTCTCCAGCCCTTGGATCATCTCCGTGGCCTCCTCTGGACTCCCTCCAACAGCTCCAGGTCCTTCCTGTGCTCGGGACTCCAGAGCTGGACCCAGGGCTCCAGGTAACCCATCAGGAGCTGCACGTGCTCTCCAGAGCATGGTCTTCTCCCTCCCCAGGAGATCCATAATAGCAGCAATATCCCAAAATGTGTGGGATTCAGCAAGGTACAGCAACCTTGGAGTGTTCTGGGTTCTATCCACACGGCTGCAAGTCCCTCTGCCTCCTCACTCTCTCCCCATGCCAGGAAGATATCTCCAGGCCCGTGCCAGGCTTACGTAAAGCAGAGCAAGCTGCAATAACAACGGGGCTGTTTGGCTGCCTGAGGTTGAGCCGAGCTGTGAGATGCTGCCAACATCCCGTTCCCCTGCCAAGTGCACAGTGCACAGGCTTTCGGCACCTGCTGGGAGCCCAGCTCAGCTGAGGAGTCACTGCTGGCACTGACCTGGGGCTTTGGGAAAGATCTCAGTGCTTTGGGAGAAGTGCCAGGTTACAAACCTGGCGAGAAGGCCTTGGGGAGCTGGGGGAGGAGAAGCTCCCCAGGAGCCGGCAATGGGCGCTCCCAGCCCAGAAACCAAGGGTGTCCTGGGCTGCACCCAAAGAGTGGGAGCAGAGGGGAGGGAGGGGATTCTGCCCCTCTGCTGCGCTCTGGGGAGACCCCACCTGGAGCCCTGGGTCCAGCTCTGGAGTCCCCAGCACAGGAAGGACCTGGAGCTGTTGGAGCGAGTCCAGAGGAGGCCACGGAGATGATCCAAGGGCTGGAGAACCTCTGGTGTGAGGACAGGTTGGGAGAGTTGGGGTTGTTCATCGTGGAGAAGAGAAGGCTGTGGGGAGACTTTAGAGCAGCCTCCCAGGACTGAAAGGGGCTCCAGGAAAGCTGGGGAGGGGCTCTGCATCAGGGAGTGCAGGGATGGGATGAGGGGAAGGGTTTGGAGCTGCAAGAGGGGAGATTGAGATGAGATCTCAGGGAGAAATGTTTTGGTGTGAGGGTTTGGAGGCCCTGGGCCAGGTTTCCCAGAGCAGTGGTGGCTGCCCCATCTCTGGAGGTGTTGAAGGCCAGGTTGGATGGGGCTCTGAGCACCATGATCCAGGGGGAGCCTTCTCTTCTCCAGGCTTAACAACCCCAACTCTCCCACCCTGTCCTCACTCCAGAGGTTCTCCAGCCCTTGGATCATCTCCGTGGCCTCCTCTGGACTCACTCCAACAGCTCCAGGTCCTTTCTGTGCTCAGGACTCCAGAGCTGGACCTAGGGCTCCAGGTGGAGTCTCCCAGAGCGCAGCAGAGGGGGGCAGAATTCCCTCCCTCCCCTCTGCTCCCACTCTTTGGGTGCAGCCCAGGACACCCTTGGTTTCTGGGCTGGGAGCACTCATTTCCAGCTCCTGTGGTGCTTCTCATCCCCCAATGTATTGGAAGACACCCTCTGGACACCACCGTCTCCATTCCTGGAGCCAGGAAACCTGCTGTCCTCCAGTATGAGCCAGTCCTTAGGCATGGTTTGACCTTTGGGACCGCTGCGGCCCCACAGCTGCTGGGAAGAACAAAAGGCTGGAGCTGCTCTGTGAATATGAAAATCCCGATTAGAAAATGGGGATTGTTTCCACTTGAGGGCTGCCCCGTTGACATCTCCATCTGTGCCAGGCAGGCCACCCACTGCCTTGCATCCAGCTTTGGACACTGTGTCCCAGGACCACAGCCACAGGCAGAACTGGATCCAGTCCCTTCCCGTATCCCACTCAGCAATCCAGATGGCTCATCCACGGGATGCTCTGACCCAAATCACGTCCCTTCTCCCATCCCAGTTCCACATGAGCCCTTGCTGGGAGCACAGCAGCTTCTGGCTGCTATGGATTGTGTCATCCAGCACTGGCATCAGCCAACACCAGGTATTAAGAAGCGCGTGGGTAGGAAGGGCAAAGCCCC
Source organism: Dromococcyx pavoninus (assembly GCA_033558185.1). NCBI lineage: Eukaryota > Metazoa > Chordata > Aves > Cuculiformes > Neomorphidae > Dromococcyx > Dromococcyx pavoninus. The sequence goes on from JAUMJL010001630.1 coordinate 41,067, forward strand.
AGTTCATGTCTCTTCTGACCAGCCTGAAACCAGGCAGCAGTCCATGCCGTTGGCAGCGGATCATCCGTGCTCAGGCAGCCAAGGATTGCACTAAAAAGCCTGGGAAAGAGCAGAGAGAAAGGGACGGGTGTTGGGTCGAGAAGAGAAGGACCCCTCGCCTCTCACAGGGACCTGGGAAAGTCAAGCTCCAACTGGAAACTGGGCACAGGCTCCTTCTGTCCCCAGGACGGTTCTGGGATCTGTATTCTGAGCAGTAAAAAGGGAAAGAGGGGTCACAGGAGAGTCATGGGCACGGGAGTTGGGAGAAATGACAAATAAGAGAAGGCCTTGGGGTGCTGGGGGAGGAGAAGCTCCCCAGGAGCCGGCAATGGGCGCTCCCAGCCCAGAAACCAAGGGTGTCCTGGGCTGCACCCAAAGAGTGGGAGCAGAGGGGAGGGAGGGCATTCTGCCCCTCTGCTGCACTCTGGGGAGACCCCACCTGTAGCCCTGGGTCCAGCTCTGGAGTCCTGAGCACAGGAAGGACCTGGAGCTGTTGGAGTGAGTCCAGAGGAGGCCACGGAGATGATCCAAGGGCTGGAGAACCTCTGGAGTGAGGACAGGGTGGGAGAGTTGGGGTTGTTCATCGTGGAGAAGAGAAGGCTGTGGGGAGACCTTAGAGCAGCCTCCCAGGACTGAAAGGGGCTCCAGGAAAGCTGGGGAGGGGCTCTGGATCAGGGAGTGCAGAGACAGGATGAGTGGAAGGGTTTGGAGCTGGAAGAGGGGAGATTGAGATGAGATCTTGGGGAGAAATGCTTTGCTATGAGGGTTGGTAGGCCCTGGCCCAGGTTTTCCAGAGCAGTGGTGGCTGCCCCATCCCTGGAGGTGTTGAAGGGCAGGTTGGATGGGGCTTGGAGCCCCCTGATCCAGTGGGAGGTGTCCCTGCCCATGAGAGGGGCGTTGGAACTGAATGGCTTTGAGGCCCCATGAGTCTAATCTGTGATTCCATCATTTTATTTGCAACCTTATGGCTTGCATTTGAAAGCCAGGTCAGGTCTCCCTGGCGCTGCCTCTTGTCCGCACTCAAGCAAGTCCAATCCCTCTTGACTTCCTTCTGCAGGTCATATTTTCTGGACCACTGGAAGGAAAGCAGGGCAAAGGTCTGGGATCTCCGAGCATCTGCACCGGTCCCGGCAGTGAGTGCAGGGGAATGAAAGAGATGAAGGCGACCGAGCTCTCAGCTGCTGTGCCAAGAGTTGTTTGAAGCAAGAAGAGAAAAGCACTGGGGGAGCAGAGCGAGGCATGAAAGCCCCGAGCACCTGATGTGACAGCAGAGGGATGAAACCAGAGAAAATCCAATTTCCACCAGAGAGCAAAAATAAACTCTGACAGGCGAGGGGAGGGAGGGAACAGCGCGTTCCCAAAAGCACCACTTCCCTGGGCACTGAGAACAACCCAACCTGATGGGCACCAGGATGCACCCTGCAGCCCCCAGGGGTGATGGGGACCCTGAGACCTCCCCTGCAGAGCCAGTGAGGGCAACTCCACGCTCTGCCCTTCCCAGGGCTCTGCTCCTGGCTCGGTTACCTGGAGCTGTGCACCGTGCCCGTGGTTACAAACCCCTCTGAGACCTGCAGAGGGGAGCCCAGAGGGGATGGTGATGGGCTGCACCGATGCTAATGAGCCCTGGTGGGCTCAGACTTGATTCCAACCTCGTGACGGCAGCGAGGATCTCAGTGGGGACCAGGGCAGCTTTGGCACATCAGCCAAAATCAGGGTGTTGGCCGTGGGGATGGAGTGGGATACTGTTTGGCTCTGAGGGGACTTCTCAGATACCTGGATGAGACCTTTCCAGCCGGTCCCTGTGGGTCCCTGCTGTGCCAAGGCAGTGCAGATGGACATACGGATGAATATCTGCTGGGGAATGAGACCAGTGAGCTCAAGAGGCAGATACTGGACTCTGTCCCATCACTGGACTCATTGCCTCTCCTTTCCCTTCATAAAGTTGCTTTATCAAGGTGTTTCTCTGGTGGAAGAAGAACCATGGATCCCTAGTATATCTTGGAGGGATGTGCTGGAAGTGTCACAGTCATAGAAACACAGAATGGTTTGGGTTAGAAGGGATCTTAAGGCCCATCCAGTCCCACCCCCTGCCATGGGCAGGGACACCTCCCACTGGATCAGGGGGCTCAAAGCCCCACCAACCTGGCCTTCAACACCTCCAGGGATGGGGCAACCACAACCTCCCTGGGCAACCTGGGCCAACCTCATCATGAAGAATTTCTCCCTAAGACCTCCTCTCAATCTCCTCTCTTTCATCTTCAAACCATTACCCCTCCTCCTATCCCTACACTCCCTGATCCAGAGCCCATCCCCAGCTTTCCTGGAGCCCCTTTCAGTCCTGGGAGGCTGCTCTAAGGTGTCCCTGGAGCCTCTTCTCCAGGATGGACAACACCATCTCACCCACCCTGTCCTCATAGGTGTGGTCCCCACCTTCTCTCAGCCTGGGAAAGCACTGGAAGGCAGGAAGGGGAATGTGTTGCACAGAGCTGGGCAGCACAGCCAAAGCCAGGTGGGAGATGGGGTGATTCCTCATGGCCAATCTGCCCCCTCTCCTCGAGTAGTTCGTTACTGGCCTTTCTAATCCGTGTTTTCTTCGCACACCCACTGTCCTTATGCTGTAATTATGTGTTTTCCTCTCCAGTTACACAAATAACCACACTAAGGCAGCTCCAGCAGGTAATGAGCATCCTGTCTGTGAGCAAGCAAGCTTTCTGATGCAGGAGATGCAGCCTGCAGTGCCCTGACCCTGTGAGCACTCACCTACTGCAAGAGGTGTCTGTCTCCCTTGGCAGAGTTTTGGTGTCTGGGGACCAGGGAACCAACATTCATAGGATCATGGAATGGTTTGGGTGGGAAGGGACCTCAAAACCCATCCAATTCCACACCCTGGACACCTCCCACTGGATCAGGGGGCTCCAAGCCCCATCCAACCTGGCCTTGAAGACCTCCAGGGATGGAACACCTTGTACCTGCATGGACCCACCTACTGTGAGAAGTGTCCATCTCCCTCTGGAGAGTGTTGGAGTCTGGGGACCAGGGAACCAACTTTCTGGAGGTTTCACCTCCCTTTGTGTTCATTCTTGCAGAGAAAATACCTGTTCATGCAGGTGATGCATCTCTTAGGTCTATGTGAGCATCTGTGGTGAGTCCTGCAGAGGGAGAGGGGTCTCAGGGGGGCCCTGGGGCTGCAGACAAACAAGGGACCAAGAGACAACAATGTCCATGAGAGTTTCCCAACACAGAGGAATTCAGGAAAAAGTGCCACAAGGCCTGAACAGACCAACAGGGAACTGAACAAATTTAAACTCAAAAATGAAGCCTACAGAGGGTGGAAGCGAGGGCAGGGAAGCAGGGAGGAGCACAGAGAGATTGTCCAAGCAGCCAGGGATCAGGTCAGGAAAGCTAAAGCCCGGAGAGGATGAAATCTGACAAAGGATAAGGACAAAAGGAAAAGTTTCTATAGGTGTGATGGTGATAAAAGGAATATGAGGGAGAACGTGGACCCTCTCTGAAAGAAAACAGGAGATGTTGTTGCCCAGGTTATGGAGAAGGCTCAGGTACTCAATGACTATTTCTCAGCACAGGAAGGACCTGGAGCTGTTGGAGCGAGTCCAGAGGAGGCCACAGAAATGATCCGAGGGCTGGAGAACCTCTGGTGTGAGGACAGGGTGGAAGAGTTGTGGTTGTTCATCCTGGAGAGGAGAAGGCTGTGGGGAGACCTTAGAGCAGCCTCCCAGGACTGAAAGGGGCTCCAGGAAAGCTGGGGAGGGGCTCTGGATCAGGGAGTGCAGGGATAGGAAGAGGGGAAGGGCTTGAAGCTGGAAAAGGGGAGACTGAGATGAGATCTTGGGGAGAAATGTTTTGTTGTGAGGGTGGGGAGGCCCTGGCCCAGGTTTCCCAGAGCAGTGGTGGCTGCCCCATCCCTGGAGGTGTCCAAGGCCAGGTTGGATGGTGCTTGGAGCCCCCTGATCCAGTAGGAGGTGTCCCTGCCCATGGCAGGGTGTTGGAACTGGCTGGGCTTTGAGGTCCCTTCCAACCCAACACATTCCATGATTCTGTGACTTTGCCGGTCGGATGCTGATTAAAACCCTGAGCCCCTCCATCTCGCTCCAAGCTGATAAAGCTGGAGATGACTTTAACCAGCTTTATTGCCCTCCCTTTCTCTCTTTGTTGTTCCAATTAAAAAGGATCTGAAGAATAGGCTCCAAATGGCTATTTTAAGGGGAACAATCTAATGCACAAAAAAGCCCAGGTTTCTGCCAAAGTGGCCTCGCGACGCAGCGTCGCGCTTGGCTTCTCCTGAAAGCCAGCCCCATGCCCAATTTAGGTGAAACTATTTGCCATCAGAGGCAGATGTTGCCGGGTTTTCCCAGACCCATCTCCTTGGGTGGTCGCCGTTGCAGGACGTGGTGGTTCTTACCTCGTGACCCATTGCCGTGGAGCAGGGAGGGGATGTTCGTGGCCACCCCGTCACAGCCCCTTTGCTGCATCCCAGCTGGAGGGATGGGGCCAAGAGCATCTTTACGAGTTAAGGTGATGCTTTTTGTGGGGAGGGGACCGACTTCTGGTGTGCATTGGCCCCTCTGTGGTGTTCAAACACCACGCAGACACAGGGGATTGCTCTCTTTCACCTTGAGAGCAAAACAACTCACAGGAGCCATGAAATATTGATGCTTTCCATTTATGAGGCGCTCAGAGCCGGGCTGTGGTCAGAGGAGGGAGAGGCTGATGCTCTCTGTCTCCTCCAGAGTTGTGCAGACGATCAATGCCAGTGCTGGGAATAGAAATGGGGACCTTCCTGGTGCCCTTGTCCCCATCCCATCAGCTCTGAGCTGGGGATGACATCAGTCCTGGCTCTTGCAGGCGGCCAAGAGCTTCTCCTGGTGAAACTGGTGATTGTCTGCACATTTCTCTTGGAAATCATAGAATCATCCCATAGTTTGGAAGGTAAGGATCCTCAAAGCCCATCCAGTCCCACCCCCTGCCATTGGCAGGGACACCTCCCACTGGATCAGGGGGCTCCAAGCCCCATCCAACCTGGCCTTCAACACCTCCAGGGATGGGGCAGCCACCACTGCTCTGGGAAACCTGGGCAAGGGCCTCCCCACCCTCACAACAAAACATTTCTCCCCAGGAGCTCATCTCAATCTCCCCTCTTTCACCTTCAAATCCTTCCCCTCATCCCATCCCTGCAGTCCCTGATCCAGAGCCCCTCCCCAGCTTTCCTGGAGCCCCTTTCAGTTCTGAGAGGCTGCTCCAAGCTCTCCCCCCAGCCTTCTCCTCTCCAGGATGAACAACCCCAACTCTCCCACCCTGTCCTCACAGCAGAGGGTCTCCAGCCCTTGGATCATCTCTGTGGCCTCCTCTGGACTCGCTCCAACAGCTTCAGGTCCTTCCTGTGCTGGGGACTCCAGAGCTGGACCCAGAGCTCCAGGTGGGGTCTCCCCAAGCTCCCCTCTGCTCCCACTCTTTGGGTGCAGCCCAGGACACCCTTGGTTTCTGGGCTGGGAGCGCCCATTGCCGGCTCCTGGGGAGCTTCTCCTCCCCCAGCATCCCAAGACCTTCTCCTCAGGGCTGCTTCCAACCCATTCTCCACCCAGCCTGGATTTGTGCTTAGCATTGCCCTGACCCAGAGGCAGGACCTTGGTGTTGTTGTACTCCATGAGGTTCTCCCAGCCCCACCTCTCCATCCTGCCCAGGTCCCTCTGGATGTCACCCCTTCGACCACACCACACAGCTTGGTGTCACCCATAATCATGCTCAGGGTGCCCTCAATCCCACTGTTTGTGTTGTGAATGAAGATATTAATCAGTGTTGGTCCCAATACCATCCCCTTAGGAAACCCACTCGTCACCATTCTCCACATAGATGTTGAGCTGCTGACCACAGCTCTTGGAGTGTGGCCATCCAGCTTGTGCACCATGTGGTCCATCCATCAAATCCATGTCTGTCCAGTTTAGACACAAGGATGTTGTGCAGGATGGCTTCAAATGCTTTGGACAAGTCCAGGTAGAGCCTGGCTTTCCAGACACCTGTGGAGAAGCAAAGCCTGCAGCCCCAAGCTGCAGAGCCTGGATCCCCATCTGTGGCAACACACGGTCCCTGGGGATGGTTTTCCATCTTCCCCTGCAGGAAGGACACACGGTGAAGTTTTGCATCAGCTCTCAGTGCCAAGGAGCCCTCAGGACTCTGTGTGAGGATCCCTGGGCTGGTTGACATGGTGTGAAGGACATCAGAAGGTCCTCCTGGAGTAGAATCCTCCCCTGAATGTTTTCCAGTGTCCCCTGCCACCACCAACACGGTCCCTGGTGTCCCCGTGGTGCACAGTGCCTGCTCAGATGGGTCCAGCCCCACACCCACATCCTCCTGCCCCACCACCCCCAGGAGGTACAAGCATGGTGCAAGCACCCTGGGCGATGCCACCACAACCCTGCAGAGCAAAGCTGCTAAAAATACCCTCCGTGCCTTGGAGAGGGGACAGCTGAAGGCTCCTCCCCCTGATTTACATAATCTCCAGCTGCATCGTTGGCTTCCTGGTGCTTTGTGGCCACATCGGTCACTGCAGGATCACAAGGAATGACTTTCAGGGTGGCTTTCCCAAGGAGAGCAGAAGACCTGAGGCCTGGGCAGCCCCACAAGACTCTGTGCTCCATGGAAGCTGGTGAGGAACCTGCACGATGTGGTCTCTCCTCTGGGATGCAAGTGGACATCTCATGACCAGGCACATCCCCACCATCAGAGAAGCCTGGAGGGGACAGGGCAGGTGACAGAGACGTGGAAAGCCAGAACCTGGACAAGGAGCTGCCTTGGACCCAGTTGTCCTCAGGGCATATTGGTTCGGACTTGGGAGGAGCAAGAGGTTCCACAACGGGTTGGGAGCAGCAGCCAGAGCTGGAATTTGGCCTCTTGCAGCTGAGCACAACTTGACCATGAATTTTGCAGCAGCTTGAGCTGAGCTTTTCCTAGGAGGATGCTGAAAGCCTTGTCCTGGTGTCAGGAACCATGGTGAACTGGTAGCCCTGTGGGCAACACCAAATGTGGGGAAGGTCCTGCCTGGCCAGTCCTCCCCATCCAGCGCTGCCAGAATTAGGACATTGGGAGCATTTGCAGGATACCCTGACATCTCTGGGGCATCTATACCTGGAAGGTCCCTTGGGTTGGAGCTCTGCACCCCTCAGGAGTCCCAGCCCTGCCTTGCAGAGAGAGGAGAGGCCACGATGTCTCTACACATGGAGAGGTCCTTCCATCCAACGTGACTCGTCCTCTGTGGAACCTTTTGGGGTCCTTTGTTTTGGGGGATGCACCATCACCATGAGGGGTACAAAGGAGCCTTGAGATGCAGATCCTTCCCTGCCCAGGGGAACCCTCCTACTGCTCTTCCCCTTCTCCCATATCCAAAAAATGCCCAGAAGCAGCCTCAGGAACCAAATCCACATCTTCAATCCCACCAGCAACCTGTTCAGATGAGGGCTCTCTATCTCCTCTCAGAAGACCCCAGACCCTGATAAGCTGGGGCTTGTCCTGACCCTGCACTCGGTGCTTGGGAGGCCTCACCTGGAATCCTGGGCTCAGGGTTGGGCCCCTCCCTCCAAGAAAGCCCTGGAGGGGCTGGAGCGCGTCTGGAGAAGGGAGCGGAGCTGGGGAAGGGTCTGGAGAAGAGGGCTTGTGGGAGCGGCTGAGGGCCCTGGGGGGGTTTGGTCTGGAGAAGAGGAGGCTGAGGGGAGACCTCATGGCTCTCTGCAGCTCCTGGAGAGGAGGGTGGAGCCAGGGGGGGGTTGGGCTCTGCTCCCAAGGGATGGGATGAGAGGAAATGGTCTCAAGTTGCTCAAGGGCAGGGTCAGATTGGACATTGGGAACAATTCCTTCACTGACAGATTGGTGCAGCCCGGCTCCCATGGAGGTGGTGGAGTTCCCATCCCTGGAAGGGCTCAAAACCCGTGTAGCTGTGGCACCTGGGGACAGGGTTTGGTGGTCACAGTGGGGTTGGGCTGATCTTGGACTGGTTGAGCTTGGAGGGCTTTTCCAACCTTAATGACTGTGATTCTATGCGTGGCAGTCAGTGACAGCCCCTGGGGACCCCGCCATTGGTGAGAGGGGACACAGCCTTTTTGGCAGCCAGGAAATTTCCGAGATCCAAGGCAGAGCATTCCTCGGTGCTTGATGTGCCAGAGGCAGGAGGATGCAGCTCCTCCCTTCCCCAATCCCCAGTCCCCCAGCTTCATCCCAGTGGGACCCTCAGCTACCGCTGGTCTCCTCCGGCAGGGAAAGACGAGCGGTGGGAGGAGTGATGGGTGCCCACTGGTTGCTGTTCCAGCCAGCTGGAAAGGTTTGGGAGTTCCCAGCTCATCCTGCCTTACAGAAATGGCAAATCCGACCTGGAATTACCCCGTTTGGAACAACCAGCTTCTCCTGGAAGGAGTGGGCAGACGGGAAGATCCCCAGCGCCGCAGGCATTTGTCAGAGGGCTTTGCTGTGTGGGAGGCGATGCTGTCATCCCCACAGCCCCGAGCGATCCCAAACGGCTCCATTCAGAAATCTGCAGCTGATGATGCAAAAAAAAAACCAAAACCAAAAATAGAAATAAAAAGAAAGGAAAAGCATCTGAAATGGAAGAAATGCCAGAATCTTGGTTGCCTGGACAACGAGTTTGGGCCCCCTCCTCTGCACGGCTGATGACTCAATCCCTAATAAGATGATCGAGGATCATTCTTGCCCGCGGGAGCCCCAGTTCACCCGAGGAAGAGAAGCAATCACAGCCAAGGCGTGGGCAGGCGTCTCGCCTCCTCCCACCACCGAGGGGAAGGGGCCAGGCACAACCTCTTCTTCCCAATAACCAAAGGACAAAGAGGCTGGGATTGGAGGCAGCCAACCCCTGGGGACAGCAGGGACACGAGCTCCTGCGAGGACGGTCAGGGAAGGGGACCCATCGTAGAATGATGGAATGGGTTGGGTGGGAAGGGACCTCAAAGCCCATCAAGTTCCAACCCCCTGTCAAGAGCAGGGACACCTCCCACTGGATCAGGGGGCTCCAAGCTCCATCCAACCTGACCTTCAACACCTCCAGGGATGGGGCAGCCACCACTGCTCTGGAAAACCTGGGCCAGGGCCTCCCCACCCTCACAACAAAACATTTCTCCCCAAGATCTCATCTCAATCAGCTCCAAACCCTTCTGCTCATCCCGTCCCTGCACTCTCTGATACAGAGCCCCTCCCCAGCTTTCCTGGAGCCCCTTTCAGTCCTGGGAGGCTGCTCTAAGGTCTCCCCACAGCCTTCTCCTCTCCAGGATGAACAACCTCAACTCTCCCACCCTGTCCTCACACCAGAGGTTCTCCAGCCCTTGGATCATCTCCGTGGTCTCCTCTGGACTCTCTCCAACAGCTCCAGGTCCTTCCTGTGCTCAGGAGTCCAGAGCTGGACCCAGGGCTCCAGGTGGGGTCTCCCCAGAGCGCAGCAGAGGGGCAGAATCCCCTCCCTCCCCTCTGCTCACACCGCTCTGGGTGCAGCCCAGACTGCAAACACACCTCCTGGAGGCCATGAGGCAGCAGCAGTTTCAAGGCTGCATCACCCACATCTTTATGAGATTTTCCTCCTTTTTCCAGCACTGCAAAAAGGTCCCCGTCAAGATCCAATTGTGACTTGTATTTAAAATCCCGTCATGTCCTGCATTTTTGTTCTTTTACAGTCACCACCTGCCAGTGCCCGTTCTCCCCAAACCCCAGCTCCCCCTGGGGGTGTGAATTGAGGTATAAAAATGCTGGTCAGGGAATAAATAATTCATTGGGCACGGGTACTGAATGCGGCATCCAGAGCTCACGGTGTGGTCGGGATTAAAGAGTGCCACTGCAGCACAGGGGCCAAATGACATTGCTTGGGCTTTGCCCTCATTCTGGCATCTGCCAGGGTTTGGAGCAAAATGTACCTGGTGCTTCTTGCTGCAGCCTCTTGGTCCTGGAGATTAGGAATTCCCGGCACGGAAAAGAGAGGGAGAGTTGGGCTTTAAATGAGAAAAGCTGGCGGGGTTGGGATGGTGATGGATGGGAGATTTCGGGAAGGGAGGGAGGGAGGTAGAGCTGGTGGCAGAGAGGACACAGCCCTCCAGGGACTGTGGTGGCACAGCCAAGGTATCCTCAGCTGAACTGCTCTGCTCCAGCCACGACCGTCCCCATCTCAACAGGGACAGCACTGGAGGCTCAGCTGGGGCTCGGAAGGAGGAGGTGATGCCTCCCCCTGCCCCACAAGGCAAGGTGGGCTCAGAAAGGTTGGCAACCCTACCTGGCTGTCCCGGTGAGACCTGCTGGGCAGGAGCTGGCAGCGCTGCGAGGACAGTGCCACAGCCTGGCTCATCTCTAACTGAGATCATCACTCTGGTTCTCCTTCCCCTTTGCAGCCAGAGGTTTGTGGCAGAGAGGACCATGCAGAAAGGATGCTCAGGCCAAGGAACTGGGTACCTCTGACTGCCAGGGCAGGCTGGGGGGGCCGGCGTGGCAGTGAGGGGCTGGGGGCAGGCGCTGCCAGGGAGGGGACCTGCTCTGAGAGGCAAACCAGGGCACTGCTGCCTCTCATCCTCGCTGGAGGTGGCACGTAAGAGCTTGCAGGCAGCCTGCCAGCCCTCCGTGATGGATGGTGACCCAGCCAGGTGAGGCCCACACCTGGGACGGAGCCCACAGTGCTCAGCCCAGCTCCAGCCTCCTGCACGGGCAGCTTTGGGCTTCATCCTGCCTCCCTCACAGCCTCCTGGGTGTCTGCACCAAGAGCAAGTCAGGGCTGACCAGGGCAAAAGCTGCTTCCCTGGCGGGCAGGGGGCAGCAGCAGGGGCTGGAGGTGAGACCGGGAGGTTTCCCCAGCAGCAGGAGGGGTTGGGGTCAGTCAGAGGTGTAGCCCACGGTGGAGAATCATAGAAACACAGAATCGCTCAGGTTGGAAAGGTCTCCAAGCTCATCCAGTCCAACATCAGCCCAACCCCACCGTGGTGATCGAACCCTGTCTCGAAGCGCCAAGGTCACAGGGGTTTTGAACCAGGGATGGGGACTCCACCCCTGCCCTGGGAGCCTCTGCCAGGGCTTCACCACTGAAGGAATTCTTCCCAATATCCAATCTGAACCTCCCTTGGTGCAACATGAGGCCATTTCCTCTCATCTTATCGCTTATTACCTGGGAGCAGAGCCCAGCACCCCCCTGGCTCCACCCTCCTCTCCAGGAGCTGCAGAGAGCCATGAGGTCTCCCCTCAGCCTCCTCTTCTCCAGACCAAACCCCCCCAGGGCCCTCAGCCGCTCCCACAACCCCTGTTCTCCAGACCCTTCCCCAGCTCCGCTCCCTTCTCCAGACGCGCTCCAGCCCCTCCAGGGCTTTCTTGGAGGGAGGGGCCCAACCCTGAGCCCAGGATTCCAGGTGCTGAGTGCAGGGGGACGATCCCTGCCCTGCTCCTGCTGCCACCCCAGGGCTGATCCAAGCCAGGGTGCTGGGGGCCTTCTTGCCCACCTGGGCTCCCTGAGTTAGGGGGCACCGCCTGGGTTCGGAGCCACGTGCAGTTTGGGAGGAGTTTGGCGCTGAATGCTGAGGATGCAGCAGGGCTGGAGACCTTAATCCTCATCTGAAGGAGGGGGAGATGCAGGGAGGGGGCTGTTGGTGCATCCCTGTCCTGAGCCTCACAGCTCGACCCACGCTGCAGCCCACGGGGTGACCCTGAGAGCTGGACTAACAGGCTGTTTGGGGATTATCTAGGTCAGGGAGACACACAGACCACGGCCAGTCTCCTGAATCACCCTCTCATTTTAGCTCGACTCGAGTGCCAGAGCTTTGTAAAGGAAGGAGTCAGGGATATTCAGAGGGAAACCATCCAGGACTGGCTGCTGCCCTGTGTCCGTGAGTCACTTTGCAGGAATCTGCCCCATGCAGTGGGACAATCCTGTCCCAGTTAATTTGCTAGAAGAGAAGTGGCCCAGTTGCAGATCAGGACTGTTTAATCAGGTTTCAGTCAGTGCCAGAGAGGGGAAGGGATGGATATTTGGCTGTCCCAGGGAGGGTGGGATGCTGCCAGCTCCAGGTGGGCAGAGCCATAACCGACCATGAGGGATCGGGAGGGTGATGCCAGGCACCCCAGGTCCCAGCAGGGGTGGTCACAATAGCCAGAAGGTGCTAATCCAGTCAGCTGAGAGTGACCAAATGCTGCTCCAGGATGAGGTGACCCCTGTCTGCAGGGATAGGATGAAGGGTAATGGTTTGGAGCTGCAAGAGGGGAGATTGAGATGAGATCTTGGGGAGAAATGTTTTCCTGTGAGGGTGGGGAGGCCCTGGCCCAGGTTTCCCAGAGCAGTGGTGGCTGCCCCATCCCTGGAGGTGTTCAAGGCCAGGTTGGATGGGACTTGGAGCCCCCTGATCCAGTGGGAGGTGTCCCTGCCCATGGCAGGGGGTGGGACTGGATGGGCTCTGAAGTTCTTTCCAACCCAAACCATTCCATGATTCTATGATTGGGCTGTGGAGAAGGAGGAACAGGGGAGGAGCACAGGGATGCTGCATCCCTTTGGCATCTACGTGGATATAAACCCCCGAATTTTTTCTTAGTCCTTGAGAACTGTTTCCCTGGGCAGGGCCAAAACGAAGGGGTGGCGGGTGGGGGTGTGCTCTAAGCTTTTGTTTTTATCACCTAAGCCCTCCCACATCGGGCCCCTTCGCGGGGCTCCTCCAGCTGCTCCCGCTTGTCTCGCTGCCTGCGGGGGACAAAGAGGGTCACGGCCACTGAAACCGGACACCAAGGGCCTCCGTGTGCACCCCTGGGCAGGGATGAGCTGGCTGGCTCCCTGCCTGGGAATAATCATAGAATCCTAGAATCATCTGGTTGGAAAAGACCTCTGAGATCACCAAGTCCAACCGTCCCTGTCCCAATGAACCTCTCTGCGGGCAGCCCAGGGCACGATGCCCTGTGGGACATGGGTGCTCCCACCATGCCCAGGGGTTCTCCAGGGCTGGGTTTGGACTTCTTTTTCCAATGGGGACGGAAGATGGGTTAGAGCTGTGTTTTGCTCAAAGGGGAACCTGCCCTGCCAACCTCCCCTGCGTGCAAATACCTTGTCTGGGTCTTCATGAGGTATTTAGGGCTTCAAAGGCTGTTTCAGGGCCAATAAATCCCCAGGACCTGAGCTGGGTCCCCACAGAGGCACCTGAGTTCCTCTTCATTGCTCTCTCCCTTTGCACAATGTCATTTTTTTCCCATTAACTGGGTTATCTTTGTCCTATTGTCCCAATAATAGCAATGTGGCCATTTAAAAGTGCTTCGGTTTCTGAACTGTGCAAGGTGTGATCATAGAATCATGGAATGGTTTGGGTTGGAAGGGACCTGAAAGATCATCCAGTCCCACCCCCTGCCATGAGCAGGGACACCTCCCACTGGATCAGGTTGTTGTTCAAGATGCCCGAGAGGAGAGGAGAGGAGAGGAGAGGAGAGGAGAGGAGAGGAGAGGAGAGGAGAGGAGAGGAGAGGAGAGGAGAGGAGAGGAGAGGAGAGGAGAGGAGAGGAGAGGAGAGGAGAGGAGAGGAGAGGAGAGGAGAGGAGAGGAGAGGAGAGGAGAGGAGAGGAGAGGAGAGGAGAGGAGAGGAGAGGAGAGGAGAGGAGAGGAGAGGAGAGGAGAGGAATCTGCAAGGGGAAGGAAGACCTTAGGTGGCAGCTGAGTGAGTGGTCTGAGTGAAAAAACAAACACAGCCAAGGTCTGGATATGAGCTGCTCACAGATGGAAGGAGAGGAACAGAAAACACCTGCAAGGTGAAAGCAGGGAGAGGGAAGGGATTCTGCCCCTCTGGTCCACTCTGGGGAGACCCCACCTGGAACCCTGGGTCCAGCTCTGGAGTCCTGAGCACAGGAAGGATCTGGAGCTGTTGGAGAGAGTCCAGAGGAGGCCACGGAGATGATCTGAGGGCTGGAGAACCTCTAGTGTGAGGACAGGGTGGGAGAGTTGGGGTTGTTCATCCTGGAGAAGAGAAGGCTGTGGGGAGACCTTAGAGCAGCCTCCCAGGACTGAAAGGGGCTCCAGGAAAGCTGGGGAGGGGCTCTGGATCAGGGACTGCAGGGATGGGATGAGGGGAAGGGTTTGGAGCTGCAAGAGGGGAGATTGAGATGAGATCTTGGGGAGAAATGTTTTGGTGTGAGGGTGGGGATCCCCTGGTCCAGGTTTCCCAGAGCAGTGGTGGCTGCCCCATCCCTGGAGGTGTTCAAGGCCAGGTTGGATGGGGCTTGGAGCCCCCTGATCCAGTGGGAGGTGTCCTTGCCCATGGCAGGGAGTTGAAACTGGGTGGGCTTTGAGGTCCCTTCCCTCCCAAACAATTCCATGATTCTATGATTCTGAGTTGTGAACTTCCCAGAGCAAGCATCACCCCTAAGTACCCACCAGCCCTTCCAGGCAGAAAATGCTTCCCTTCTTCACCTTCTGTGACTCTTTCTCAGTGAGCCAGGGACAGAAACCAATCTGTCTTTCCAAACAAGCCCCAGCATTTATCCTTGTAATGCTGAAACAGGGCTGTCTGTGTCTGCACACGGCCGGTCCCTCTGGCTCTGCGTTATCTTCTTGACCCGATTTAACAGGACAGCGCTTCCTCATTTATCACAAAGAACTGGAGGAGGCTCTGCTGAAGCCACAGGGAGGACGAGAGGCTGAGCAGAGCAGAAAGCTGTGTTTCTGTCCATGCAAGGGGGTTTGGCCACTGTCAAAATCTGGGCAACGCCATCCATCAGCGAGAGCAGCCCAGGCTCCCTCCTAATAACCTGCTCCAGCACTTCAGTCCAGAAGTGAGGCCGAACCTTCCTAAGGGGAACTGAGATATCAATTAAAGAGGAAAAGACTCTGATAGACACCTCCCTGCCCATCACCTTCCACTCTGTCCTCTCAGCCTGTCCTCATACAGGGGATGCTCCAGCCCTTGGATCATCTCCATGGCCTCCTCTGGACTCGCTCCAACAGCTCCAGGTCCTTCCTGTGCTCAGGACTCCAGAGCTGGACCCAGGGCTCCAGGTGGGGTCTCCCCAGAGCGCAGCAGAGGGGCAGAATCCCCTCCCTCCCCTCTGCTCCCACTCTTTGGGTGCAGCCCAGGACACCCTTGGTTTCTGGGCTGGGAGCGCCCATTGCCGGTTCCTGGGGAGCTTCTCCTCCCCCAGCACCCCAAGGCCTTCTCCTCAGGGCTGCTCCCAATCCATTCTCCACCCAGCCTGGATTTGTGCTTGGGATTGCCCTGACCCAGCTGCAGGACCTTGCCCTTGGCATGGTTGTACTCCATGAGCTTCTCCCAGCCCCACATTTGCATCCTGTCCAGGTCCCTCTGGATCCACCCCTTCCCTCCAGGACATCGACTGCACCACAGAGCTTGGTGTCATCAGCAAACTTGCTGAGGGCACCCTCAATCCCACTGTCCACTTCTCCAACAAAGACATTAAACAACATGTTAAACAATATCCCATATTGGTTTCTTCCTCTCTCACCAAGAAGAATTGGATAAAACCATGGAGCCAAATGCAGATGTGAGAACCATCCACGCATGTCCTGGCTCCATCTCTGGCACCAGCATCAGGAAGGACACAAGGGCTGGGTTTGGAACATCTGTTACCAAGCCAAAGGCTGGGAGAGACCTGGATGTGTGCAAGCAGAGGCTTATTAGACCAGCAAGGTGCTTGATGGAAAGCAGAACCCACTGAAACAGGTCCCCAAAATGCAATTAATGCTTTTAAACAGCCAAGTCCAGCTCAGCAAGGTGGCTGCATCTTCAAAAAATGATTCATTAACAAAGTCCTGCAGGGCAAGGTTTAGGTTGTTTGGCTAAATCCTGCTGATAATGTAACTGTGGTGTCACTGGGGAGGGTTCTGCAGGGGGAAGGAAGACCTTAGGTGGCAGCTGAGTGAGATGTCTGAGTGAAAAAAACAAACACAGCAGGGTCTGGATATGAGCTGCTCACAGATGGAAGGAGAGGAAGGGAGGACACCTGTAAGGTGACGAGCAGGGAGAAGGAGAGAGAGTGGAATCTGTCCCTCTGCTCCACTCTGGGGAGACCCCACATGGAGCCCTGGGTCCAGCTCTGGAGTCCTGAGCACAGGAAGGACCTGGAGCTGTTGGAGAGAGTCCAGAGGAGGCCACGGAGATGATCCAAGGGCTGGAGAACCTCTGGTGTGAGGACAGGGTGGGAGAGTTGGGGTTGTTCATCCTGGAGAAGAGAAGGCTGTGGGGAGACCTTAGAGCAGCCTCCCAGGACTGAAAGGGGCTCCAGGAAAGCTGGGGAGGAGCTCTGGATCAGGGAGTGCAGGGACAGGATGAGGGGAAGGGTTTGGATGATTCTGTTTAAGTTTCCGCCCTGAATCACAGAACGGTTTGGGTGGGAAAGGACCTCAAAGCCCAGCCAGTCCCACCCCCTGCCATGGGCAGGGACACCTCCCACTGGATCAGGGGACTCCAAGCCCCATCCAACCTGCCTTTCAACACCTCCAGGGATGGGGCAGCCACCACTGCTCTGGGAAACCTGGGTCAGGGCCTCTCCACCCTCACACCAAAACATTTCTCCCCAGGATCTCATCTCAATCTCCCCTCTTGCAGCTCCAATCCCTTCCCCTCATCCTGTCCCTGCACTCCCTGATCCAGAGCCCCTCCCCAGCTTTCCTGGAGCCCCTTTCAGCACTCAGAGGCTGCTCTGAGGTCTCCTTCTGGAGGTAGGATGGGACCTCTACAAGTCCTGGTGTTGCACTCCTTGTTCACCCCTATTTAACACAGGCACTTGCAAAGCCAACAGGGACAAATCAATCCCTTCCTATTTAGGGGTTGGGAACAGTGAGGATCTTCACCCCAATCCTGCCCTCCTGCAGCCCCTCCTGCACCCTGCACATCCTCCTTCCACCTGCAGAAGAGGGATGGAGATGGGATGTGGGAACAGGCAGGAGGAGGGCAGAAGCCACAGGTTGGAATGAAAGAAAATTAAGGCACAAAGCATTCTTTGACTGTTTTCCCCTTGATTTTCCCCACTGGGTAGGAGACTCTCTGGTCCTTCATCTTTCCATGCTGTGCCTCGTGGCAAAGCACTTTTATCCCTTTCTCTATGGCTGTAATTGACATCTCTGTGTCAAGTTCTTGGCTGCTCTCATAAATAATGAGGAATTGATTTTTTCTTGCCTTTGAAACAATCAAAGTGCTTATTTTTAAACTCTGCTTTCCTCTAAAGAATCCCACTTTTCTTCTCATGGAATCTAAATCCTTGGATGAAGAAGATCCTTGCAAAGATGCTATTTTTGACCTGATCTTTTTGGAGTCAATTTGTGGTGTACCTGGTGTCTATTTGGCTATATGGGGAGAGTAATTAATGCCTGTGTTGCAGAAATCAGTCCAGGAAGGTAGAAAAGAGCCAAAACCATTAAAAGAAGGAGAAATGTAAGTATTTGGTGGCCAGGGGCAGCAGGACTTCAGGTTGCTGATGCAACCTCAACTCGTAGAACCACAGAATCATGGAATGGTTTGGGTTGGAAGGGACCTTAAGCCCATCCAGTCCCACCCCCTGCCATGAGCAGGGACATCTCCCTCTGGACCAGGCAGTCCCTTGGGTTTCAAGATTGCTGCCATCAACTGCTTTTCTTGGAGACCTCTTGCTCCTGCTGGGACCCTGCAAGGATTGGTGCCTCTGCCAGCTTGCAGCCTGAAAACCATCCCAAAGCTTCTGCGTGGAGAACAGGATTGGTTTGGCAAGAGATGATGCTCCTTATCTTTGCTTATCTACTGTTGAAGATGAGGCTGTTGGGTGCTACAGCCTTTTGTAAAATCACAGGATCACAGGATGGTTTAGGTTGGAAAAAACCTTTGAGTTCATGGAGTCGAACCATAAACCCAACACTGCCAACTCCAGCACTAAACCATGACCACGAGCACCCGCACGCTTTTAAATCCAGGGATGAGGATTCCACCCCTGCCCTGGGCAGCCTCTACCAATGCTTGACAACCCATTCCATGAATGAATATTTCCCAATGACCAATCAGACCCTGCCCTGGAGCAACTTGAGGCCATTTCCTCTCATCCCATCCCTTGGGAGCAGAGCCCAACACCCACCTGGCTCCACCCTCCTCTCCAGGAGCTGCAGAGAGCCATGAGGTCTCCCCTCAGCCTCCTCTTCTCCAGACCAGGTCCCTCAGCCGCTCCCACAACTCCTCTTCTCCAGACCCTTCCCCAGCTCCGCTCCCTTCTCCAGACGCGCTCCAGCCCCTCCAGGGCTTTCTGGGAGGGAGGGGCCCAACCCTGAGCCCAGGATTCCAGGTGCTGAGTGCAGGGGGGACGATCCCTGCCCTGCTCCTGCTTCCACCCCAGGGCTGATCCAAGCCAGGGTGCTGGGGGCCTTCTTGCCCCCCTGGGCCACTGCTGCCTCCTGTTCAGCCGCTGTCGAGCAGCACCCCCAGGGCCTTTGCCTTGGGGCAGCTTTCCAGCCACTCTTCCCCAGATCCTGGATGCAATCCAACCTATCCATGCACCCTTCTGCTCTATGGACAGCAGAAGACCCTGGCTTGCAGTGGATGCTCCAGGCATTGTCTCATCAGCCCAGTGCACAGCCTGGTTGGATTCCAGCCACCACTCTGCCTGTAACTTTGGGTTTAACCTTGATCCCATCATTGTGTTGTTGCACTCCAGGCAGTGTTGTCCACTCCTCGGGTCTCCTGAGTGCCCAGTGCCCCAGCAAAGGGCACGTTTGCTTGGCAAACCAATCGATAATAAGCTGTTTAACCAGTGCTGTGTCGAGGTAATCGCGTTAGAGAGTCTGCAGGGAATTAAGGAAATAACAACTGGCTTTATTAAGGAGCTTAATTCAATTACCTCGGAAGGATGGTTTAAGCTTCAGCCCTGAGCTCCACACCCACAGCTTTTGGTGCGGCCCCACCTCGAGGATTGGGGGCACTTTGGGGCACCCCGGGATAGAAAGGACATCAAAGCACTGGAGAGAGTCCAGAGGAGGCCACAAAGCTGGGGAAGGGTCTGGAGGGGAAATCCCAGGAGGAGAGGCTGAAGGCACTGGGTCTGTTCAGATGGAGAAGAGGAGACTGAGGGGGGATCTCAGAGCTGTTCGCTGCCTTCTCCCAAGGGAGGGAGGGGAAAGAGGGGCTGAGCTCTGCTCTCTGGTGAGCAAGGACAGGAGCCCAGGGAATGGCAGGAAGATGGACCAGGGCAGGGTTGGGTTGGCCATCAGGAAGAGGTTCTTCCCCCCGAGCAGAGCAGAGCAGAGGGTGGTGGAGCCCTGGAACAGCTCCCCAGGGAAGCAGTCCCAGCCTGACAATATTCCAGAAGGGTTTGGCCAAGGCCCTCAGCCCCACGGGGTGAATGTTGGGGTTGTCCTGTGCAGGGACAGGAGATGGACTGGATGGGCCTGGTGGGTCCCTTCCAGCTCGGGTCGTTCTATGATTCTATAGGATGCTCAGTTATAACCAATTCCAGTCTTCCTGGGAAACCACAGCATGGTTCAAGGTGGAGCCTGCAGGACACGCAGCAACCTGACTTCACCTGGATGCTGAAGCAGTGGGAAAACCAGCAGGGCTGAAGTTGGTGGGCCTGGGAGAGGACAACTCTGCCCCAAACTGAGATCAGCTCTTCACATGTCATCCTGGGTAGATGTGGGGTAATTGTCCTCAGCCAATGCTGGGATGGATCCTCCAGCCCCTCCCACAGGGCTTAACTTGTCCCAGACTGTCCCTTCAGTGCTTCATCCCGTGTCACCTGCCCTGACCTCCCTTTTCCATGCCACATCACCTTGCCTCACCCTTCTCACGTCACCTCACCACACCATCCCACCTCACATAACCTACCTCGCCCTCCCATGACTTGTCACCTCCTCCTCCAGCTTCCCGTGCAATGTCACCTTGCCTCACCACCACATGTCACCTCTCACCTCCCTGTCCAGAGTCACCTCACCTAACCTCACCCTCACACACCACCTCGCTGAACATCACCCCACATGTCACCCAGCCTCACCTTCTTGCATCACCTCACCTAAGCCCAGCCTCTTGTGCTGCTCAGGACACCCCATCCCTACCTTGTCCTGATGTGTACACAGGTATGAGCAGGCTCTTTCCCTCTGCAGAGACTTCTCATCAGTGGGGTGGTGCCCACCTGGTGGCCACTTCCATCTGCACCCTTCCTTGCACTCTGCAGCGTGCTCAGAGCATCAGGGCTGGCACATGAAGTTATCCAAGCTCAGAGAAGGATTTGTCCATTACCTCTCTGGTGATGGATGGTGTTTGCTGCTGGTGGTTACTGGTCTGGATGGAGTCAACAGTGTGGGGATTGTAGTAAGATATTGTTCACCCCTGTATCCCCCATCCAGAGCTCCAAAACATATAGGATAGGCTGGAAGCATCCACAGGTGGATGCAATGGAGATGTCCTCTTGGGGTCCTTCTGCTCCCAGAACTGAAGCACAAATGTTGCCCCAAGGTCCAACAGTGACCACATGTCCTAGAGGAGCTGGGAATAAGGAGGGAAGCAGGAAGGGTGAGGCAGCATCTTAGAATGATGGGATGGTTTGAGTGAGAATGGACATCAAAGGCCAATCCAGTCCCATCCCTTGCCATGGGCAGGGACACCTCCCACTGGATCAGGAGACTCCAAGCCCCATCCAACCTGGCCTTCAACACCTCCAGGGATGGGGCAGCCACCACTGCTCTGGGAAACCTGGCCCAGGGCCTCCCCACCCTCACAACAAAACATTTCTCCCCAAGATCACATCTCAGTCTCCCCTCTTTCAGCTCCAAACACTTCCCCTCGTCCTGTCCGTGCACTCCCTGATCCAGAGCCCCTCCCCAGCTTTCCTGGAGCCCCTTTCAGTCCTCCGAGGCTTCTCTAAGGTCTCCCCACAGCCTTCTCTTCTCCAGGCTGAACAACCCCAACTCTCCCACCCTGTCCTCACACCAGAGGTTCTCCAGCCCTTGGATCATCTCCGTGGCCTCCTCTGGACTCGCTCCAACAGCTCCAGGTCCTTCCTGTGCTCAGGACTCCAGAGCTGGACCCAGGGCTCCAGGTGGGTCTCCCCAGAGCGCAGCAGAGGGGCAGAAACCCCTCCCTCTCCCTGCTGGTCCCACTGCTTTGGATGCAGCTCAGGACACCCTTGATTTTCTACCAAGCCTTTGCATGAATCCCTGTGTTCTCTAGAGACAACAGAGATCAGAGAAGTGCAGCTGCAAAGAGAGGCTGATGAGGCTCTGGTCCTGAGCAGTGGTGGCTGCCCCATCCCTGGAGGTGTTGAAGGCCAGGTAGGATGGGGCTTGGAGCCCCCTGATCCAGTGGGAGGTGTCCCTGCCTGTGGACTGGATGGGCTTTGAGGTCTCTTCCAACACGAAGCGTTCTGTGATTCTATGGAAGCTCTTGCACAGCCGCACGCTGGGCTCGTGCAGCACTAAGTTACACCTGAAATAAAGACCCCCTGCAACCTGTGCAGCACCCAGCGAGGATGCTGGTGGCAGAACCAGGGTGACCATCTCCAAATCCCAACTCAGAGCAGCCTGGGAAGAGCACTGGGCTTTGCCTCGCTCCAACAGCAACGAGGAGGCTGTTCTGTCTCCAGGACACGGGGGAAAGGAGCTGAAATGTTGACCCTCAGCAGTGACAGCAGCTTAATAAACACTCCAGCAGGAACGGTGAGGGACATCTGCCTAAGGAACGGGATTGGATTCTGCGGCGGGGAGCGGATTAAGGGATCTGAAAGGGAGAAGTTTTGAAATCATAACAATGCAAAGCAGGAGCTGTTGCACAACCTGATTCTGCTGTGGACAATGGAAACAAACAGATTAATCCCCGGGAGGACAGGAACCGAAATATCTGACAGGCTCTGAGAGGGGGCCATGTTTATACAACTTGAACAACGCTGACGGCCTCTCTTGCCTCGGTGGAGCTGTTCAAAAACCCATTTTGGGTCATCGGAGCCATTCCCTACCTCCTTTGGGGAGGGAGGGAGTTCCAGCAGTTTGCCAACACCCTTTGAGAGCCGGAGGCTGTGAGTCTGGTTGGTGTGACTTGAGATGTTTGGGGGAGCTGATACCACATAGAGCGATCGAATAATCAAATGGTTTGGGTGGGAAAGGACATCAAAGCCCATCCAGTCCCACCCCCTGCCATGGGCAGGGACACCTCCCACTGGATCAGGGGGCTCCAAGCCCCATCCAACCTGGCCTTGAACACCTCCAGGGATGGGGCAGCCACCACTGCTCTGGGAAACCTGGGCCAGGGCCTCTCCACCCTCACACCAAAACATTTCTCCCCAAGATCTCATCTCAATCTCCCCTCTTTCAGCCCCAAACCCTTCCCCTCATCCTGTCCCTGCACTCCCTGATCCAGAGCCCCTCCCCAGCTTTCCTGGAGCCCCTTTCAGTTCTGGGAGGCTGCTCTAAGGTTCCTGCCCATGGCAGGGGGGTTGGAACTGGATGGACTTTAAGGTTCCTTCGAGTCCAAACCATTCCTTGGTTCTATAATCCCATTAATCATCCTGGCTCTGTTTTGAACTCAAGTGTGTTTTTTGATGTCTTCAACATCATTTAACGGCCGACACGATGTACAGAAACACTTCCTTGTTTGTGCTTGAAGCCTGTTATCCTCTCCCACGGTTGAAAGTCCAGCCTCTCCGGATAACACCAGGACATCCATCTGTCAGGTCATTCATCAGGACCAAAGTACTGACTTCAGGAAAGGCAACTGTGAGGGAGAAAGGGGCTGAGATAGGAGCGCTCCCAATAAATGGGCGCTGACGAGCACCACGCTGGGGAGGCAAAGTGGCCAAGCTACAGCCCAAGAGTGAAGAGATGAAGAAGAGAAGCCTGAGAATTAGAAGAGTTTCATAGCCTAAGAATGGCTGTTTTCAGCCCATGAATGGTTTGGGTTGGAAGGGACCTTAAAAGATCATCCAGCTCCAAACCCCCTACCATGGGAAGGAACACCTTCCTTTGAGCAACCTCATCAAGTTGAGGGTGTCCCTGCCCATGGCAGAGGCTGTTGGAGATGGGTGGACTTTAAGGTCCTTCCAGCCCAAACCATTCTATGATTCTATGAAATTCTGGAG
Organism: Dromococcyx pavoninus; assembly: GCA_033558185.1. Classification (NCBI taxonomy): domain Eukaryota; kingdom Metazoa; phylum Chordata; class Aves; order Cuculiformes; family Neomorphidae; genus Dromococcyx; species Dromococcyx pavoninus. Next base: position 64,149 of record JAUMJL010001630.1, read on the forward strand.
GTGGCATGATGGGATGGGATGGGATGGGATGGGATGGGATGGGATGGGATGGGATGGGATGGGATGGGATGGGATGGGATGGGATGGGATGGGATGGGATGGGATGGGATGGGATGGGATGGGATGAGATGGCATGGCATGGCATGGGTTAAAATGAGATGAGATGAGACAAAGAGATGAGGTGGTGTTGGGTATCACAAGGCCCTTGACTATACAACCCAACTACCCCATCCCATTCTTCATCACAGCCCCCAAGGAGACAGAAACCACAGCAGCCAAAGGTTACTTGCAGGGAGGTAAAACCTGTGGAGGTGGAGCAGGGAAAGGATTCCTTGCCCTGATGGGATGTCCCAGCTCTCCCAGACTTTGTCAAACTGGTTATACTGGGAATTCCTCTCTGGTGAGACCAGCAACCGAATAGCAAAGTGAACCCTGAAGCAAAGGTCCCTTTTTCCCTCCTCCGTTCATGTCTCACCTCTGTGAGAAGCACCGACAGCTCCCACGCTCAGTGGGCAGCAGAAATGATGCCTTCACCCTGCTGCCTTCTGGAGTTCTGCTGCAATGAAGAAAGGAGTTTAATTGGTTCTTCATTAAAACCAGATGAAAACACAACAGCTTCATCCTCCTGAATGAAAACATCTCAGGGAAGCTGCAAACCTGTTTTGTTTGACCCTTTTGCACTCCTCAGTGTATTGTCTCAACAGCAACTTAATTAGGAGGATCCTCGCTTCCTTTCATGGCTGGAGGAACAGCAAAACAGGAGAGAACAACTGCTGTGTGAACCAATCCCATTCCAAGCCTCTTTCAAGAGGTGAATCCCTGTGTTCCCTGGAGGTGTTTATAAGACGGGTCGATGAGTTTCTCAGGGACACGGTTTAGTTACTGGACAGGGACGGTTGGACTTGATGATCTCAGAGGTCTTTCCCAGCCAGATGTTTCCATAAGATGAAGGAAAGCATGAGGATGTTTTCCTCCGTGGGTTGTGGAGAGGTGAAGAGGCTCAGCTTGTGCACAACTGATGCCCATTTTTCTCATTGCTTCCAAAAACATTTCTTAGGTTGATTCAGGACCAGGCTCATGTGGCAGAAAGGACCTTCTCTCCCAGCCCTGGAGAATAATTTCTCCTTAAACAAACACACACAACAGTGGGATTGAAGGTGCCCTCAGCAAGTTTGCCAATGACACTGAGCTGTGTGGTGTGACCAAGACCCTGAAAGGAAGGGGTGGCATCCAGAGGGACCTGAACAGGATGGAGAGGTGGGGCTGGGAGAACCTCATGGAGTTCAACCATGCCAAGGGCAAGGTCCTGCAGCTGGATTGGGGCAATGCCAAGCACAAATCCAGGCTGGGTGGAGAATGGATTGGGAGCAGCCCTGAGGAGAAGGCCTTGGGGTGCTGGGGGAGGAGAAGCTCCCCAGGAGCCGGCAATGGGCGCTCCCAGCCCAGAAACCAAGGGTGTCCTGGGCTGCACCCAAAGAGTGGGAGCAGAGGGGAGGGAGGGGATTCTGCCCCTCTGCTGCGCTCTGGGGAGACCCCACCTGGAGCCCTGGGTCCAGCTCTGGAGTCCCCAGCACAGGAAGGACATGGATTTAGATGAGATCTTAGGGTGAATTGTTCTCCTGTGATGGTGGGGAGGCCCTGGCCCAGGTCGCGCAGAGCAGTGGTGGCTGCTCCATCCCTGGAGGTGTTCAAGGTCAGGTTGGATGGGGCTTGGAGCCCCCTGATCCAGGGGGAGGGGATTGGAACTGACTGGGCTTTGAAGTGCCTTCCAAGCCAAATCATTCCATGATTCTACGAATCCTGCTCTTATCTCTACCGTTGACTCCTACATTGGTGTCTGGAGAACATCACCCAGGTCCCTTCTGCTGCTGCCCCAAAGCCCATATGGCAGAAGTTGATTCTGCCAGTGTTTGGGGGGGCGTATCCAGACCCCCACATCTTCAGAGCACGGTCTGACCAGCCCTTTTCCCATCATCCAGCCCTGTTTGTGCTCGTCCTCTGCTGAGGACAGGCTGAGTCATCTTCCAAGAGGAGACAGCGCCTGTAAGCGCAGGGAGTTCTCGTGTGACCCGGCTCCTCTTAGCTTTCATCTCCAATCTGACATGAAATGCAGTCTCTAAGGATCACTTTATTACATTTTCTTGGAAATTTCGCCGCCTGGATGTGTTTGATGATTGAGAGAACGCAGGGAGACTAAGCCAGGGCCAGAGGGACCGGGGAGCGCCAGCGTGGCCAAGTAACGCACTAAAAGGGACATAATTACGTGTCCAGGTCCCCAGAGAAATTAATTCCTCCAAGTATAGCACTTGCAACGTATTACTGAGGCTACTGGTGCTTTCCACACACAGAATTCAGGAGGGTGCTTGGGTCCAAGCTGGCAGAGCATCTTTCCATCCTCCTGAAAAGTTTCCCTTGATATATTCTCTGTTATTTGAGTGAGGCTGCGATGCCAGGGATGGAAAGAGCAAGAGATGACTGTGCTGGAGGGCTTTAAGGGAGACTTCTGCCCTTGTCTGGACTTTGGGACAGAGCCCAGAGCAATTCAGCTGCCCAGGCCTAAGGGGAGATGGTTTGCACCCTGGGTCAGGTCTCCATGGGCTGCAACAGGGGTCGGGTACCCAGAGCATGAGCAGATCATAGAATCATGGAATGGGTTGGGTGGGAAGGGACCTCAAAGTCCACCCAGTCACAACTCCTGCCATGGGCAGGGACACCTCCCATTGGATCAGGGGGCTCCAAGCCCCATCCAACCTGCCCTTCAACACCTCCAGGGATGGGGCAGCCACCACTGCTCTGGGAAACCTGGGCCAGGGCCTCCCCACCCTCACACCAAAACATTTCTCCCCAAGATCTCATCTCAATCTCCCCTCTGGCAGCTTCAAACTGTCCACCCTCATCCTGTCCCTGCACTCCCTGATCCAGAGCCCCTCCCCAGCTTTCCTGGAGCCCCTTTCAGTCCTGGGAGGCTGCTCTAAGGTCTCCCCACAGCTTTTCTCTTCTCCAGCCTCAACAACCCCAACTCTCCCACCCTGTCCTCACAGCAGAGGGGCTCCAGCCTTTGGATCACCTCCGTGACCTCCTCTGGACTCTCTCCAACAGCTCCAGGTCCTTCCTGTGCCCATGCCAGGACACAGTTCAGAACCTACATCCACAGGGGATTCCTGCCCCCTGCCAATGGTCCCAGCCAAGGAGGATGTTTTTAGGCAAGTGCTGACAGCATTCCTCCTCTGCCTTTTCCAAGCACTGCCTGGAGATGAGCCAACACACACTCACCCATCTGTCAGTCTGTCCTCCAGCCGCCCGAGGAGGAAACGTGTGCGCTGGGGGCGAAGGCTCTTTAGCTTTCCTAAAAGCCTATTTGTCTTCCTGCCTCGCTCACTGCTTGTGAGAGGAGACAAGGATGAGAAAAGATCCACCTGTACTTGGAGAGGGAGACATTTCACCCCCTCTGGGGATGCTTTCAACCAGGAAAATCTTACTTCTGTTGAGTGAGGATTCTCCTTACCCCGGGCACAACTCAAAACAACCTAATTATGGGAAGAAAATCCACGTCAGATTATCCACTTCCCATTCTCTTTTCCCACAGCCAAGGTGCAGAGGGTTAACCTGGTCTTTCAAGTCTTTCAGATTTTCACCGACAGCCTCCAGGTCTGCTCATGGTCTCCCAGACCAGTGGAAATGGCTTGGGGATGCCCCACTGGCACCTTCGTCCCAGGAGAAGCTCACTCCATCTCCTCTAACCAGCAAGGGAGCCTGAGGAGGAGGCAGAGACAGGACAAGAACTGCTGGAGTTCACAGAACCAGAGAACCATAAGGGCTGAGATCACTGAGTCCAATCGTCCCTGTGCCCTTACTAAACCCTGTCCCTAAGAAACTCATCCACCTGCCTTTTGAACCCCTCCAGGGATGGGGACTCCACCACCTCCCTGAGAGCCTCTGACAGGGCCTGAGAACACTTTCAGTGAAGAAATTGTTCCTGATGTCCAATCTGACTCTGCCCTTGAGCAACTTGAGGCCATTTCCCCATATCCCATCCCTTGGGAGCACAGTCCAAACCCCCCTGGCTCCACCCTCCTCTCCAGGAGCTGCAGAGAGCCATGAGGTCTCCCCTCAGCCTCCTCTTCTCCAGACCAAACCCCCCCAGGGCCCTCAGCCGCTCCCACAACTCCTGTTCTCCAGACCCTTCCCCAGCTCCGCTCCCTTCTCCAGATGCGCTCCAGCCCCTCCAGGGCTTTCTTGGAGGGAGGGGCCCAACCCTGAACCCGGGATTGGAGGTGCTGAGTGCAGGGGGACGATCCCTGCCCTGCTCCTGCTGCCACTTGGCCTTGTTGAACCCCATCCCGTTGGCCTTGGCCCATGGATCCAGCCTGGCCAGGTCCCTCTGCAGACCCTTCCTGCCCTCCAGCAGATCCACACTCCCACCCAGCTTGGTGTCATCTCCCTACTGACCGAGGGAGCACTCGATCCCCTCATCCAGATCCAGTATATCCAGTACCTTCAACTGGGGAGTTTGCAACAGCCCTTTGAGCCCCAGCAGCATGTGGGGACAAGGCAGGGAGCTAAATGCAAAATCTCTTCCTCCTCTGGCACCAGGTCCAGCTGGAGGTGTTGCACCTGCACTTGGGGAAAAGCAGCGTTTCTCCCGTGGTGGTCTCAGGGGACCTGGGGGTGTGTGGAGCCCCCCTGGGTACCACTGAGCTTCACCCAAGCTGCACTCAGGTCACGCAAGGTGAAAGCGGTGACAGTGAGGAAGCACAGCTTGTTTGAGACACCTCCCACCTGGGAGAACATCTGGGCTGTCAACAGAGAGACACGAGAGCCTTGGAGCATGGTCTGAAAGTCAATTTGAGCTTCCCAGTGAGGGTCAGGGGTTCAATACTCCTGTCCAAGGAGAGGAGAATCTTCAATGCAGACAGCTTAGAAAGTCCAGAAAAGACAGTTACTGGTATTAACCATAGAATGATGGAATGGTTTGGGTGGGAAGGGACTTCAAAGCCCAGCCAGTCCCACCCCCTGCCATGGGCAGGGACACCTCCCACTGGGTCAGGGGGCTCCAAGCCCCATCCAACCTGGCCTTCAACATCTCCAGGGATGGGGCAGCCACCACTGCTCTGGGAAACCTGGGCCAGGGCCTCCCCACACCAAAACATTTCTCCCCAAGATCTCATCTCAATCTCCCCTCTGGCAGATTCAAACCCTTCCCTTCATCCCATCCTTGCACTCCCTGATCCAGAGCCCCTCCCCAGCTTTCCTGAAGCCCCTTTCAGTCCTGGGAGGCTGCTCTAAGGTCTCCCCACAGCCTTCTCTTCTCCAGGATGAACAAACCCAACTCTCCCACCCTGTCCTCACACCAGAGGTTCTCCAGCCCTTGGATCATCCCTGTGGCCTCCTCTGGCCTCTCTCCAACAGCTCCAGGTCCTTCCTGTGCTGGGGACTGCAGAGCTGGACCCAGGGCTCCAGGTGGGGTCTCCCCAGAGCGCAGCAGAGGGGCAGAATCCCCTCCCTCCCCTCTGCTCCCACTCTTTGGGTGCAGCCCAGGACACCGTTGTCTCCCCTCAGCCTTCTCTTCTCCAGGCTGAGCCCCCCTGCTCCCTTCAATCCGAAGGGCATTCGGGATGCCCAGCACGCAGCCCTGTCTTCCCTTTTTATTTTTTTTATCTCTCCCCTTTGTCATTTCCCTTTTGACTCATTTTGCACGCTTTAGAGATTAAACGCCTCGTTAGGAAATCCATGTTCCGCGTGTCTGGTGTCCCTGAAAGAGAAGCCACGGTCAATGATCGGCGTGCGCTGACAATAATGTCTGTGTTTTCTTACACAGCGAAACAGACACATGTTATGATTTTAGAAATGCTGCCCAGAGGGGAGGAAAATGCACATTCCTGCAGCGACGTTAACGAACAGCTCCCAGCCCAGCACTGCTCTGCATTCCCCTCGACATCCCCACGGCCGACCTTAAATCCTTCCTGAGAGCCTTTGCCTCTGACACAATGATGGATGGGAGAGCAAGGACCAGAGCGGTGCTGGATCACCTTGGGGACAGTGAAGCAATGCAGGGTTTAAGGCAGGAATAGCAACAAGTTTCTCACCTCTTAGGATCACAGAATCATAAAATTATCTGGCTGGAAAAGATCTTTGAGGTTGTTGAGTCCAACCGTCCCTGTCCACTATGGAACCAGATCCCTGAGCACCTCATCCACCTGGCTTTGAAATCCCTCCAGGGATGGGGACTCCACCACCTCCATGGGAGCCTCTGACAGGGTCTCAGAACCCTTTTGGTGAAGAAGGTTTTCCTGATGTCCCACCTGAATCTACTCTGGTGCAACTTGAGGCCATTTCCTCTCATCCCATCCCTTGGGAGCAGAGCCCAGCTCCCCCTGGCTCCACCCTCCTCTCCAGGAGCTGCAGAGAGCCATGAGGTCTCCCCTCAGCCTCCTCTTCTCCAGACCAAACCCCCCCAGGGCCCTCAGCCACTCCCACAACCCCTGTTCTCCAGACCCTTCCCCAGCTCCGCTCCCTTCTCCAGACGCGCTCCAGCCCCTCCAGGGCTTTCTTGGAGGGAGGGGCCCAACCCTGAGCCCAGGATTCCAGGTGTGGCCTCACCAGTCCTTGCAGCATCTGAGGCTGTGGGTGTGCCAGGGCTATGGATACATGGGAATAGGATGGATGAGGACACAGACATCACTCCTGTGCCCAGCAGAGTCCCTGTCTACAAGGGACAACGAAGACCCAGATTTAGGAGTTGCCAGAACATCCCCAGTCTGCAAAGTCCTTCTTGCAGTGTGATCAGGTTTTTCACTCCTCAATATAAAAGGGAGGGAGTAAAATTATCACAGCATTTAATGACCTCTCCTGGGGGAAGAAACTGGTGGTGGAGGCTCTTTAATCAAGCAGACAAAGGTAGGTTGAAAGACCTGGAGACTCAAGTTGGAGCAAGCAAAGGTGAAGGTAGGAATAACATCAGAGCTTCCCAGGATGACCTTCCAGGGGGGACAATGCTACATCTGTGCCCAGATGAAGCCTTCACACCCACTTAAGAAACCTCTCTGAAGGCTTCCTCAAGCCTCTTAAAGATGAACTGTGGATGGGGCTCTCCAGGGGTCAGCTCAGGAGATGTCTCTCCTTAACCCCACCAAGACGTGGACCACCCTGGACACCTGCAATGCAGCACAGGGTGGAGGAAGGTGGTAGGTCCTGGTCCTCAGGGTGATTCAGTGCTCCTGTGACCCAGGGCCACCTCTGTGCTCTGATCTTCATCTCTTATTATAGAATCACAGAATGGTTTGGGTTGAAGAGGACTTTGAAATCCATCCAGTTCCAACTCCCTGTCATGGGCAGGGACACCTCCCACTGGATCAGGGGGCTCAAACCCTCATCTAAGCCTTCTCTCCATCACTCATGTTCAGATATCTGGGCATCATTAGAAGAGCATCACCTGTGTTTCCAGGGCTGAAAGCTACACAGCACTTCCAGAGAGGGGGGTTTTGTCCTGCTTAATGTGCAGGACATTGGTGCAAAAGAACTTCCCAGCTCTTCTCCTAAAGACCCCTCTTGGCCTTTCATGCAGAACTGCCTTTGAGGGTAAATCCCTTTTTTGACTCCAGGAAAGCCCTGGAGGGGCTGGAGCGCGTTTGGAGAAGGGAGCGGAGCTGGGGAAGGGTCTGGAGAACAGGGGTTGTGGGAGCAGCTGAGGTCCCTGGGGGGGTTTGGTCTGGAGAAGAGGAGGCTGAGGGGAGACCTCATGGCTCTCTGCAGCTCCTGGAGAGGAGGGTGGAGCCAGGTGGGGTTGGGCTCTGCTCCCAAGGGATGGGATGAGAGGAAATGGCCTCAAGTTGCACCAGGGCAGGGTCAGATTGGATATTGGGAACAACTCCTTCATGGAAAGTGTGGTGGAGCCCCGGCAGATGCTGCCCAGGGCAGGGGTGGAGTCCCCATCCCTGCAGGGGTTCCAAACCCCTGTGGCCGTGGCACCTGGGGACAGGGTTTGGTCTCCACGGTGGGGTTGGGCTGATGTTGGACTGGATGAGCCTGGAGGTTTTTTCCAATCTCAGTGGTTCCATGAACTCAAGAAGATGCTGGGTTTGGGTTTCTGTGAGTTCTTCAAGAGCCAGGGCAGTTGTAGAGGAGGCAAAGCCACTGTGTTCTGGCTGTGGAGAGTGTATCCTGCTTTTACATCCATGAGAAGCTGGGAATTGACACTGGATTCATGTGAAATCTTGCCAAAGAAACTCTATAGGGGGGTCTTGTCCACCCCCACCCTCACCTCCATCCAGCTGCCCTCGTGTTCCTGCCCATGGAGGGGGGTGTGTGGAACCAGATGAGCTTTAAGGTCCCTTCCAACCCAAACCATTCCATGATTGTATGATTCCCAAACATCTGCAGATCCCAGAAAGGATTTACTGGGATTTTCTCTCTTCTTTTGACCCAAAATACAAATAAATCACACTGAAGACTTGGCTCTTTTCACATCTTCCCTCTTCTCTTGATTTCCTTCTTGTTTGTTTTCCTTGCTTTGTAGCATTTCCAGCTCTGGGAAGGCAGAGGAGCAGTAAAAAGGGCTGTCAAGGCTGTTTCTTAAAGCCAGAAACTGAGAAGATCATCTGCTTCTTTCAGAACTGCTCCTGTTTTTTTGCTTTCTTTTCTCCCTGCCAGCTCCAATCGTCCTGGTGAAATCTTGACCTTGAATTTTCATCTGTTCCTCGCCTTTCCTGTTCCTCACCCCAGGGCAACTCTGTTCTTTCCAGCAGAGCTTCCTCCAGGCCCTCTCAGATGACTCCTATGATGGACAAAAAGCTGTGATGGAGCTTCCTTGCCAAAAAAACCCTTTATATTGGGGTTTAAATTGCTGACCACTGTGTGCTCTCACACAAAGGTTGCCCCTTGCATCACCTGTGGTCAAAGAGCAGGTTCCTAAACCCAGTGGTGCACGGGGTTTGCCCCAAATCAGAGGGGGCAAGGGACGGGATGGGACTGAGAGGAAGGAAATAAGTCAGAGGGTGGTAATAATCATAGAAACATAGAGTCATGGAATGGTTTGGGTGGGAAGGAACCTCAAAGCCCACCCTGTTCCAACCCCAGGGACACCTCCCACTGGACCAGGGGGCTCCAAGCCCCAACCAACCTGCCCTTCAACACCTCCAGGGATGGGGCAGCCACCACTGCTCTGGGAAACCCGAGCCAGGGCCTCCCCACCATCACACCAAAACATTTCTCCCCAAGATCTCATCTCAATCTCCCCTCTTGCAGCTCCAAACCCTTCCCCTCATCCTGTCCCTGCACTCCTTGATCCAAAAGCCCTCCCCAGCTTTCCTGGAGCCCCTTTCCATCCTGGGAGGCTGCTCTAAGGTCTCCCCACAGCCTTCTCTTCTCCAGGATGAACAACCCCAACTCTCCCACCCTGTCCTCACACCAGAGGGGCTCCGGCCCTCTGATAATTGTATGCATCATCATCATCATCATCATCATCATCATCATCATCATAATAACAATAATAATAATAACAATAATAACAGTAACAATAACAATAATAATCTATTCCATTCCATTCTACTCAGTTCTATTCTAATTCTATTCTACTCCATTCTACTTTATTCTATTCTGTTCTATTCTATTCTGTTTTGTTCTATTCTATCCTACTCTACTCTACTCTATTCTACTCCTATTCTATTCTATTCTATTCTATTCTATTCTATTCTATTCTATTCTATTCTATTCCATTTGGTTCATTTTGATTCAATTAATTATACATTATACATTTTATATGACAATATCAGGATGGTCCCACCCTTCCCTGAGCTGCCCCTGCACCCCCAGGGCCGCCCACCTCAAGCTGTGCCGCTCGGTGCGTTTCATTACACGTCTCTGCCAGGGAAGAGGTTTCTCCTTTCCCAGGGTGCTGTTGCTTCAAGGACACATTAATGAAGAGGCTCATTTAATTACTTCCCCTCCACAGCGCAGATGGCACGGGGAGGGGGTGGGGGGGGACACACGACACCCGCAGATGTTCGCTGCGAGCCCACAGCAGGGCGTGGTGGCTCCCAAACCGAGCCTCAGCCCCAGTGAGCAACTGGGAGACACTGGAAAAGTGTCCGGAGCCTGGATTCCAGTGGTGCACTGGGACGGTTGCCCACGAGCCCAGGGTGGAGCCCGAGAAGTCCTGACAAGGGTCTATCGATTGCCGTCACCATCCCTTGAGTCCAAACTCTGTAATTACTGGGATTACACTGATTAGAGAAAAGCTGGGCAGATGCAAGGGGCAAAAAATATGTTTACTTAATACCTCTATTTCACTTAATACCCCAAATGTGCTTTGAGAGGCAAGAGAGGACCATCTGGGGACAGCTCGCCTGGGGGGGTGGAGACCCTCTCCAGGGGCGTTTCTCCATCGCTCATCCTTAAAACCTTAAGGGATTGAAGCTGAAAGAGGAGAGATTGAGATGAGATCTTAGGGAGAAATGTTTTCAGTTTTCAACCTGGAGAAGAGAATGCTCCAGGGAGACATCAAAGCAGCCTCCCAGTGCTGGAAGGGGCTCCAGGAAAGCTGGGGAGGGGCTCTGGATCAGGGAGTGAAGGATGGGATGAGGGGGAAGGGTTTTGAGTTGAAGATTGAGGTGAGATCTTGGGGATAAATGTTTTGGTGTGAGGGTGGGGAGGCCCTGGGCCAGGTTTCCCAGAGCAGTGGTGGCTGCCCCATCCCTGGAGGTGTTGAAGGCCAGGTTGGATGGGGCTTGGAGCCCCCTGATCCAGTGGGAAGTGTCTCTGTCCATGGCAGGGGGGTTGGAACTGGCTGGACTTTGAGGTCCTTTCCAACCCAACCCATTCCATGATTCTGTGATCCCACTCCAGCCATGGACAAAGCAAATCACACTGAGATGTCTCCTTTGTGCTTTTCTCGGACGCACCCGAGTACTTTCTGGAGTTCCTGCAGTGCTGATGGATCGTTTCTGGGATATTTTTGATCTTAAAAAAGAAGAATTGTTTCTCTTGAAAGGCAAAAAACGAGCAACCTTGCTCCTACAATCAGGGAGAGTCTTTTGTTGGGACCCATCCAGGTTTCCTCCTGACGTCATGAGCATCCATCATTGGTCTGGGACATGAAATATATGCAGTCATACAAATATCCGTGTAGGAAAGGCGCTCCTCTGTCCCCAGGGACAGCAGGAAAAAGTGAAAAGGATGAATTATGAGTTGTGTTTAAGGAATCAGAGCAGTACTCTGGAGGAATTAATTAAAATCCAGGAGCTAAATCTATTTAGATACCCTGTCAGTCTGAATTACACCGCCTGTGTTTGACTTTCACATGTTTAATTAAAGTTCTTTGCACGACAAGGCAGCACAAATCTCGCAGCTCAGCTTTACAAGGTCCTGGAACAAATGTCTGAGGAGTGAGGAGCTCGCTGAGGGATTCACAGAATCAGGGAATTGTTAAGGTTGGAGAAGACCCTCCTAAGCTCATCCAGTCCAACCATCAGCCCAACCCCACCGTGTTGACTAAACCTTGTCCCCAGGTGCCATGGTCACATGGTTTTGAACCCCTCCAGGGATGGGGACTCCACTCCTCCACTGTTAAAAGGAATATTTTAAGAACGGGAGGAGAGCTGATTCCCTGATCCCTGTGTGCACAGGAGGTTGGGACAGAGGGTGTGTTTTGGGGGTTCTTTTTTTGCTTTCCAGATATCAATTCAGGTTTGGGACCACGGGGTCCTGCTCTGGGCGGGACTGCTGCCATGGGAGATCACAGATTCCTCTCCTCCATCCTGAGGAGGTTCGGGGTGATGGTCCATTCCTGCATCCCCATCACTTGCAAATCAGCCGTGCTCTTGGACCACGGTGCCTGCATCCCTCTGCCCCGACAGCCCGGCAGTGGGCAGGGCCAGGCAGCATCACAGAGTCATTAAGGTTGGAAAAGATCTCTAAGATCACCAAGTCCAACCACCAGCCCAACCCCACCTGGTAAACCATCAGTCCCTCCTGAAACCCGACAGGGCTGAGAGAGGGCACCCATGAAGCTGTTTATTCAGGGCTGAGATGCTCAAACCAGTCAGAGCCACGTGTCCAGCCAGGAGGAAAACCAAGCTCAGCGAAGCCAAGACCTCCTGGGGGAGAATCATAGAATCATGGAATGGTTTGGGTAGGAAGGGACCATGAATGTCATCCAGTTCAACCCCCCTGCAGCGAGCAGGAACATCTTCAACTAGATCAGCCCCATCCAACCTGGTCATGACCACCTCCAGGGATGGGGCAACCTGGGCCAGGGCCTCCCCACCCTCATCACCAAAACATTTCTCCCCAAGATCTCATCTCAATCTCCCCTCTTGCAGCTCCAAAACCTTCCCCTCATCCTATCCCTGCACTCCCTGATGCAGAGCCCCTCCCCAGCTTTCCTGGAGCCCCTTTCAGTCCTGGGAAGCTGCTCTAAGGTCTCCCTGGAGACCTTCTCCTCTCCAGGATGAACAACCCCAACTCTCCCACCCTGTCCTCACTCCAGAGGTTCTCCAGCCCTCGGATCATCTCCGTGGCCTCCTCTGGACTCTCTCCAACAGCTCCAGGTCCTTCCTGTGCTCAGGACTCCAGAGCTGGACCCAGGGCTCCAGGTGGGGTCTCCCCAGAGCGCAGCAGAGGGGCAGAATCCCCTCCCTCCCCTCTGCTCCCACTCTTTGGGTGCAGCCCAGGACACCCTTGGTTTTCTACCAAGTTACAAGTAATAGGATGAGAGGAAATGGCCTCAAATTGCACCAGGAGCGGTTTAGATTGGATCTTGGGAACAATTTCTGTCCTGAAAGAGTGGTGAAGCCTGGCAGAGGCTCCCAGGGAGGTGGTGGAGTCCCCATCCCTGGAGGGGTTCCAAACCCGTGTGGCCGTGGCACCTGGGGACAGGGTTTGGTGGTCACGGTGGGGTTGGGCTGATGTTGGACTGGATGAGATGGGAGGGCTTTGCCAACCTTACTAATTCTGAGATTCTATGAATGTTTTCTGCTCTTCAGCCAGTAAAAGCGCGGCACCAGGACACTCCAGGTGAGGTTTTTCCAATGGAAATCTTCCCTTTGGGGCAAGAATCTCCCCAAGGCAGCAGGGCTGGAGATGCTCCCAGCCGTGGAGGGTGATGCTGGTGGGACCCAGGTGGGATGCAGCACATTTTGGGTGAAGACACGGTCACACCAGGCTCGTGGTGCTCCTGGCTGACGTCGCTCTGGCCGCTGCCATCGCGAAGGTTATCCCAGCACTTCAGCTGGATGGAAAAAAGCACAACCTCTGCCACACAGGGTGTGTTTACATAACTCCAAATGTCAAGTGGCGAAGGCAAAAACAACAGCAAGGGATATTAAAACACAAGGCAATTAGCAGAGGCTCTCAGGCAGCACATTAATGACCGTGGTGACGCCCTGTGGGTGGGGTTGGCATGGAAGGAACCCTGGTGGTGACTCTCAGGGGTTTGTTCTGGGACTGGTGGTGTTTGACCTCTCCATCAGTAGCATGGATGATGGGATCAAGGGCACCCTCGGCGTGTTTGTGGATGACACCAAGCTGAGTGGTGAGGTTGACACACCTGAGGGACAGGATGGCATCCAGAGGGACCTGGACAGGAGGGAGAAGTGGCCTGTGCAAACCTCATGGAGTTTCACAAGGCCAAGGGCAAGGTCCTGCACCTGGGTCAGGGCAATCCAAAGCACAGATCCAGGCTGAGTGGAGAATGGAGTGGGAGCAGCTCCTGAGGAGAAGGCCTTGGGGTGCTGGGGGAGGAGAAGCTCCCCAGGAGCCGGCAATGGGCGCTCCCAGCCCAGAAACCAAGGGTGTCCTGGGCTGCACCCAAAGAGTGGGAGCAGAGGGGAGGGAGGGGATTCTGCCCCTCTGCTGCGCTCTGGGGAGACCCCACCTGGAGCCCTGGGTCCAGCTCTGGAGTCCCCAGCACAGGAAGGACCTGGAGCTGTTGGAGCGAGTCCAGAGGAGGCCACGGGGATGATCCGAGGGCTGGAGAACCTCTGGAGTGAGGACAGGGTGGGAGAGTTGGGGTTGTTCATCCTGGAGAGGAGAAGGTTCCAGGGAGACCTTAGAGCAGCCTCCCAGGGCTGAAAGGGGCTCCAGGAAAGCTGGGGAGGGGCTCTGGATCAGGGAGTGCAGGGACAGGACCAGTGGGAGCGGTTTTAGAATGAAAGAGCAAAAGTTTAGACTAGATCTTAGGACGAAATTCTTCCTGATGAGGGTGGGGAGGCCCTGGCCCAGGTTGCCCAGAGCAGTGGTGGCTGCTCCATCCCTGGAGGTGTTGAAGGCCAGGTTGGATGGGGCTTGGAGCCCCCTGATCCAGTGGGAGGTGCCCCTGCCCATGGCAGGGGGTGGGACTGGGTGGGCTTTGAGGTCCCTTCCTCCCAATCCATTCCTTCATTCCTTGAGGTGCAGGATGCACCCCACTGCCTTCACCAACTCCAGAGCCTCTTGCCTTGCAGAGCTTTCTCCTGGGTGTGCAGAAGACACCTCCCCACTGGCAGGACTTTGGGGTGCTGGTCCCAATTCCACACAGCATTTTCCCTCCTCCCCAGCAGAAATCAGCCCCTTGGGAGAAAAATCCCACCCCTCCAGGTGACAGGAGCAGAGCTGAGCCTCCCCTCTTCTTATTGATTCCCGCAGCATCCCCGGCGCAGCGTGAGCGGGGATGGTCGGAATCTCACCACACATCTGCCGTGGATCATTCCAGAAGAACGCTTTGCATTTCAGGAGGGCTATAAAAATGCCCAAATGAGCCTTTTCCTGGGCTGTCTCCGCAGTCATTACCCATGGAAAAGAATAAAGAAGACACAAGCGAGCGTGTTCCCATAATAGAGGGATGCAGGTCTCCAGCAGGCACTGCACGCTCACCTGCTCTGATCGTTTATGCACCAGCACCCTGCACCCAGCACCCTGCATCCAACACCACCAGGGAAGGGCTCTGGTTCACCTTGGTACAACTGGATCGTGCACAGAGCTGGGGGTGAGGGACAGAGCGGGGGGGGTTTGGTCATGCTGGGAGTGGGAAAACAAACGTCATCGGCTTGGGGAGGTGGAGCATGAAAAGATTAAACAAGATGCCAAGGGTGGAAAAGAACATCAGGTTGATCCCATAAACATAGAATCATGGAATAGTTTGGGCTCGAAGAGACCTGAAAGCCCATCCAACTCCCACCCCCCTGCCATGGGCAGGGACACCTCCCACTGGATCAGGGGGCTCCAAGCCCCATCCAACCTGCCCTTCAACACCTCCAGGGATGGGGCAGCCACCACTGCTCTGGGAAACCTGGGCCAGGGCCTCCCCACCCTCACAACAAAACATTTCTCCCCAACATCTCATCTCAATCTCCCCTCTTGCAGCTCCAAACACTTCCCCTCATCCCATCCCTGCACTCCCTGATCCAGAGCCCCCCCTCCCAGCTTTCCTGGAGCCCCTTTCCGTCCTGGGAGGCTGCTCTAAGGTCTCCCCACAGCCTTCTCTTCTCCACGATGAACAACCCCAACTCTCCCACCCTGTCCTCACTCCAGAGGTTCTCCAGCCCTTGGATCATCTCTGTGGCCTCCTCTGGACTCGCTCCAACAGCTCCAGGTCCTTCCTGTGCTCAGGACCCCAAAGCTGGACCCAGGGCTCCAGATGGGGTCTCCCTAGAGCGGATTAGAGGGGCAGAATCCCCTCCCTGGCCCTGCTGCATCCACCTTCCTTCTTCCATAGCTGGAAAAACACAGCGGGACAGGAACTGGAAGGGTGAAGGCCAAGCAGGGTTAACCTTCACGTGGTTAAACAGTGCTGGTGGCTCTGCCAGTTGATGCCCAATGTGGTGGTGAGGGTGGTTCCCACCTTTAGGAGGGACCTGAGATGGGATCTGGGAGCAGATGAAGTGGGGAAAAGGCAGCAGAGGTCAGAGGAGAGATGGTTTTCCAGGAGCACAAGAGGAGGAGGAGAGGGCTTGCTCGGGGCTGAGGTGGCTCTGGACAAAATCAGCCTGTGTTTGGTAAACACTGAGCTTGACTTCATTAATGGGACACCCTGGAGGGTGGGGAGAGTGTGGTAAATAACCATGTCATTTATCCCTGACATCTCTGCTGCCTTGGATCATCGAATCTCAGAGCGGTTTGGGTGGGAAGGGACCTTTCAAGCCCACCCAGTTCAACCCCTGCAATGAGCAGGGCCCTCTTCAACCAGATCAGGTTGCTCAGAGCCCCATCCAACCTGACTTTGAGCATTTTCAGGGATGGGACATCAACCACCTCTCTGGGCAACCTAAAATTGAAGGGATGAAGGGAATTAAACGGGCAATGATGGGTTTCCCTTCCTTTTCTCCTCTTCCTCTCTCCTCCTGCCTGTGTCAGGGCAGGAATCTCTGCTGGTGTCCAGGTTATACTCAGATTTTCCAGGCAGGTTTGACCAAGACCACAGCAGTGAAAGCCACGTGGGCGAGCTGGGGTGTCCTTCTGCAGCCCCAGAGTTGCTTGGAGGCCAGCAGATAAAGTGAGCAGAGGTGGGTCTGGGCCACCTTCTCAGCAGAGGGGCTGCTGGTGGAGCTCTCTGCATCTCCATGGGCAAAAGCGCTCACGGGTGACTTGGAAAAGTGGTACCAGGTGGGGTGAAGCACTCAAACCCACCCTGCAGCTGGGCAAGGTGGAGAAGAAACGCTCACTGGAGGAGATCGGTCATGAAATTCAACATTGATGAGTCCAAAGTAATGCACGAGGGAAAGAGAGAGCCCAGATGGGCTTTGAGGACTCTGTGACTGCAAGGACTCAAGGGCAGACCTCACCTTAGGGGTTCCCAGGAAGGCGAGAGTGAGGGAAGTGGGACATCACTTCCAACTGTGAGTTTGAGGGTGTCCAAGGAGGACATTGCTTCCAGCCCTGTGTCTGCAGGATGTTCAAGGAGGGCATCACCTCCAACCATGGTCTGGGGGCTGTTCAAGGATGACATCACTTCCAACCATGTGTCTGGGGCTTGTTCAAGGGGAACATCGCTTTCAACCATAATTCTGGGGGCTGTTCAAGGAGGATGTTTCTTCCAACCATGAGTCTGGGGCTGCTCAAGGAGGGCATCGCTTCCAATCATGATTTAGGGGCTGTTCAAGGAGAACATCACCTCCAGCCACATATCTGGGGCTGTTCAAGGAGGACATCACTTCCAACCATGAGTTTAGAGGCTACTTAAGGAGAACATCACCTCCAGCCACATGTGTGGGGTTTATTCAAGGGGGACATCACCTCCAACCCTGAGTCTGGGGGCTGTTCAAGGAGGACATTGTTTCTGACCATGATTTTGGGGGTTGTTCAAGGAGGACATCACTTCCAACCATGATTTTGGGATATTGAAAGAGGGCTTCACTTCCAATGGTGCCTTTGGGAGTGTCGAAGGAAGATGTGACTTCCAACTGTGAATTTGAGGGTGTCAAAGGAAGGCATCACTTCCAACCATGATTTTGGGGGTTGTTCAAGGAAGGCATCACTTCCAGCTACACATTTGGGATACTGAAAAAGGGCATCACTTCCAAACGTGCCTTTGAGGGTGTGGAGGAAGACGTGACTTCCAACCACGAGTCTGGGGGTGTCAAAGGAGGACATCACTTCCAGCTGCATGTTTGAGCATGTCGTGCAGCTCTGGAAAGCACACCTGAAGGAAAGCTGTGTTAGATGGCACGGGGTGGCCAGTGAAGTGGCTTGGCTGCCCTGGGAAAAGAGGAGGGACAGAGCAGGGCTCTTCCACAGAGAAAAGGACCACCTCAGGAGGCTGCGAGGTCTGTGGGCACCTGAAATGGTCCCATCCTAGAGCCTGAGCCTGCCCCAGCAGGGGAAATCCCACCCTCTGGCTCCTGTGGTGGTTCCCACCAGACAGAGGTGCACCTCCAGGACCTGGAAACCACCAGGGTGCTCCTGGTGACACCAGTTTAGCCCTTCAGCTGGTGACCCCCACGTTTCTGCTGCAGCAGAGCACCTCCAAGCTCCCTAGCAAGTTTCAGTGACTGATGACACCGTGCCATCCGCACACCGCCTTATATAGTCCTCCCTGACACTTTGGATTTGATCCCTACATCATCCTTTTGATGGCTGGAGCTTTTCCAGGGAAGTAAAATTATTTTGGAAAACTCCGGTCCCTGGAGCGCCTCATGTTTTGATTTGGGTTTTTTTTTATTCTTTTCAGTATCTCAGGTTCAATGACCTCGTGCTGGTGCCTGGGCCAGGATCTCAGGGCTTTGCATCGCCTCTCTGTGGAGAATCCTGGGATGGGGGACTGACTCCCAGCACCTCCATCTCCAAGCTGGCTTGGCTCTGGTCATTCTTGCACCTCAGGGCACCCCCCAGAGCAACAGCTCCCCCTCACAGGACAGCTCAGCAGGTTTCTTCTATCTCTAATGGGATCTGGAAGTCACCCCTTGCCCTCCCAGAGGAATCAGCTTGGGGTCAAACCAGTGGGATTTCCAAGAGGGCTTGGCATGGGGAGATCTTGCTCCTGAAGAGCTGCTAAAGGGGTATATGAACATACATGGTGGTCTGTGCAGACCTCGTGAGGTTCAAGGACAAGGGCAAAGTCCTGCAGCTGAGTCAGGGCAATCCCAAGCACAGATCCAGGCTGGGTGAAGAATGGAGTGGGATCAGCCCTGAGGAGAAGGCCTTGGGGTGCTGGGGGAGGAGAAGCTCCCCAGGAGCCGGCAACGGCCGCTCCCAGCCCAGAAACCAAGGGTGTCCTGGGCTGCACCCAAAGAGTGGGAGCAGAGGGGAGGGAGGGGATTCTGCCCCTCTGCTGCGCTCTGGGGAGACCCCACCTGGAGCCCTGGGTCCAGCTCTGGAGTCCTGAGCACAGGAAGGACCTGGAGCTGTTGGAGCGAGTCCAGAGGAGGCCACGGAGATGATCCAAGGGCTGGAGAACCTCTGGTGTGAGGACAGGGTGGGAGAGTTGGGGTTGTTCATCCTGGAGAAGAGAAGGCTGTGGGGAGACCTTCGAGCAGCCTCCCAGGACTGAAAGGGGCTCCAGGAAAGCTGGGGAGGGGCTCTGGATCACGGGGTGCAGGGATGGGATGAAGGGAAGGGTTTGGAGCTGCAAGAGGGGAGATTGAGATGAGATGTTGGGGAGAAATGTTTTGGTGTGAGGGTGAGGAGGCCGTGGCCCAGGTTGCCCAAAGCAGTGGTGGCTGCTCCATCCCTGGAGGTGTTGAAGGCCAGGCTGGATGGGCCTTGGAGCCCCTGATCCTGTGGGAGGTGTCCCTGCCCATGGCAGGGATTGGCTGGGCTTTGAGGTCCCTTCCCACCCAAACCAGTCTCTGATTCTGTTTCCCCCCCCAAACTCCACCCATCTCAGGCCTTTTCAAGGCCATCTTTGTATCCTGCCCTTGGCTTTTGTTGCAGAAAGGATGCTCCAACCTCTCATTTCTAACCTGGTTGCTGCTCCTTGCCTTCCCACCACCCCTTTGCGTTTGGGGTTACCTCATTCACCTTCTTCCAGCATCAGAGGAGCAGCAGAACGTGTGAACAAAGATCGATCTGCAAAGGAAAACTCCTTCCCACTGTGCCAGGGCCATGCACAGCCTCGTTTGGAGGGTGGGTTTTAATCCCAGACATGACTAAGCAATGCAGCTCTCCCTTCTCCACAGGTATCCACGTCCTGGAGATGACCCTGCAGACAATCAAGGAGGTCTGGGAGCCAAAGCAGCTGGAAAATGCAGCTCCGTGTTGGGAGCAGCAGGGGGATTCCTGAGTGCGGATCCCACTCAATTAAGGATGATACCAACGGGATCCAGGTTCCTCAACCTCCCTCCATGGGATGTGGGTACCTCAACGTCCCCCTGTGCTAAGGGAATCCCTGGTTCTGTAATCCATGTCAGTAAGGGATGAGATAGGGGAAACTGAGGCAGGGAAAGAGTCGTCCCTTTCGTTGCCTTCCCATCCATTGCCTGTGCTGAGCAAAGCACGGCCACCCCGACCCCCTGGAACAGGAGTGGGGATGCAGAGAGGAGGCAAATCTGGTGTCCAGGCAAGGAGCCACCTTGGAGACCAGCCCAAAGGACTGGGAGTCCCATCACCGCCTTCACAGACTCATGGAATCATTGAAGGTTGGAAAAGCCCTCCAAGCTCATCCAGTCCAACCATCAGCCCAACCTCACCGTGGTGACCAAACCACAACCTCAAGTGCCAGTGCCAGGGATGGGGACTCCACCACTGCCCCGGGCAGCCTCTGCCAGGGCTCCACCACTCCTTCAATAAAGAAATTCTTCCTAATATCCAATCTGAACCTCTGCTGGTTCAACTTGAGGCCATTCCACACGTTACCTCCCTACCAGTGGCAAGAGAGTGCAGTTTGTGAGGTGCTGGTGCCCTCTAAAGGGAGAAGCAAAGGGAAAAAAATCATGGAAAAGACCTTTGAGATGATCGAGTCCAACAGCACCCGTCATCCGCTAAACGATGTCCCTCAAAAACTCATCTGCCCAAAAGCCCCTTTAGGCTTGTTCCCAGCCAGAGCAGGACAGACACCCGGCTGCAAGAGAGATGTCTCCTGCTTTGGACACAAGGCATGGATTGGAGGGAGCAGGGAGGTCCTTCCACCAGCAGCACCACTCCAGAACCCTGCTCTGACTCTCCCTATGAAACACCAGGGTCTGCAGAGCAAAGGGACCTGATAATCGAGCCTTGTATTCAATTTTGGGCCCCTCACTCCAAGAAAGCCCTGGAGTGCATGTGGAGAAGGAACTGGAGCTGGGGAAGGGTCTGGAGAACAGGGGTTGTGGGAGCGGCTGAGGGCCCTGGGGGGGTTTGGTCTGGAGAAGAGGAGGCTGAGGGGAGACCTCATGGCTCTCTGCAGCTCCTGGAGAGGAGGATGGAGCCGGGGGGAGTTGGGCTCTGTTCCCAAGGGATGGGATGAGAGGAAATGGCCTCAAGTTGCACCAGGTTTAGATTGGATATTGGGAACAATTTCTTTACTGGAAGAGTGGTGAAGACCTGGCACAGGCTCCCAAGGCAAGGGTGGAGTCCCCAGTCCTGGAGGGGTTCAAAATCCTGTGGCTGTGGCAATTGGGGACAGGGTTTGGTCATCATAGTGGGGTTGGGCTGGTGTTGGACTGGATGAGCTTGGAGGGCTTTTCCATCCTTAAGAAAAGAGCATCCATCTTCTCTAAAGAGATGTGTGTAAAGGAAGATGAGACTTTGTCTTCCTTAGGATCGAAGACTTGATGTGGTTGAGGTGTGGAATTCAAGTCCTCCTTAATGCTTGAATTCTGGTAAAGTCAGTTCTGCTGGTGTGCACTGGTCTCCTGGGGGAGCTACCAGCCCTTCCTCTTAGAATCACAGAATCATCTGATTGGAAAAGACCTTGGAGATCATCCAGTCCAACCATCCCTGTCACTGCTGAACCAGATCCCTGAGAACCTCATCCACTCCGATTTGAAACCCCTCCAGGGATGGGGACTCCACCACCTCCCTGGGAGCCTCTGACAGGGCCTCAGAACCCTTTCCATGAAGAAATTGTTCCCGATGTCCAATCTGACCCTGCCCTGGGGCAACTTGTGCTTTAATTTGCTTTTTGTCCTAGGGAGAGATGTACAGCTCCAAGTGGCCCAGAAATAGATGTGCTTCACCAGGATCGTGCTGTTCCTCAGCCCCTGTGGTTTCCACCCTGGTGCATCACCCCCCATCTGCTGGAGCAGCCCAGGGGCTGTGGTCTGGGAAAGGGGGATGCAGAGCTTCGCATCCTTGGATTGGAGGTGACCCATCCCCAGGACACTTTCCTGCTTAGGCTTGGCCAACGGGCCCAGCAGTGCATTTTCAGAATCATCTCATCGAGGAATTAAGTTGTCTTCCCAAAGCAAACACGAGCTGAGTCCCCAGCGCTGAGGATTTAACGTTTTCATTTTCTGAGGATGCCACCTGCTGCTGGGAACGGGAAAACGTGGCCTCTCCAGAAAGGGTTGTGGCCATTCCATGGTCTCCAAGGCCACCCCATCCCTTCTGGCTTGGTGCCTGCAGATATCTGAGTGGGGTGAGGGGGCAAAGGCGCAGGAGAAGGTTCAGCCCAGCCCTCCAGTGCCACCCCAGAGCTGCCGGCGACGCGTCTGAGCTGTGCGTTGGCTGCTGCCAGGTCTCTGGGCACGGCTCCTGGAGCACCGGCCACACCGACCTGGAGGAGCAGAGGAGGACACGGCTCACCTGTACACGATGACGTTCACGTAGCAGCTGTCCTGCTGGAAGCAGGGACTCAGCCAGATCTCATCCCTCTGGGCAAAGCGCACCTCCACGGGGTAGTGAGCCACCAGCCCGGGGCTGTTCTCCAGGGCAGCCTTCAGCTCCAGCAGAGCTTCCTTCGTCCTCTGGCTGCCCGGGAGAAGCCCCCAGCCCCAGTTAACACCAGCGTGAGCACAACCGGCTCTCGTTGGGTTGGATCTCCCACCCCCACGTCCCCAACCCTCGTGCAGGGCACGGATTGGCATCTCCCCACCCCCCTCCCCATTGCCTTGGGCTCACCAAGCCCCAAGGTGTGGCACGGGCTTGGTACCCCAGGACAGGGACACAGAAGGGTCCTCGTGCTCATGGTGCCTCCTGGCCAGGTCCCCTTCTCCATGGGATGTACTTGGTACCCCAGGACAGGGACACAGAAGGGTCCTCGTGCTCATGGTGCCTCCTGGCCAGGTCCCTTTCTCCATGGGATGGGCTTGGTACCCCAGGACAGGGACACAGAAGGGTCCTCGTGCTCATGGTGCCTCCTGGCCAGGTCCCTTTGTCCATGGGATGGGCTTGGTACTCCAGGACAGGGACACAGAAGGGTCCCCATGCTCCCTCCTGGCCAGGTCCCCTTCTCCATGGGATGGGCTTGGTACCCCGGGACAGGGACACAGAAGGGTCCCCATGCTCCCTCCTGGCCAGGTCCCTTTCTCCATGGGATGTACTTGGTACCCCAGGACAGGGACACAGAAGGGTCCCCATGCTCCCTCCTGGCCAGGTCCCTTTCTCCATGGGATGTACTTGGTACCCCAGGACAGGGACACAGAAGGGTCCCCATGCTCCCTCCTGGCCAGGTCCCTTTCTCCATGACTTTGCTCTTGCTCCAGGGCACGGGCAGGGCACGGCGCGTGGTTTGGGTGCTGAGCCTGGTTGGGGGTGGGCAGGGAGGGTCTACAGAGCCATTTACATGGGGATGGCCCAGTCCTGAACGTGCTGCTCGAAGCGACACTCGTAGTTGAAGATCCTGTAGCTGGTGGCCACGTTCTCCGCCCGGGAGCTGAAGAGGAGCCAGAAGAAGAAGCGGTTGATCCAGCGCACCAAGCTGGGCACGAAGGTGCTGCAGGGGAGAGAGAGCAGGAGGTGAGAGGAGACCCCAGAGCCACAGCCCAGGGGTGCTGGGCGAGGGGGGTGGGCTTCTCAAGGGGTCAAACTGGATCAAACGAGCTCCTGGTGACCCCCTCAGACATTTGGAGGCACCAAGCCAGAAGGTCCCCAGGCCGAGCCCTCTGCAGCAAAGCTGCAATCCTGCAAGGGTGCTGGGGCCCACGGGGATGTGCGACCACGCTGGGAGCTCCTCTCTTCTCCTCCCACCTGACCCTGGACCTTGTGCCCCCGCCCTCAGCCCCCTCCTCCTCCCCTCGCTGCAAGCAAAGCTGGGGCTCGGTCAGCACCTTCCTCCCCCTCCAGGCCCCAGGGTCCCCTGGGGTGCACTGGGCACCCTCCCTGGGGACACGGGGGACAGGGAGCAGCGCCCAGGTTGGACCCCTTGGCAGAGCTCTGAATGGCCCCAGCCCCTCTTCTCCCTCCTCACGCGGTCCAGCCTGGCTCTCCCGTGCCACCAGGGTCCTGCTTCCCAGCGCCACCCCCACAACCTGGCTGGGTCTGCTCCCTCCACCCCGGTGCTCGGGACACGCTCAGAGCCAACATCGCCCCTCGAGAAGCTCCTTCGCTGCTGCAAACCCGCCCCGGCTCGGCACGGGTCTGGCTCTCTGCGCACACGAGAGGGCAGTGCAGCCCCAGACAGCAGCCGCGGAGGAGCACGAGCATCTCCTCCTGCCTCAGGATCAGAGGCTCGCTTGGTTGGAAAAGACCTCCGAGTCCAACCGTCCCTGTCCACACTGAACCAGCTCCCTGAGCACCTCATCCACCCGGCTTTGAAACCCCTCCAGGGATGGGGACTCCACCATCTCCCTGGGAGCCTCTGCCAGGGTCTGAGAACACTTCCCGTGAAGAAATTGTCCCTGATGTCCAATCTGACCCTGCCCTGGGGCAACTTGAGGTCATTTCTTCTCATCCCATCCCTTGGGAGCAGAGCCCAAGCTCCCCCAAGCTCCACCCTCCTCTCCAGGAGCTGCAGAGAGCCATGAGGTCTCCCCTCAGCCTCCTCTTCCTCAGGGCCCTCAGCCACCCCCACAATCCCTGTTCTCCAGGGGAGGGAGGGGACTGGGAGCGATCATGAGGTGGGATGAGGAGCACTTAAGCTTCCAATACTGAAAGGGGCTCCAGGAAAGCTGGGGAGGGGCTCTGGATCAAGCAGTGCAGAGACAGGAGGAAGGGAAGGGTTTGGAGCTGAAAGAGGGGAGACTGAGATGAGATCTTGGGGAGAAATGTTTTGGTGTGAGGGTGGGGAGGCCCTGACCCAGGTTGCCCAGAGCAGTGGTGGCTGCCCCATCCCTGGAGGTGTTGAAGGCCAGGTTGGAGGGGGCTTGGAGCCCCCTGATCCAGTGGGAGGTGTCCCTGCTCATGGCAGGGGGTGGGACTGGATGGGCTTTGAGGGCCCTCCCAACACAAACCATTCCATGATTCTATGAAACAGTTCAAGATCAGCCCCTGACTGTGACGCCCTTATCCCGCTCTCAAAGCAACACAAAAATAATCATAGAATCATAGAATTACAGAATAACCCGAGCTGGAAGGGACCCACCAGGCCCATCGAGTCCATCTCCTGTCCCTGCACAGGACAACCCCAACATTCACCCCGTGGGGCCGAGGGCCTTGGCCAAACCCTTCTGGAATATTGTCAGGATGGGACTGCTTCCCTGGGGAGTTCTTCCAGGGCTCCACCACCCTCTGCTCTGCTCTGGGGGAAGAACCTCTTCCTGATGGCCAACCCAACCCTGCCCTGGCCCATCTTCCTGCCATTCCCTGGGCTCCTGTCCTTGCTCACCAGAGAGCAGAGCTCAGCCCCTCTTTCCCCTCCCTCCCTTGGGAGAAGGCAGCGAACAGCTCTGAGATCCCCCCTCAGTCTCCTCTTCTCCAGCTGAACAGACCCAGTACCTTCAGCCTCTCCTCCTAGGTTTTCCCCTCCAGACCCTTCCCCAGCTTTGGGGTCTCCTCTGGACTCTCTCCAGTACCTTGATGTCCTTTTTATCCTGTGGCACCCAAAACTTCACACAGTAATGGGAAAAGAAAACCACAACTTTCTGTAATGAATAGGAAGGACTTCAGTGCTTTCACAAATGGGGAGGCTGATGAGCTTTTTCCAAGCGTGGGAAGAGATTAGCTGGGAAAAAATTTAGAGAAAAACAGTTAAAAAGTGAAAATTTCATTAATTTTGGACTTAACATAGAAGCACCATAAGATTATTGCTTCCAGTATGTGCAACCAGGACTATTTTAATGGGATCCCAGTGCCGTGGGAGGAGAACAGGAAGGACCAGTTACGGTCTGATTCTGCCATGCAGGCAGCCCTTTCCCCCTGTGCCTGTGGTGTAAACCCCCAGTAAATAAGAGCAATCAGTGGTGATTCAGAGGTGGGTGTGTAATTGTGTAATTTTGTTCACATGCAGCGATGTGAAAATTGCAGAAAAAAAGGCGAGAAACTGAAATTATCGTTTCCAAAGGGCGTTTTCTCCCCTCACTCTGCTGATCGTGGGCTCTCGAGCAGGAGAGAAGGATTTTAACACTCTGGGCTTTGGCATTCCCTGTGTTTTGTTGACCTACTTGCAGCTGGGTCCCTGTGCTGCTCCTGCTCATCCTTATTACTTGATTTATGGATGTGATGGGTGCACAAATCACCGGGAGGGGGAGCGTAGATTGTAGAATCATCTGGTTGAAAAAGACCTCTGAGGTCATCCAGTCCAACCATCCCCGTCCACTACTGAACCAGATCCCTGAGCACCTCATCCACCCGGGTTTTGAACCCCTCCAGGGATGGGGACTGCACCACCTCCCTGGGAGCCTCTGACAGGGCTTCACCACTGTTCCAGTAAAGAAATTGTTCCCAACATCCAATCTGACCCTGCCCTGGGGCAACTTGAGGCCATTTCCTCTCATCCCATCCCTTGGGAGCAGAGCCCAACCCCCCCCGGCTCCACCCTCCTCTCCAGGAGCTGCAGAGAGCCATGAGGTCGGCCCTCAGCCTCCTCTTCTCCAGACCAAACCCCCCCAGGGCCCTCAGCCGCTCCCACAACCCCTGTTCTCCAGACCCTTCCCCAGTTCCGCTCCCTTCTCTGGATGCTCTGCAGCCCCTCAATGTTCTTCTTCTACTGAGGGTCCCAAACAGACCCCACTACTCCAGGTGTGGCCTCACCAGTGCTGAGGGCACAATCCCTGCCCTGCTCTCCCACCAGACAGAAGAGCATTGAGTTCTAGAGGTCTCCTCATCTATGAGCAGGCTGTGGCATCCTACGAGGAGATGCTGAAGTCCAGCAGCCGTAGCCCCTTGCACTGATTTAATGCCTACAGTCACTCGAATAATGCACTGTGTTAATGAGCCACTTGTACACCATCCTCGGCCTTAATTTCTCCTTCCTCGCTTCACTGTGTATCTTTAATCAAGTCTGGAGTAGAACTATGGGTGATGACTCCTCAAGATGAACACAGGCATTGGAACAGGTTTCCCAGAGCAGTGGTGGCTGCCCCATCCCTGGAGGTGTTGAAGGCCAGGTTGGATGGGGCTTGGAGCCCCCTGATCCAGTGGGAGGTGTCCCTGCCCATGGCAGGGGATGGGACTGGATGGGCTTTGAGGGCCCTTCCAAAATAAATCATTCCATGATTCTATGATGATGATTCTCTTTCCACGGGGCTCCAAGCCCCGTCCCACCTGGCCTTGGACACCTCCAGGGATGGGGCAGCCACCACTGCTCTGGGCACTCCTTTCCCCCACGATACATGGACCGTGGGGAGGGCACCACCCTCTTATCACAGAGGCTCCAGCTTGGAGTGCTGGGAGAGCCCTGCCTCAGTTTCCAGAGGGGGAAGTTCCCTGCAGCCCCCCAGCCCCCCACTTCCCCCAGGGAAGGAAGGAAAAAGGATGGGATGGAGGAGAGGGAAGGAAAGGAAAGGGGGAAGGAAGGGAAAGGGGGAAGGAAGGGAAAGGAGGGGAAGGGAAGGGAAGGGAAGGGAAGGGAAGGGAAGGGAAGGGAAGGGAAGGGAAGGGAAGGGAAGGGAAGGGAAGGGAAGGGAAGGGAAGGGAAGGGAAGGGAAGGGAAGGGAAGGGAAGGAAAGGAAAGGAAAGGAAAGGAAAGGAAAGGAAAGGAAAGGAAAGGAAAGGAAAGGAAAGGAAAGGAAAGGAAAGGAAAGGAAAGGAAAGGAAAGGAAAGGAAAGGAAAGGAAAGGAAAGGAAAGGAAAGGAAAGGAAAGGAGGAAAAGAGATGGGATGGATGGGAGGGAAAGGAAGGCAAAGAAAGGGGGGAAGGGGAAGAAGGGAGGGAAGGGAAAGGAACGGGATGGAGGGAGGAAAACGGGAGAAGAGGAAGGAAGGGAGGGAGGGGAAGGAAGGGAGGAAAGGGAAAGAAGGGAGGAAAGAGAAAGAGGAGAGGGGAGGGAAAGGAAAGAGGGAGAGGGGAGGGAAAGGAAAGAGAGGAGTGGAGGGAAGGGAAAGTAGGGAGTTAAGGGAAAGAAGGGAGGGAGGGGAGGCGGTGCCCCTGTTGAATAATTCAGTGTTGCGGGAGGGGGCACCGCCCCGCCCACCGCTCCGCGTCCCGGAGCTCAGCTGGGAGAGCAGCACCGCGCACAGCACCGCGCATTGCAGAGCCCAGCTGGGAGAGCGGCCCCGCGCACAGCACCGCGCTCAGCACCGCACGCTGCTCCGTGCATTGCGTTGCACCGCGCACAGCACCGCATATCGGTCCTTGTACTGCTCCGTGCACCGCACCGCTCACTGGAGCTCTGCTGGGAGAGCACCGCACCGCACACAGCACCACGCAAAGCACCGCGCGCAGCACCTCGCACTGCTCCGTGCATTGCACTGCACCTGGCACCGCACCGCGCTCAGGGTCGCGCACAGCACCGCGCACCGCTCCGGGCATCGCACCGCACCGCGCAGTGCCCTGCAGGTTGTAGCGGGCACCCCACCACGCACCACAGCACCCCGTGCACCGCAGATCGTACCGCGCACGGCACCGCACACCGCTCTGTGCGTTGCGCCGCGCATCACAGCATTTCTGAGCGCGGCAGCGCGCATCGCCCCGGGCACCGCGGGTTGTACCGGGCACCGCACCGCACCCCGCACCGCGCCTCACCGTACCCCCATGGCTCTGCTCCTGCAGCTCCGCACCGTCTCCGGCCTCCGCGGCAAAGCCGACCGCATCGCCAAAGCTGCTTTCCGAGGTTCGTGGGGGTGCGGGTAGCAGGGGGGTGCGGGTCCCAGGGCAGCCCCCTGCCTCAGTTTCCCCATCGCCGGCGCGTTTGGATTGGAAAGGGGGGATGTGAGCCTGGAGCTTTAAGGGCTGCCCACCCCTCCCCGGCTGGGGGGTGAGTCCCCCACTAGGGATGCTTTTCTGGGGTCCCCCTACCCACTGGCACCCTGCATGGGACACTGCAGCCCCCCGGTACCTCTCCCACGGGCAGCCCCCGGGGAGAGGAATTCATCCAGGGGAAAAGAGGTGAAGTCCCAGGGTGAAAAGTCCCCCCCAGGAACAAGGTCTTGCCCCACCTGGGGGGAGCCGGGCTCCTGCCGTAGGGTGATGGAGCTGCGTCACCAGGAAAGTGTCCCTGGAAGAGCCAGGAGGGGAACTTGCCTTGTGCAGGGACCCGGCGTGTGCTTGGATTTCTTCTAAGGATGCTGCAGCTTTGGTTTTTCAGCTTCAAAGCTTTCCAAGGCAAGCTCGTACCCTCAGCAACAGCCAAAGCTTTTCCGAGCCCCTCAGGGGCTCAGTTAGGGTGGGCTTGGTGTGAGCTCTCTGCGTGGTGCTGGATGCATCCTCCAGCGTGTGGGATCCCCTGGTGGGCAGAGATGGGCGTGGGACGGGTTTGAGAGCGACAGGAGTCAGGAGTGGAAGTCCTTTCTCTCTATAAACACCGTGGGAGAGGAAGTGTTTTCATCACCCCCACGCCAGGCCAGCCTAGAACAGCCTTCCCTGCACCGCCTTAATGACCGTGGTGCCATTAAAAGTCAGAATTAGCCCCTTATTTCCCTGTCCCTGCCTCCCAGCATCATTTCAGGGGCAATTCAACACCGTCTCTGGGATCAGGTCATACTCCACCCAGCTTGAAACCTTCAGCAGTCCCAGCCCTAAGCCATCTCCTGGTGAACCCCCACCACCTGGCAGCAGGGGATCTGTAAGAGGACCAAAAGCCATCCTGGGTATGCCCAGTTTGTCCCAGGAAGACCCACATTTCCAGCTCTGAGCACGCCTGGCCCCAAACCCTGCACACAGCCCGGGTCGGACAGGCAGGATCTGTCCCTTCCTCAATATCTGTTCCTATGGAATAGGCTGCCCAGGGAGAGGGGGGAGTCCCCATCCCTGGAGGGGTTTAACAGATGGGTAGGTGAGTTTCTTCGGGACGTGCTTTAGTGGTGGACAGGAACAGCTGGACTTGATGATCTCATTGGTCTTTTCCTACCAGATGATGCTATGATTCTATGATCTTTGCGTAGGAGCCACTCTGTGGTGGCCCAACCACCCAGCCATGGGATTGACACCACTTTGAGAAGCTTTGAGACCAGCACTGCACCCACTGTGCTCCCACTGCACCCACCTTCTCGTGCTCCTGCCTCTTCTCTTGTCAGAGCCCTTACGGGACACCAGGGCATTTCTGCAGGGCCCCCCATATTCCCATCCCCACCCTCCTCCCAGGTGTGAGTTGGCTTAAATGACATTAAAATTTACATCTGTGTTTAATTAAAATTCCCCTGTGCTGAGCTGGGAGGAGCCGGGCTCCTCACTCCCAAGGGTGAAATTTGGTGTCATCTTCAAGAGCAGCTGGGTCAGGGTTCAGAATTTTTTTACCTGGTGATTTGCTGCAATTGATTTCTGTGCAAAGAGGGTTGGTTTAACCCTTTGAATGGAGCAGGGACCACCAATACCTGCAGGTGAGGTCCCCCCTGTTCATCCTGGGCAGCTGTTGGAGCTCACGGCTGGGACACCTGGTGCTGCTGGTCTTTTGCAAGCTCAGTCCTAGAGGAGAGATTCCCAGTGACTGCATCCAGCAAGGCTGGATCCTGAGGTCATGGCCAGCAAAATCCTACTGCTAAAAGAGTGACAGAGGTGGGTTTGGAAGCGATCCAGTGTGTGGTTGGGTTGGTGAAGGCAGTAGGTGGGTTAGGACTGAGCCATAACAGCCTCAGGTTGCACCAGGAGAGGTTCAGATTAGACATCAGGAATAATTCCTTCACTGAAAGGGTTCTGAGGCCCTGTCAGAGGCTCCCAGGGAGGTGGTGGAGTCCCCATCCCTGGAGGGGTTTCAGAGCCGGGTGGATGAGGTGCTCAGGGATCTGGTTTAGTAGTGACAGGGACGGTTGGACTCGATCTCAGAGGTCTTTCCAACCAATCAATTCTGTGATTCCCCTCGGACAGGATGGCAGCTGGAGAGGGATTTCATAGCAAAATAGAATCTTCTGGTTGGAAAAGACCTTGGAGATCATCGAGTCCACCCACACCCATCATCCCCTAAACCCTGTCCCTCAAAAACTCATCTCCCCGACTTTTAAACTCCTCCAGGGTGACTCCACCCCCTCCCTGGGCAGCTGTTCCAGGGCCTGAGCACCCTTTTGGTAAAGGAATTCTTCCCAATATCCAGTCTGACCCTCCCCTGGCACAACTCATGGCCATTTCCCCTTGTCCCATCTCCTGTCCCTTGGGAGAAGAGACCAACGCTGGCTCTGCCACAGCCTCCTTTCAGGCAGTTGTGGACAGGGATGAGGTCTCCCCTCAGCCTCCTCTTCTCCAAACTAAACAACCCCAATTCCCTCAGCCACTCCTCACAGGAATTGTTTTCCAGACCCTTCCCCAACCTTGTCTCCCTTCTCTGGACACTCTCCAACACCTCAGAGTCCTTTGGTCTTGTTCATGCCACTTGATGTGTGTCCCTGAAGCTGCAGCAAGCCCTGCCTGAATGGGGAACAGCATTTTAACATCTTATGTTAACATTTAGCTCCAAAGCCTACCTACGTCTTACCCAAATTCCTTCTCCCAAGAGGATAACAACTGGAATTAGCTCTGTGTCTGCCCTGCAGACAGGGAAATCCAAGCACAGATCCCCTGGGCACTTCTAACATGTAGCAGCATCCTTGTGGGTTGTGGTGGAGCACTGAGCCTGGGGTGCTGGCAAACATGAGATATGAGTCCAGGACAGGACCTTGCATGGGGGACAGGGCCTTGCCTGGATGAATGGATAAGAATTATCACACTGTGAGGATATTGTGAGGAGGCTGAGGGGGGATCTCAGAGCTGTTTGCTGCCTTCTCACAAGTGTGGGAGGGGAAAAAGGGGCTGAGCTCTGCTCTCTGGTGACCAACTCCCGTCCCTGCTCAGGACAACCCCAACATTCACCCCGTGGGGCTGAGGGCCTTGGCCAAACCCTTCTGGAATATTGTCAGGCTGGGACTGCTTCCCTGGGGAGCTCTTCCAGGGCTCCACCACCCTCTGCTCTGCTCTGCTCTGCTCTGCTCTGCTCTGCTCTGGGGGAAGAACCTCTTCCTGATGGCCAACCCAACCCTGCCCTGGCCCATCTTCCTGCCATTCCCTGGGCTCCTGTCCTTGCTCACCAGAGAGCAGAGCTCAGTCCCTCTTTCCCCTCCCTCCCTTGGGAGAAGGCAGCGAACAGCTCTGAGATCCCCCCTCAGTCTCCTCTTCTCCAGCTGAACAGACCCAGTGCCTTCAGCTTCTCCTCCTAGGATTTCCCCTCCAGACCCTTCCCCAGCTTTGGGGCCTCCTCTGGACTCTCTCCAGCCCCTTTAGATCCTTTTTATCCTCCGACACCTAAACCAGCACCCAATAATCAAGGTGTACTCCTGCCTTTCTCCATGTTTCCAGAGGGAGTTTCAGACCCTTCCACCAGCCTGGCATCCTTGGTGCTCCTCACAGCAGCTCATATGGTTTGTAGAAGCAGTGTTGTGCTGATACTGCTCCGTATCCTGGTTTCCAGGATGCTGAACTGGTGTTGCCCCATCCCTGGAGGTGTTCAAGGCCAGGTTGGATGGAGTCTTGAGCAGCCTGGTGTCCTTGCCCATGGCAGAGAGGTTGGAACTGGATGGACTTTGAGGTCCCTTCCAACCATCCCATGATTCTATGATTCCTGGAGTCAGAGCTTGGTGGAGAGGGATGCTCTTCACTAGTCAAGCTCCCATTCAGCCTCCTCCCTCTCCTCACCCACCGGCAGCGCAGCCTGGAGGTTGAGGCAGAGCTCCCCAAGTGAGTGTTTTCTCACACACCCAAAAACATCTGTTCTTGCATGAAAAGGAGGTAAAGAAAGAGCTCAGCTCTGGTGTGAGAGGCTGCAGGTGGGCAGAGCTCTGAAACGCTGCTCGGCTTCAGCTCAGGTGGGAGATGAATCAACCACAACCTTGATGGAAGCCTTCTTGAGAAAGGGCTGAGACTGACAGCCCCGTGGGATGGAGATGGAATAAAGCTGCTCCTCTCCTCCCAGGGATCCCCACACTCCTGGCAGCCCCTCTGAGCCGTTGCTGCAGCCTTTGTGTTTTGCAAGAAGGAGAAACTGAGGCACGGGCAGGAGCTCCCCGTTCTGGACCCGTGGGAGCAGGCAGGGAGAGGTGCCAGGTTGTCCAGCTCCCAGCCTGGAGGTGGGCTCTGCGCCAACAGGGTGGCCAAAATCCAGTTCCCACCCCTGAGCATCACATCAGGGACTCATCTCCCACCACGGCTCTGGATCTGATTCACCACGGGTTGCACCACGTGAGGTTGGGACCTGATAACCAACAATCCTTTGCCTTTATGACCCTCCTGGGAGATTTGGGGCTGGTTTTGAACTTCAGTGACCCATAAGTTGCCCATCGCTCCCCAGCAGCCGCCCTGTGTGTGCTCCAGGCTGGATGAAGAGGCTCCAGCTCCCCAGGTCCATCGCTGTTGCAGCTCCCCAACTCTCCACCTCTTCCCTCTGCAGGTGAAACTCAGCTAAGGGTGAATTCAATGTTTTCTGTGAATGCTCTCCAGGTGGCTGCGAGGGAAGAGGAGAAAACTGATGGATCTTCCTCACCTTGGCCATTTCTTGTCCCCCAGCAGGACCTGACCTTGTACAGACCTCTGCCCAGAGCAGAGTTTTCGCTCTTAGACCAACTTTATAGAATCATGGAATGGTTTGGGTTGGAAGGGACCTCAGAGCCCATCCAGTTCCATCCCCCCTGCCATGGGCAGGGACACCTCCCACTGGATCAGGGGGCTCCAAGCCCCATCCAACCTGGCCTTCAACACCTCCAGGGATGGGGCAGCCACCACTGCTCTGGGAAACCTGGGCCAGGGCCTCCCCACCCTCATCCTGAAGAATTTCTTCCCAATGTCCAACCTCAATCTCCCCCCTTCCAATTTAAAGCCGTTCCCCCTCATCCCAACACTCCAGGCCCTTGGGAAAAGTCCTTCCCCAGCTTTCCTGGAGCCCCTTTCAGTCCTGGGAGGCTGCTCTAAGCTCTCCCCACAGCCTTCTCCTCTCCAGCCTGAACAACCCCAACTCTCCCGCCCTGTCCTCACAGCAGAGGTTCTCCAGCCCTCGGATCATCTCCGTGGCCTCCTCTGGGCCTTCTCCAACAGTTCCGTCTCCTTCTTACATTTGGGATTCCAGAACTGGACGCGGGATTCCAGGTGGTGATTCCCTACAAAGAGCTGTGCTGTTGGGATGTCTTTGGTGAAATAAAGGAACAGTTGACCCCCAGCAATAAGGGGCACCCGGACATCCCCTTACCCTGACCAGAGGTTGTCTGTGCAGTGCTGGCCCCAAACCAGTCACGCACGGAGATGGTTTTAATTACCCAGGAGACAGTTTTCCTTCCTGGAAGGGAAAGCCTTAATGTGATTCAATGATTAAATATTAGCATTTTTATACGTTTTCCCCCTGCAGTGTTATGAAGTGGATATTAACAAGGAATATTGACTCAGGGCTGTGTGGGTGGGTAAGGTTTTTCTCCTCAGAGCAGCTGAAAGCACGGGGTGACCTCTGAGCTTGGGGAAAACGAGTTATATTAACGGACAGACCTGGCTGCGCTCT
The DNA here is from genome assembly GCA_033558185.1 of Dromococcyx pavoninus. Taxonomy (NCBI): domain Eukaryota; kingdom Metazoa; phylum Chordata; class Aves; order Cuculiformes; family Neomorphidae; genus Dromococcyx; species Dromococcyx pavoninus. The sequence goes on from JAUMJL010001630.1 coordinate 98,453, forward strand.
GGGCTTCCCCACCCCAGCAGCAACTCCTCTTCTTGATGTTCTTGCACCCAGCTGGCCGAGGGCTTTCAAGACCCCCCTGCCTGTGCAGGCAGAGCAGATCAAGCTCCTCATCCTCCCCAGATCCCTGCCCGGATGTGGGATGCAGAGGTGGAGGGATGCTGCCAATGGATTGGGCACGTGTGGCTGCGTCCATGTGGTTGGACTCAAACATGCAGATCCTCTGCTCTGTGCAGGAGCTGAGGTGGTTTTCAAATGTTCGACAGCGGCTGAACAGGAGGCAGCAGTGGCCCAGGGGGGCAAGAAGGCCCCCAGCACCCTGGCTTGGCTCAGCCCTGGGGTGGCAGCAGGAGCAGGGCAGGGATCGTCCCCCTGCACTCAGCACCTCGAAACCTGGGCTCAGGGTTGGGCCCCTCACTCCAGGAAAGCCCTGGAGGGGCTGGAGCGTGTCTGGAGAAGGGAGCGGAGCTGGGGAAGGGTCTGGAGAAGAGGGGTTGTGGGAGCGGCTGAGGGCCCTGGGGGGGTTTGGTCTGGAGAAGAGGAGGCTGAGGGGAGACCTCATGACTCTCTGCAGCTCCTGGAGAGGAGGGTGGAGCCAAGTGGGTGCTGGGCTCTGCTCCCAAGGGATGGGATGAGAGGAAATGGCCTCAAGTTGCCCCAGGGCACGGTCAGATTGGATGTTGGGAACAATTTCTTTACTGGAACAGTGGTGAAGCCCTGGCAGAGGCTCCCAGGGCAGGGGTGGAGTCCCCATCCCTGGAGGAGTTCAGAACCCCTGTGGCCGTGGCACCTGGGGACAGGGTTTGATGGTCACAGTGGGGTTGGTCTGGTGCTGGTCTGGATGAGCTGAGAGGGCTTTTCCCACCTTAACAATTCTATGATTCCACATCTCCTCCCTGGGCTTCGAGGACACTTCTGGGGTGTTTAGACCCATGTCATAATGCCTCAACTCCTGAGGAGCCCTCACTGAACCGATGTGAAGCTCCTGCAGAAGCTGCCACAGTCCTCACCCAGGGGCTTGCTCTGTGTCCTCTGCTCTGAGAAGGATGGGACAAGACTTGAACACACCAATTAAACTGCTTAATTAGCTCTTAAAGTGGGTTAAAGTCGTGCTTAGTGCCAGAAAGGGGGAGCTGAAGCTGGAGCCACCCTCGTGCGTGGGCTCTGTGCCCTCTGTGCACCCCCACTGCACCCCCCCCCCCCCTGCAGTGTTCTCACACCCTCACAGCCACAATTCCCCATTCCAGGCAGTGCCCACATCCACTTCTCCCACCCCAGCTGCCCCTCACCTCGCTGTAACCAACCTGTTTTTCCCTTCCAGGGCTTTCCTTCTACACCCGGGTGCTCGAAAACTGCGAGGACGAGGCCAGGTTTGATGAGGTAAGAGCAGATGTGGTTTCCTCCTGCTCTGTCTCCACCACTCCCTCTCCAGATGAATCCCCCTGCTCCTCAATCCAAGTGTGTTGGCATCTCTGTTACCTGCTCCAGGGCTTCTCCAGGCAGGTACCAAATGGGTCCCTTGGCTGTGGGGTTGAGGTCATAGGGTGTCCCATGATGTTGGAGAAGCTCGACAGCATTTCCTCATGGGGCAATTCATTGAAAAAACCCTAATTATCCATCTTGTTTGGGCTGAAGCTTCAGGAAAAATTGCTTGTCCTCACTGGGTAAATCCACTGGGCCATTGGGTCTCCTTTTTCTTGCCTAAAGGGGAAAACCTCCTTGTTTCAATGCCTCAGTTGTTGATGCTCAGCCCACCAGGATGCCCTCCCTTCTGCATCCCTGGCTCAGTAACCAGCCAAGGGATCTCCTCTGGGTGCTGTTTGGGTGCTGTATCAGCCTTCAGGACTCAGCTTTGGGCTTGGGAAGGGGTGGAGAAGGAATCAAACCTCAAGTTATGGGTGGTTTTAATGTACAAATCCTTCTTAAGGATGGTCAGAGCTGGGAGAGGACTACGGGGAGAGGTTGTGTTGGCTCACCCTGGCTTTGCCCTTCCCTAGGTAATCACAGAACCATGGGATGGGTTGGGTTGGAAGGGACCTCAAGGACCATCCAGTCCCACCCCCTGCCATGGGCAGGGACACCTCCCACTGGATCAGGGGGCTCCAAGCCCCATCCAAGCTGTCCTTCAACACCTCCAGGGATGGGGCAGCAACCACTGCTCTGGGAAACCTGGGACAGGGCCTCCCCAGCCTCACAACAAAACATTTCTCCCCAAGATCTCATCTCAGTCTCCCCTCTTTCATCTGTTCTGAACTGACTTTGATAAGGTCACCCACACAATCAGGGAACAGAGGTGCTGCTAAAAATTTACATTCAAAATGGGAATTCAAAAGAGAACGGATTTTTCCTCTGCTTGGTGATTCTCATAGAAGACAATTTGTTCCCAGGGGCTGGAGAATGAAAGAGGCTGTGGGGAATATTACGATCTTGAAATTGTTTATCACTTTCTAAAGCTTTTTCTGCCTTTAGAAAATAAGGTTTCATCCTGGTTCCAGGCGTGGGATGTGTTTGTGGGGGAAGTTTTCCCATGGTGATCCCAGGTTGTGCTGCCAGAAGCACATCCAGCTCCCCCCTGCCTCTTTGTGCCCCTGGCACCAGTTAGTCCTTGCTCCAGGTTTTGGGGAAAGAACCATAGAATTGTTAAGGTTGGAAAAGCCCTCCCAGCTCATCCAGTCCAATATCAGCCCAACCCCACCATGACCACCAAACCCTGTCCCCAAGTGTCACGGCCACAGGGGTTCTGAACCCTTCCAGAGATGTGGACTCCACTCCTGCCCTGGGAGCCTCTGCCAGGGCTTCACCACTCATTCAATGAAGACATTTTTCCCAAAATCCAACCTAAACCTGTCCTGGCACAACTCGAGGCCATTTCCTCTCATCCCATCCCTTGGGAGCAGAGCCCAACTCCCCCCTGGCTCCACCCTCCTCTCCAGGAGCTGCAGAGAGCCATGAGGTCTCCCCTCAGCCTCCTCTTCTCCAGACCAACCCCCCCAGGGCCCTCAGCTGCTCCCACAACCCCTGTTCTCCAGACCCTTCCCCAGCTCCGCTCCCTTCTCCAGATGCGCTCCAGCCCCTCCAGGGCTTTCTTGGAGGGAGGGGCCCAACCCTGAGCCCAGGATTCCAGGTGCTGAGTGCAGGGGGACGATCCCTGCCCTGCTCCTGCTGCCACCCCAGGGCTGAGCCAAGCCAGGGTGCTGGGGGCCTTCTTGCCCCCCTGGGCCACTGCTGCCTCCTGTTCAGCCGCTGTCGAGCAGCACCCCCAGGGCCTTTGCCTTGGGGCAGCTTTCCAGCCACTCTTCCCCAAGCCTGGAGCTGCAGGCGTTGCTGGGACACAAGGGCAGGACCCGGCACTTGGCCTTGTTGAACCCCATCCCGTTGGCCTTGGCCCATGGATCCAGCCTGGCCAGGTCCCTCTGCAGACCCTTCCTGCCCTCCAGCAGATCCACACTCCCACCCAGCTCGGTGTCATCCCCAAACTGATTGAGGAAGCACTTGCTTCCCTCCTCCAGATCATGGATGAAGAGATTGAACAGGACTGACCCCAACAGTGAGCTCCAGCCCCTCATTGTCCTTCGTGGAGTGAGGGGCCCAAAACTGAACCCAAGGTTCAAGGTGCAGCCTCATCAGCAGTGAACACAGGGGCACGAAAGAGCTTAATCCCCGTTTCCCATGAGAGACCAGGGAGGATTAAGTGGCAGAGGAAGCTCCTGGCACAGGCAGGGTGGGATCTGCCACCAGTTCCCTCAGGGCTGCATGGGATCAGTGAAGCACAACGAGAAGGAGGCTGGAGATGTGGCTCCAACCACGCTCCTGCAAAGCTGAGGCAGCCGGGGGAAGCGGCTGATGTTAAGGGGATGCAGATTTCTATGGCTCTGCACACAGCAATTTGTCAGAAGAATAACTGATTTGCATAACAACCGCGGAGGTGCGCGGCGGTGGAGCTGCCTCTCAAAGCCCTTTGTGGTTTGAATAAGGACGTCCTTCCCCGCTGGAGGCTCCACTTGCTGTCTCAGGCTTGGTGAGGTGCCAGACGGCGACGGCTCCGAGTGCTTGGGGCTACACTTGGAGCATCCCAGGCAAGCTCGGAGCATCCCAGCCACACCCAGAGCATCCCAGACAAGCTCAGAGCACCCAGACGAGCTCAGAGCACCCAGACGAGCTCTGAGCACCCAGACGAGCTCTGAGCATCCCAGATGAGCTCTGAGCATCCCAGACGAGCTCTGAGCATCTCAGACAAGCTCTGAGCACCCAGACGAGCTCTGAGCACCCAGATGAGCTCTGAGCATCCCAGATGAGCTCTGAGCATCCCAGACGAGCTCTGAGCATCTCAGACAAGCTCTGAGCATCCCGACAAGCTCTGAGGACCCAGACAAGCTCTGAGCACCCAGATGAGCTCTGAGCATCCCAGACAAGCTCTGAGCATCTCAGACAAGCTCTGAGCATCCCGACAAGCTCTGAGGACCCAGACGAGCTCTGAGCACCCAGATGAGCTCTGAGCATCCCAGATGAGCTCTGAGCATCCCAGATGAGCTCTGAGCATCCCAGACGAGCTCTGAGCATCCCGGCCAAGCTTTGAGCATCCCAGACAAGCTCTGAGGACCCAGACAAGCTCTGAGCACCCAGACGAGCTCTGAGCATCCCAGACGAGCTCTGAGCATCCCGGCCAAGCTCTGAGCATCCCAGACAAGCTCTGAGCACCCCAGCCAAGCTCTGAGCATCTCAGACAAGCTCTGAGAATCCAGATAAACTCTGAGCATCCCAGCCAAACCCAGAACATCCCAGCCAAGCTTTGAGCCCTCTGTGGTCCCAGGCAGCATGTGGGAGAGGACTGGCACTGGTGCTTGCTGGAACAAGGACTGTAGGGCTTAAAAGACAGCAGGTAAAGAGAGTCTTGAGGCTCAGATGTACATTTGTCTGCATCATATTTTCTTCCAGTGGCTCTTACTGCATCTGAGCCTCAGGCTGTCTCCAGCTCTCTTGTTTAAATCATGTTCATTACAGTTCCTGCTGTGACAGCCTCTGGTTAAAGTCACCAGGTGGTGTCTACACAGTGAATTGCAGCAGAGTGAAGCAAGTTGATTTGGAGCAACCTTGCGTGTCCTGGCCCAGGCTTTGGGCTCTCCTTGTCTCCTTGTTCTGGACAAAAGGTGATGCAGCAGCAGCAGCCGGGCTTTACCCAGCTCCTTGCTCTCCCCTCCTGCTGCAAATACCTTGATTTTCCTAATCAGCCACCTGGATGCAGACAGAGAAGACTCCAGTGGGAATGAGAGATATGGGGGAGGTTTAGATTGGAGAGTAGGAAAATTGTCTTCAATGAAAGAGTGGTGAAGCCCTGGCAGAGGCTCCCAGGGAGGTGGTGGAGTTCCCATCCCTGGAGGGGTTCAAAACCTGTGTGGCTGTGGCACCTGGGGACAGGGTTTGGTGGTCACGGTGGGGTTGGGCTGATGTTGGACTGGATGAGCTTGGAGGACTTTTCCAACCTTAATGATTCCATGTTTTTGTACTCCATAGTTTTCTTCCCAGCCTGCATTACCTACGGTATTTACCCTCAGCCCAGGCTCTCTGGGTTGATGAGGGCAAGTAGTCCCTCAGGGCCTGTTATAAATTAACCAAGAAAACTCCATCTCCAGAACATTTGTCCTCACTCATTGCTTCCATGAAGGGCAGCTCCCTGTGAGGGTGCTGAGAGGAGGAAAACCTGACTGCAAAGAAGCTGAACAAATGCAAGGCAGCTCCTGGGTGACCTCCCGCTGGCTCAGTGGCAGTGGGAGCAGCAGGAATTATTACAGTCAGGGGCTCCAGGAAAGCTGGGGAGGGGCTCTGGATCAGGGAGTGCAGGGTCAGGATGAGGGGAAGGGTTTGGAGCTGCAAGAGGGGAGATTGAGATGAGATCTTGGGGAGAAATGTTTTGGTGTGAGGGTGGGGAGGCCCTGGGCCAGGTTTCCCAGAGCAGTGGTGGCTGCCCCATCCCTGGAGGTGTTGAAGGCCAGGTTGGATGGGGCTTGGAGCCCCCTGATCCAGTGGGAGGTGTCCCTGCCCATGGCAAGGAATGGGAACTGGATGGGCTTTGAGGTCCCTTCCCACCCAACCCATTCCATGGTTCTGTAATTCCATGATTTGCCCTCATTCATTGCTTCTCTCTGCGAGAGTGTCGAGGGAAGGAAAACCTGACTGCAAAGAGGCTGAACAAATGCAGTGCAGCTCCTGGGTGACCTGCAGCGAATCATAAAATCACAGAATCATGAGGTTGGAAAAGACCTCTGAGATCATCGAATCCAGCTGTCCCTGTCCCCTAACTAAGCCCTGTCCCTAAAAATCTCATCCACCTGTCATTTAAACTCCTCCAGGGATGGGGACTCCACCACCTCCCTGGGAGCCTCTGACAGGGCTTCACCACACTTTACATGAAGGAGTTCTTCCAAATATCCAATCTGACCCTGCCCTGGGGCAACTTGAGGCCATTTCCTCTCATCCCATCCCTTGGGAGCAGAGCCCAAACACCACCCCCCCCCCTGGCTCCACCCTCCTGTCCAGGAGCTGCAGAGAGCCATGAGGTCTCCCCTCAGTCTCCTCTTCTCCAGACCAAACCCCCCCAGGGCCCTCAGCCGCTCCCACAACCCCTCTTCTCCAGACCCTTCCCCAGCTCTCTTCCCTTCTCTGGATGCTCTCCAGCCCCTCCAGGTCCTTCAGTGACAAGATTTTGCAGTGGGATGATGCCTGCCGTGGCAGAGCCTGCTCTGGGTGCTTAGTTTAAATTGGATATTGGGAACAATTCCTTCACTGACAGAGTGGTGAAGCCCTGGCAGAGGCTCCTAGAGCAGGGGTGGAGTCCCCATCCCTGGAGGGGTTCAAAACCCCTGTGGCCGTGGCACCTGGGGACAGGGTTTGGTGGTCACGGTGGGGTTGGGCTGATGTTGGACTGGATCAGCTTGGAGGCTTTTTCCAACCTCAATGATTCCATTTCCAGGTGCTTTAAGCAGGGGCCCCATCTCCAGTCTCCTTTCTGGGGGTTCACAGCCTGGGCTGAGGTGTTGCTTTGCCTCTCCCTCTTGCACAGGGAATGCTGACTCCAGCCCAAGGGCAATTCCCTGGTGCAAGGAACACCACTTATAAAGCCAAAGGAAAGACTTTAAGCAGCAGCTCAGCTTGATGGCCAAAAGCTGGGGAGATGAAACCTTCAACTCAAAGCAGAAATACAGTGCAATTTTTTTTTTGCCTGAAGCTGTGGAAACCACTTATCTAAGAGTGTAATTAAATGTCATTGCCTGAATTCTGGGATGTCTTCCTTTTTCCTTTTTCCCTGTTAAAATTGTGTTGTGGCTGAGCTACAAGACATGAGCTGTGTTTCATCGAGGAGCCTCAGAGTGAAACACAGAAATCCGTGGACAGGGTTGTTTAAGGGGTCAGACTGTAAGAAACCTCACCAGGATTAAAAGATAATAAGTCTGGAAAATACCAGTCTTAGGAGAAAAAAAAGGTATCACCCAGTTCCTTTGAGCTGTTTCTTTTCTGCAGAGGCTGAGGTGGCTGCAGATCAGAGAGATAAGCACAGAGATCTATGTTCTCATCTCCCAGCAGAGCTGAGGTGCCACTGTCAGACCTGCACTCACCAGGTCCCCTGGGTGCTCCAGAACCACCTCCCACCTCTGCAAAACCCTCAAAATCAGAGAATCAGAGAATCATGGAATGGGTTGGGTTGGAAGAGACCTCAAAGCCCTTCCAGTCCCACCCCCTGCCATGGGCAGGGACACCTCCCACTGGATCAGGGGGCTCCAAGCCCCATCCAACCTGGCCTTCAACACCTCCAGGGATGGGGCAGCCACCACTGCTCTGGGAAACCTGGGCCAGGGCCTCCCCACCCTCACAGCAAAACATTTCTCCCCAGGATCTCATCTCAATCTCCCCTCTTGCAGCTCCAGACTCTTCCCCTCATCCTGTCCCTGCATTCCCTGATGCAGAGACCCTGTTTGCCTCTAGCCCAGAAACCAACAATGTCCTGGGCTGCACCCAAAGAGTGGGAGCAGAGGGGAGGGAGGGGATTCTGCCCCTCTGCTGCGCTCTGGGGAGACCCCACCTGGAGCCCTGGGTCCAGCTCTGGACTCCTGAGTACAGGAAGGACCTGGAGCTGTTGGAGAGAGTCCAGAGGAGGCCACGGAGATGATCCAAGGGCTGGAGAACCTCTGGTGTGAGGACAGGGTGGGAGAGTTGGGGTTGTTCATCGTGGAGAAGAGAAGGCTGTGGGGAGACCTTAGAGCAGCCTCCCAGGACTGAAAGGAGCTCCAGGAAAGCTGGGGAGGGGCTTTGGATCAGGGAGTGCAGGGACGGGATGAGGGGAAGAGTTTGGAGCTGCAGGAGGGGAGATTGAGATGAGATCTTGGGGAGAAACGTTTTGTTGTGAGGGCGGGGAGGCCCTGGCCCAGGTTTCCCAGAGCAGTGGTGGCTGCCCCATCCCTGGAGGTGTTGAAGGCCAGGCTGGATGGGGCTTGGAGCCCCCTGATCCAGTGGGAGGTGTCCCTGCCCATGGCAGGGGGTGAGACTGGATGGGCTTTGAGGTCCCTTCCCACCCAAACCATTCCATGGGGCCATTTCTGTTTTTCTCCTGTGTTTCAGGAATATTTTCATTTGCTTCCTTGACTCACTGCAGAAAGTCTAAAAGGGGGGAAAAAATAGCTTAAAAATGAGTGTTGGCATATTTCTGAAAAGTCACTGATTTCTTCCTGGGAAGCTGCTTGATCAGCTCTTTCCTTTCATGGCTTCGAGTGCCGTCCTGCTGCTCCTTCGTGGGCTCAGCACCGCTGCCTCCACATCTGGGCACCACAGCCCAAGGTGCCCCTGGAGCAGCTGGGCTCGGATTTGGGAGGTCATAGGAGCCCCTTGGTTTGCAAAACTAAAGACAGCTCGGGTGGTTTAGCCAGGGAGAGGGACTTTTTGGGTTGGGAAGGCCAAAAAAGCCAAATCAAATTTAAATTTATATATATATATATATAAAGCATATACAGATGTATAAATGTATATTGTGTGTGTGTAGATCTATTAAATATATCTCCATATATTTATACAATATGTATTAGTATTCCTTTTTTACATGTATAAAAATATAAATATATAACATATATAAATACATAAATATATAAAATATATAAACTATATAAATACATAAATTATATAAATATATAAAATACGTAGAAATAAATATTAAAATATAATATATAAAATTAGAGAAAATAAATATACATATATAAAAATATATAAATAAAATATGAAAATATATACAATATATAAAATTAATATAGAAACTAAAAATATAAAAATAAATATAAAAATATATTAAAAATCATATATAAAAATATAAAAATAATAGAAAATATATTAAAACCATATATAAAAATACATTAAAAATATTTAGCACTGAGGTACATTGTTCATAAGACCTGTCTGCCTTTTTTCCTGAGGAAAAGGGTAGTTTATCTCTTTCCATGGTCACCTCAGCTCCATCCTCATCATCCCTGCAGCAGCTGCCTGACCACGCCTGACATCTCCCTCCCACTCTTTCCCTGCAGACCTTCCGCTGGCCCGTGGCAAGCAACATCGATGGGAATGAGATGCTGGAGATCCAGGTGTTCAACTACAGCAAAGTCTTCACCAACAGGTGAGAGCGTGGTCGGTTCTTCCCTCCCACTCACCCACCAGGTCCTCTCCGGTGGGAAGAAGGAGCTCCTGCTTGAGCTGGAGCTGCATCCCTGTTTGGAGACGAGATGGGAAGGTGGGGAAGATGGTGGTGGTGTCTCCTGGGAAAAGCAAGGAGGCTGAGGTGCAAAATGTACAGCTCAGAGAGTGAGGCTGGTGACCCGTGTCCATCCCACGGGATTCCCAAGGTGCTGCCATCTGGGACAATGCAATGTGTGTAAGTTTAAGAGAAACTGAAATCTTTTGTTTAATAATCAAGGTGGAAGTTGATGAAAACCTGGGGAAGAGTGGCTGGAGGGCAGAAAGGGTCTGCAGAGGGACCTGGCCAGGCTGGATCCATGGGCTGGAGGGCAGGAAGGGTCTGCAGAGGGACCTGGCCAGGCTGGATCCATGGGCTGGAGGGCAGAAAGGGTCTGCAGAGGGACCTGGCCAGGCTGGATCCATGGGCTGGAGGGCAGGAAGGGTCTGCAGACCCACTGTGAACTGGAAGGCCAACGGGATGGGGTTCAACCAGGCCAAGTGCCGGGTCCTGCCCTTGTGTCCCAGCAACCCCTGCAGCTCCAGGCTTGGGGAAGAGTGGCTGGAAAGCTGCCCCAAGGCAAAGGCCCTGGGGGTGCTGCTCGACAGCGGCTGAACAGGAGGCAGCAGTGGCCCAGGTGGGCAAGAAGGCCCCCAGCACCCTGGCTTGGATCAGCCCTGGGGTGGCAGCAGGAGCAGGGCAGGGATCGTCCCCCTGCACTCAGCACCTGGAATCCTGGGCTCAGGGTTGGGCCCCTCCCTCCAAGAAAGCCCTGGAGGGGCTGGAGCGCGTCTGGAGAAGGGACTGGAGCTGGGGAAGGGCCTCCTCTGGACCTGCTCCAACAGTTCCATCTCCTTCTTAAGCTGGGACTCCAGCCCTGGACCCAGGACTCCAGGTGGGGTCTCACAAGAGGTGGTGCAGTTGTGAGCCCTGAACTGTCCCAGGGTCTGTGTGAGAAGGGTCTCGGGGGCTGTGGGCAGTGATGGGCACCCGAGGTGGTCAGAGGAAGACCTGGAGATCCACCTCCTTCCCCAGGCAGGGGCGGCTTCAACCTCTGGAACCACAAGTCCCAGGGTTTGAGGAGCCTGAGCTGAGGCAGCCGGACTCCCCCACAGCACATGGAACCAGGGGCATCTTTATCCATTGCCCACCAGGTATTTTCTGCCCTCCCAACCTCTTGCACATTTGTCACCAAAGCATCTCTTAGTCTTGTTTTTGAGAAGGCCACTTGGCACCTCTCTTGCTGCACAGCACTTTTTACCATCTCAAATCATCTTTATCCCACTGATGTTCACCTTCCAACGTCCTCCCTCCAAAGCACAGGCACAGGCTGGATCCATCCACTGCTGCCTTGCATCTCCCCACCCCTGAAGGCCAGGGATGGAACGCATCTCTCTTCTTCCCCATCCCTCCTCTGTTTAATAGGATTAATATCTTCTTTATCACCACAGCCTCAGGAGCTGTTGGCATTCCTGGAAGCTGGGCCCACTTTCTGGTGGTCTGAAGGTGCTGCTTCTTGGCAGTGCTTTTGGCACACGACTGTCCTGTTTGTTTGGCTTGGGCGCACCCCAAGGTGGCTGCATCCGCTCTCTCCCACTTGACTGCTCCGTCCACCTTCACGGGGGTTGAAAATCACTGTCAGTCCAAGCTGGTCCTCAGCTGATGTCCTATTTTCAGAGTTTCTTCATTGATCTGCTCTTGTTTGTGTGTCCCAGCGAGAGCGGGCGCTGTAAAACCAAATGGAATGTGAGAAACTGCTCCTTTCACTCTAATCATGGAATGGTTTGGATGGGAAGGGACCTCAGAGCCCATCCAGTCCCACCCCCTGCCATGGGCAGGGACACTTCCCACTGGATCAGGGGGCTCCAAGCCCCATCCAGCCTGCCCTTCAACACCTCCAGAGATGGGGCAGCCACCACTGCTCTGGGAAACCTGGGCCAGGGCCTCCCCACCCTCAAAAAAACATTTCTCCCCAAGATCTCATCTCAATCTCCCCCCTTGCAGCTCCAAACCCTTCCCCTCATCCCGTCCCTGCACTCCCTGATCCAGAGCCCCTCCCCAGCTTTCCTGGAGCCCCTTTCAGTCCTGGGAGGCTGCACTAAGGTTTCCCCACAGCCTTCTCTTCTCCAGGATGAACAACCCCAACTCTCCCACCCTGTCCTCACACCAGAGGTTCCCCAGCCCTCGGATCATCTCCGTTGCCTCCTTGGGACTCGTTCCAACAGCTCCAGGTCCTTCCTGTGCTCAGGACTCCAGAGCTGGACCCAGGGCTCCAGGTGGGGTCTCCCCAGAGCGCAGCAGAGGGGCAGAATCCCCTCCCTCCCCTCTGCTCCCACTCTTTGGGTGCAGCCCCGGACACCCTTGGTTTCTGGGCTGGGAGCGCCCATTGCCGGCTCCTGGGGAGCTTCTCCTCTCCCAGCATCTCAGTCCTTCTCCTCAGGGCTGCTCCCAATCCATTCTCCACCCAGCCTGAACATTCATGCAATTACCAGACAAACCAACTCCAAAGAAGCAAACCAATCTCTGTCAGACAGGCTCCGTCTCCTCATAAACCTCCTCTAATGTCATTGATTACACTCCAGTTTTTAATTGCTTATTCATTGAATCCTGTAGAAGCTTTCCCATCCTTTTTCTAGGGTGGTTGCCAGGTTGCTCAGTTGTCTCCATTCACCCCGTTTGAACTCTTTGCTCTACTGGGTTTTCTCTGTTATTGCAGCTTCATCACAGTTTGGTTTCGGTGGCTCAGAGGCTGCTGGTTCCTTTCTGATGATCCCCCACAAACTACCCCTGGCTTGCAGCAACCAACAGAAATATTTATCCAGCACCTTGGCCTGTTTTGCATCATTATGAGCTGCAACAGGAGCTGCTGCTCCTCTTTCTGGGGTGCATTTGCTTTGGAATTATGGAATCATTGCATCACGGAATGGTTTGGGTTAGAAGGGACCTTTAAATCCCATCCAGTCCAAACCCCCTGCAGTGAACAGGGACATCTTCAACCAGATTAGAGCCCCATCCAACCTGGCCTTGAACACCCCCAGGGATGGGGCAGCCACCACTGCTCTGGGCAACCTGGACCAGGGCCTCCCCACCTTCATCATAAACAATTCCCTCCTTATACCTCGTCTGAATCTCCTCTTTTTCAGTTTAAAATCATCCCCTCTTGTCCTGTCACAACAAGTCCTGCTAAAAAGTCTGTCCCCATCTTTCTCTTCAGCCCCTTTTAAGTACAGAAATGCAGAGATCATTGTCCACAGCAGCTGGGCCCCAGGGAGAGGCTCCTCTCGACCTGCTCTGGGACACAGTTGGACCAGCCCTGCTGCAGAGCAGCATCAAATCAGCTGCCTCGTGCAGTGGTGGAGAACCCAGCACAGAACTGGAATATCCAGCACCTCCCTGCAGAGGTTTTACGGAGTTAATTACCTGTTCCATCTCTTGCTGCTAAATTAAAAAGCCCTTCAGGTTACAGTTTCCTTATGCTGGCATTTACAGACAGTGGCAAAATGAACCCCCAGGACCCAGCACAGAGTGCGCTCCTTGCGGCCCTTCTTTCATGGAAACAGAACTATAGAATCACCTGGTTGGAAAAGACCTTTGAGATCAACTCCAACAATCCCTGTCCACTGCTAAACCAGATCCCTGAGCACCTCATCCCCCTGGCTTTGGAACCCCTCCAGGGATGGGGACTCCACCACCTCCCTGGGAGCCTCTGCCAGGGCCTCAGAACCCTTTCAGTGAAGGAATTGTTCCCAATATCCAATCTGACCCTGTCCTGGTGCAACTTGAGGCCATTTCCTCTCATCCCATCCCATGGGAGCAGAGCCCAACACCCACCTGGCTCCACCCTCCTCTCCAGGAGCTGCAGAGAGCCATGAGGTCTCCCCTCAGCCTCCTCTTCTCCGGGGAAAAGGCTCTGGGGGTGCTGCTCGACAGCGGCTGAACAGGAGGCAGCAGTGGCCCAGGGGGGCAAGAAGGCCCCCAGCACCCTGGCTTGGATCAGCCCTGGGGTGGCAGCAGGAGCAGGGCAGGGATCAGCCCCCTGCACTCAGCACCTCCAATCCTGGGCTCAGGGTTGGGCCCCTCCCTCCAAGAAAGCCCTGGAGGGGCTGGAGCTCGTCTGGAGAAGGGAGCGGAGCTGGGGAAGGGTCTGGAGAAGAGGGGTTGTGGGAGCGGCTGAGGGCCCTGGGGGGGTTTGGTCTGGAGAAGAGGAGGCTGAGGGGAGACCTCATGGCTCTCTGCAGCTCCTGGAGAGGAGGGTGGAGCCAGGGGGGCTTGGGCTCTGCTCCCAAGGGATGGGATGAGAGGGAATGGCCTCAAGTTGCCCCAGGACAGCGTCAGATTTGACATTGGGAAGAATTCCTTCACTGAAAGGGTTCTGAGGCCCTGTCAGAGGCTCCCAGGGAGGTGGTGGAGTCCCCATCCCTGGAGGGGTTTCAAAGCCGGGTGGATGAGGTGCTCAGGGATCTGGTTCAGCAGTGACAGGGACCGTTGGACTCAATGAGCTTAGAAGTCTTTTCCAACCATATAATTCTATGATTCTAAACAACCCCAGAGGTCCCTCAGCCGCTCCCACAACCCCTGTTCTCCAGCCCCTTCCCCAGCCTCGTTCCCCTTCTCTGGATACTCTCCAACCCCTCAATGTCCTTATTGGAGTGAGGGGGCCAAAACTGACCCCAGTACTCCAGGTGTTCCCGTCTTTAAGCTTTGGAAAACTGCTTCTTCAGACCAATCCACTTGTTCTCCAGCCCCTTCACCAGCTTCCTTGCCCTGCTAGGTGGAGGACAGACAGACAGACATAAGTCTTGGAAAGAAGGAAGGGGAGTGGGGAGGAGCAGAGCCCTGGTGCTGGGGTTTGGAAAGGTGAGCTGTGCTCTCTGTGAATAATTCAGGTGCAGCTGATTAGAGCTGTTTATCAAAGCTCCAGATAAGGGAGGACACCTGATGCAGGTCCACCCTGAATAATGGAGGGGCAGTTGGTGTGGAGAGGGGGCTGGGTGGCTCATCCAGTTGCTTTTGTTTGCTGCCTCAGTGGCCATCAGCAAGCAGCTAATTAGGTGTAAGAGAACCCTTTCCTGGCCAGGAGGAGGGTGCCTTGGCCTCCTGGTTGTGTGATGGCTCCTTGGAGGAGCTGAGGGCTCCCATGGGTCTCATGACCATCCCAGGGAGAACTTCTCTGGCATTCTCTGTGTCTGAGTACCCAGAGAAAGGGGCACACCATGAGGTGTGGGGTGCTGGGGAAGGAGAAGCTCCCCAGGAGCCGGCAATGGGCGCTCCCAGCCCAGAAACCAAGGGTGTCCTGGGCTGCACCCAAAGAGTGGGAGCAGAGGGGAGGGAGGCGATTCTGCCCCTCTGCTGCGCTCTGGGGAGACCCCACCTGGAGCCCTGGGTCCAGCTCTGGAGTCCTGAGCACAGGAAGGACCTGGAGCTGTTGGAGCGAGTCCAGAGGAGGCCACGGAGATGATCCGAGGGCTGGAGAACCTCTGGAGTGAGGACAGGGTGGGAGAGTTGGGGTTGTTCATCGTGGAGAAGAGAAGGCTGTGGGGAGACCTTAGAGCAGCCTCCCAGGACTGAAAGGGGCTCCAGGAAAGCTGGGGAGGGGCTCTGGATCAAGGAGTGCAGGGATGGGATGAGGGGAAGGGTTTGGAGATGGAAGAGGGGAGATTGAGATGAGATCTTGGGGAAAAATGTTTTGGTGTGAGGGTGGGGAGGCCCTGGCCCAGGTTTCCCAGAGCAGTGGTGGCTGCCCCATCCCTGGAGGTGTTCAAGGCCAGGTTGGATGGGGCTTGGAGCCCCCTGATCCAGTGGGAGGTGTCCCTGCCCATGGCAGGGGGTGGGACTGGATGGGCTTTGAGGTCCCTTCCCACCCAAACCATTCCATGATTCTATGATTGACTCTCTGATAGTTCATGGAGACAATACAAATGGACTAGACCAGTGGTGCCACCAGCCCAGACACCAGGCCCTGGCCAGGCAGGAGATCCCCAGGCTGGGAAGCTGTCCTCTCCAGCCAAGACCCATCCAAACTCTGCTAGAACAGGTGAATGAGGGCCAGTGCCCCATGGTGCCCGTGGTTAATTTACTCGTGTAGGTGCAGGGTGAAGATGCTCCACACGTGAGAATTGATAATTATGGGTCCTGCAGATGTGAGATGCTTCACCTGATGCCACACATCTCATCCTGGAAAGCAGATGGTGAAGCCAAACAACTGCTGTGTGGTGGGATGACCTGGGTAGAAATACTGGAAATCATTTCCTCACTGCCCTTTCTCTTCTGGTTCTCTGGGGAAACTTATGAAATGGCTGAAAACCCTTGGTCTCTGGAGAAGAGGAGACTGAGGGGGGATCTCAGAGCTGTTCGCTGCCTTCTCCCAAGGGTGGGAGGGGAAAGAGGGGCTGAGCTCTGCTCTCTGGTGAGCAAGGACAGGAGCCCAGGGAATGGCAGGAAGATGGGCCAGGGCAGGGTTGGGTTGGCCATCAGGAAGAGGTTCTTCCCCCAGAGGGTGGTGGAGCCCTGGAACAGCTCCCCAGGGAAGCAGTCCCAGCCTGACAATATTCCAGAAGGGTTTGGCCAAGGCCCTCAGCCCCAGGGGGTGAATGTTGGGGTTGTCCTGTGCAGGGACAGGAGTTGGACTCGATGGGCCTGGTGGGTCCCTTCCAACTCAGGTCCTTCTGTGATTCTATGAAAATACCTTCATAGGTGAAAATTCATAGCACGTGGTACCACAGTGAACGGCCCTTGGAGAGGACATGTGTGGGAGATGGGTGTGAGATGTGAGGTCCCAGGTGTGGATTTGAGTGTGTGTGAGCAGGGGAAGACACTGTGGGACACCTGTGAGCGAGGTGGGGTGGGAACTGTGTGCATGGAAGAGGCAGAGCTGTGAGAAGCAAGTGGGGGCAGCAGCCAGGACTCCACGCCGTGGTGGTGAGACACCAGAGAGGGGGCAGCTCTGTGGTCCAGCAGCTCCAGAGCATCATCCTTAAGGCAGGAGCTCTGGTCCTTGCTGCACCTTCCATTCTTGACCCACTGGGCCAACCTGGACAACCCCCTTCTGGACCAGGCGTTTTCTTCAGGTGTCAAACTACCCCATCCCTTAAGGCTGAGGAAGGCTGCACAAAACCCAAGGGCTTTTGCTTTGAGGTGGTTTGGGTTTCCTCTGTGTCACTGTTTTCCTCTCCGGGGTGAGAAGCAGTAACTGGATCTGGCCAAGGACCAAAAGCCACGTTTGAAAGCCATCGTCTCCCTTCTGTCCTCCCAGGAGATGCAGGGGTGGGGGCACAGATAACATCCCCCTGCAGAAAACTGATACCCACAGTGAAGAGGCAGGAGCTGGTGCTCCTCACCTGACAGAGAGACAAAGAAACCAAGAGCAAAGCCTTTCTTTAAGGCAGTGCTGTGCTCTCTGGGATGAGAAGAGAGCTTCACTTTGTCCTTTGGCTTCTTCTCCAGCAATTAAGATCTTTTTTTATGAAGCTGCCTTCAACTTGAAGAAACTGATGTCCTCACCAGGTCTTAAACTGGAGAATCACTGTAGAAAGGGTGCAATGGGAAAATTATTAACTCAGGGGCTGTAGTTTCCCCCTCCTGTCTCAAGTCTCTCCCCGCACAGAGCAGAACTCAGACTCTGAGCAGGTAGGAAGTTGAAAGAGGTCATGGAATCGTAGAATCAGAGCATCATCTGGTTGGAAAAGACCTTTGAGCTCATCCAGTCCAACCATTCCTGTCCATTACTGAACCAGCTCCCTGAGCACCTCATCCACCTGGCTTTGAAACCCCTCCAGGGATGGGGACTCCACCACCTCCCTGGGAGCCTCTGCCAGGGCCTCAGAACCCTTTTGGTGAAGAAATTGTTCCTGATGTCCAATCTGACCCAGCCCCCAGGGCCCTCAGCCGCTCCCACAACCCCTGTTCTCCAGACCCTTCCCCAGCTCCGCTCCCTTCTCCAGACGCGCTCCAGCCCCTCCAGGGCTTTCTTGGAGGGAGGGGCCCAACCCTGAGCCCAGGATTCCAGGTGTGTTTTGCAAACCAGCAGGTGCCACAGTTTCCTTGAGACAGGGCTTGGGCCCCCTCTGGTCAAACCTTTCTGCTGTCCCACTCGCTTTGCTGCCCAGGGAGGTGCTGGAGTCCCCATCCCTGGAGGGGTTTCAAAGCCGGGTGGATGAGGTGCTCAGGGATCTGGTTCAGTAGTGACAGGGACGGTTGGACTCATTGATCTCAAAAGTCTTTTCCAACCAAGCTATTCCATGATTCACCATTCTTTCAGTACAGAAATAATCCCCAGTCTAACCCTCCCCAGGCACAATTTGAGGCCATTTCCTCTCATCCTATTTCTTGTGTCCTGGGAGAGGAGACCAGCACCCACCTCACTACAACCTCCTTTCAGGGAGCTGCAGAGAGCAATAAGGTTGTCCCTCCCCTGATTTAATTTATAGCTCCTCCTTTAAAAGCTGTGGGTTTATTCACCTCAGAAGGAGGTGCTTGTCCAGCTTCTTTTTCCAAGTGAGGCAGGATGGGGATGGTGAGCATCAGCCCAGTAAGCAGGGTCTCCCCTCACATCCCCCTCCACCAAGTAGAGTGGGCAACAAGTGCTCCAAAGCCTGAGGTTCACAAAGCCCAGTTTACCTTCCCAGCCCTGAGGACCTGTGTCTGTGGGACACCTGCAGCTGCCTGGTCCACAGGGAGAGGTATCATCTACCTGAAACCTTTCTCCTGCACAAAGTCCCTTGCAATGGGGTGGCTGCAGGTAGTGCAAAGGCTCATTAAGCCTTGATAGCATCACCTTCCATGGAAGGTAAAAGACAGACGGACAGAGCTATGACCTGAGAGGACTGATGTGACCAAGGGCAGGAACCTGGAAAGGTAGAAGTTTCCATACCACGTTGGAGATGCAAACTAATCAGCCCAGATGTCTCCAGACAGCCTTTCTGCAAGTGATACCACGTCATACAGCTGGTACAGGTCTGCAGGCAGGGCTGGAAGGTGACCCAGGAGCTGAAACCTTGTGGAGCTGGTTTGAGCTTGCTTCCCACTGCGCTCTCCAACGCTCAGCCAAAGTCCCCTCGCCCCCTCCCCACTTCATAGAATCATGGAAGCCTAGAATCTTCCCGTTGGAAAAGACCTTGGAGATCATCGAGTCCAACCACACCCATCATCTGCTAAACCCTGTCCTTCAAAAACTCCCCCACCCTGTTTTTAAACCCCTCCAGGGATGGTGACTCCACCCCCTCCCTGGGCAGCTGTTCCAGTGCCTGAGAACCCTTTTGGTGAAGGAATTCTTCCCAATATCCAGTCTGACCCTCCCCTGGCACAACTCATGGCCATTTCCCCTTGTCCCATCTCCTGTCACCTGGGAGAAGAGACCAACACTGGCTCTGCCACAGCCCCTTTCAGGCAGTTGTGGACAGGGATGAGGTCTCCCCTCAGCCTCCTCTTCTCCAGACTGTCTGGCAAAGGAAAAATCTATAAAAACTTAGGAAAACCCAAAATCACACTAAATAGATGTGTATTTTACACGTATTTAACTACACACAGCAAGGATATCATGGAATCTTCCGGTTGGAAAAGACCTTTGAGATCATTGAGTCCAACTGCACCCATCATCCACTAAACCTGTCCTTCAAAAACTCATCTGCCTGTTTTTTAAACATCTCCAGGGATGGGGACTCAAACACCCCCCTGGGCAGCCTCTGCCAGTGCAAAACTCCCAAGAAAGGGCAGAGGAGAAGGGAAAATGGGAACAAAAGGACAAAATGGGAATAAAAGGACAAAAAAGGAACAAAACAGAGATGGAGATGAGCAGAGTCCAGGCTTCCAGGAGGGGCTGAAGTTCATCTTGGCTCACAAGGAGCTGAAGGGGAGAGGGCAGCTGGGTCGGCTGGCTCAGCTCAAGCTGGACACGGCCAGCGAGTGATGATGTGGCCTGTGCAGTGCAGCCTCTGCAGAGGGAGATGTCTGAGCCCTTGCTTTCAGTTTTCCTCCCCTCCTGGAGCAGGATGGATGTTTGGCTCCTCAGGGAAACGATGCTTTGCTGCCCTTCAAACCGATCAGGGTTTGCAATGCCAAAAATTCAGATCCTCTGCCCGGAGCTCTGGAGGGGTTTGTGTTTGGCAGCTTTCAAGACCTTCCTTCTCTGGACTGATCCCACCAAACTCATTTTGCACCACCAGGAAAACACCTTGCATTGAGATCTCCCACAACAACAGGACAATTCCCACCACCCAGCTCTGTCTGTTCCTAACCCAGGCGTTGGGTTTAGCTCCAGAGAGAGCCCAGAACGTCCCACAGGCATTTCCCCCCCCAACATAAACAGATCTAAGACATTTGGGACTGGGTTTTTTTGAGGGTGGGGAGGCCCTGGCCCAGGTTTCCCAGAGCAGTGGTGGCTGCCCCATCCCTGGAGGTGTTCAGGGCCAGGTTGGATGGGGCTTGGAGCCCCCTGATCCAGTGGGAAGTGTCCCTGCCCATGGCAGGGGATGGGACTGGATGGGCTTTGACGTCCCTCCCAACTCAAACCTTTCCATGATTCCCACAGGCTTGGACAGTCCCTCTGAGCACTCAGGGACTGATGATGCAGGAGATCTACGAGTGGCTGGGATGGACCCTTCCCCAGAGATCCAGGATAAGGAACAAAACCCAGTGTATTGTAAACCCTGATGATTTTGAGCTGCCATCAGAGGGTTTTGCCTTTTTGGGGGTTTGGTTGGTTGTGTTTAACACATTTTTTGTCATTGAGCAAATTCTCTCTTGGAGAAAGGGGGTATTTGAAGATTCCTCAGCCTCATATTTAAGTTTTAAATGCAGACAGAGCACAGGTGGGCACCCCACAAAATGCAGCCAAGGCCAGATCTGAGATCCATGGGCAACTTGGGAGTCTGGAAAAGGGGAAAAAGGAAAAGAAAAGAGCTCTTCTGTTACTCTTTATGCAAAGTCACAAATATATCTGCCCTGACACCATTTTTTTTACATCTAGTATAGCTTTAAAAAGATCTCTGGGCAGGACCTTGAGCCCAAAGTCCTCCTTGGAGGCAGCCTGGGACATTCTAACCTTGCAGAGTTCACGTGTGCTGAGCACCCTGACTCAAAGCCTTCCCTGCTTCCTCACACCAGGGTTGGTTAAATGACCTTCACGGGTCTGATAGATCCGTGCAACTGAAACCCCAACCCCTCCTTTGCCAAAAGAGGGCTGGAAAGTGGAAGAAAGTGATTTTATTCTTTTCCAGCCATTGTAGCATTTGGCATCTTGGCCTGGATCAGAAACAGTGGGGACAGCAGGAGCAGGGCAGGGATCGTCCCCCTGCACTCAGCACCTCCAATCCTGGGCTCAGGGTTGGGCCCCTCCCTCCAAGAAAGCCCTGGAGGGGCTGGAGCGCGTCTGGAGAAGGGAGCGGAGCTGGGGAAGGGTCTGGAGAACAGGGGTTGTGGGAGCGGCTGAGGGCCCTGGGGGGGTTTGGTCTGGAGAAGAGGAGGCTGAGGGGAGACCTCATGGCTCTCTGCAGCTCCTGGAGAGGAGGGTGGAGCCAGGGGGGCTTGGGCTCTGCTCCCAAGGGATGGGATGAGAGGAAATGGCCTCAAGTTGCCCCAGGGCAGGGTCAGATTGGACATCAGGAACAATTCCTTCACTGAAAGGGTTCTCAGAGGCTCCCAGGGAGGTGGTGGAGTCCCCATCCCTGGAGGGGTTTCAAAGCTGGGTGGATGAGGTGCTCAGGGATCTGGTTCATTAGTGGGCTCAGGTTGGACTGGATGAGCTCAGAGGTCTTTTCCAACTAAATGTTTCTATGTTTTTCTGGTGTTATAACTCCTGTGTTTCCCGGTACACCAGGGTGGATGTGCTGGCACGTGTGCTGGGGCAGACCAGGGGCAAAGCTGCAGGCAGCTTGCCTCCAAGAAAGGTTTCTTTGCTGTGGGACCTCTTTACTTGGCACCAACAACCCTCAGGCAGGGCTGTCCTTTGGCTGAACGGTGCCTCCCAACCAGGCAGCACTGGCTGAGAGACCAGAGGAGCGTGAGGGCTCCAGAAATGGGTGGTGAGAAACCAGAGAGCTGCTCTGATGGGCACCTGGGGGGGTCTG
This sequence comes from Dromococcyx pavoninus, assembly GCA_033558185.1. Classification (NCBI taxonomy): domain Eukaryota; kingdom Metazoa; phylum Chordata; class Aves; order Cuculiformes; family Neomorphidae; genus Dromococcyx; species Dromococcyx pavoninus. The sequence continues at coordinate 120,218 of JAUMJL010001630.1, forward strand.
TTTGGTCTGTGAGACTCATTCAGTTACCCGTGGAGAAGAGGCAGTGGAGTTCTGGGGGCTCAGGCTGGAAAAGGAGAACATAATGAGCTGGAGGGGAATTGCTGTTGGACACGGGGGGATCTGATGGTGGGTTTGGAAGCTGCAGTGCTTGCATTTATGCACAAACCAGAGTCTGGGCAATACTGATAAATGCAAACTCTTCCCTCTTGTGCCTTACACAATGACTGCCCTGGAGCTTGAACCATAATGAAGAGCCTTTTTCACCCTCCAGTACAAGGGCAGCTTCATCCCTAATCACCTGAGCCTTTAAGTTAAAGCTTCCTAATTCACTTCCCTCCTAATTATCCCCCTCAGCCCCCAGCCTGAGCTGGAGGGGACTCAGAGCTTGCACTGTACATGTGGATATTAATGCTGGCTGGATCAGAAACCAAGGGTGTCCTGGGCTGCACCCAAAGAGTGGGAGCAGAGGGGAGGGAGGGGATTCTGCCTCTCTGCTGCGCTCTGGGGAGACCCCACCTGGAGCCCTGGGTCCAGCTCGGGAGTCCTGAGCACAGGAAGGACCTGGAGCTGTTGGAGCGAGTCCAGAGGAGGCCACGGAGATGATCCAAGGGCTGGAGAACCTCTGGTGTGAGGACAGGGTGGGAAAGTTGGGGTTGTTCAGCCTGGAGAAGGGAAGGCTGTGGGGAGACCTTAGAGCAGCCTCCCAGGACTGAAAGGGGCTCCAGGAAAGCTGGGGAGGGGCTTTTTCCAAGGGCCTGGAGTGGTGGGATGAGGGGGAACGGCTTTAAATTGGAAGGGGGGAGATTTAGATTGGACATTGAGAAGAAATTCTTCACACTGAGTGTGGGGAGGCCCTGGCCCAGGTTTCCCAAAGCAGTGGATGCTGCCCCATCCCTGGAGGTGTTCAGGGCCAGGTTGGATGGGGCTTGGAGCCTCCTGATCCAGTGGGAGGTGTCCCTGCCCATGGCAGGGAGTGAGACTGGGTTGGCTTTGAGGTCCCTTCCAACCCAACCCATCCCATGACTCTCTTATTGTTTTGTTATGGCTTGGATAACCTGGTAAAACAAAGCCCACGACAGCAGTTCCAGCTCAGTGCCCTCCAGATATTAAAAGCTGCTTCAGCAAATGAACTCTGTTTTTTTCAGCAAACTCTTGCAAAAACTCTCATTAAATATAAATGGATTTTTCTTTTCACCCTGGAAGACAAGTGGAATAACATAATGAGTGCTGCTCAGCCCTGTCACGTTGAAATGTACGCTCTCAGGTAACTCATTTGGGAGGAGATTACAGATCTGGTTCCTGGAGTGGTAATTTGGGCAGACTTCGACTTTGGCACGGTGTTTGACTCAGTGTCACACAGTGTTTTGATTAAGAAATGAGAATTCCACTGAAATGTGACGTGGTGGGAGCTGAAGGTGCTTTGCTCACGTGAGGGGCGTCAGGAGCGACTGCCGGCAGGGATCCACCTCCGAGGATGGAGGCACCTGGTGGAGCCCTGAGGGGACCAGACCTTGGCATAGAATCATCAGATCACAGGGTGGTTTGGGTGGGATGGGACCTTAAAGCCCACCCAGTCCAGCCCCTACAGAGAACAAGGACATCTCCCACTGGATCAGGGGGCTCCAAGCCCCATCCAGCCTGGCCTTCAACACCCCCAGGGATGGGGCAGCCACCACTGCTCTGGGAAACCTGGGCCAGGGCCTCCCCACCCTCAGTGTGAAGAATTTCTTCCCAATGTCCAATCTAAATCTCCCCCCTTCCAATTTAAAGTCGTTCCTCCTCATCCCATCACTCCAGGCCCTTGGAAAATGTCCCTCCCCAGCTTTCCTGGAGCCCCTTTCAGTCCTGGGAGGCTGCTCTAAGGTCTCCCCACAGCCTTCTCTTCTCCAGGATGAACAACCCCAACTCTCCCACCCTGTCCTCACACCAGAGGTTCTCCAGCCCTTGGATCATCTCCGTGGCCTCCTCTGGAGCCACTCCAACAGTTCCATCTCCTTCTTATGTTGGGGATTTCTCAGGGGGCTCCAAGCCCCATCCAACCTGGCCTTCAACACCTCCAGGGATGGAAACCTGGGCCAGGGCCTCCCCACCCTCACACCAAAACATTTCTCCCCAAGATCTCATCTCAATCTCCCGTCTTGCAGCTCCAAACTCTTCCCCTCATCCTGTCCCTGCACTCCCTGATCCAGAGACCCTTTCAGTAGTATTTAAGCAGTTCCAGGTTTTCTTCAGTCACTCTGGAACACAGCAAACATTGAAAGGCCATTTGGGTGGGGAGCAGCCGAGGCTGCAGGGGGTGGCTCTGTCAGGGCTCAGTGTGGTAACTCTTCTTTTTCTATTTGATAGCAGATTACAATCCTAATTGCACTTCCAAGTCTTTGATTTGGGTCTGGCCCAGGTTTTTAGTGCCCCATGCAGACATCACCAGGGTCTTTTTCTGTCTCCAGCCCTCATTTAGGTTGCCCATGACCTGGCAGGGAAGCTCTGCCTTCCAAACCACCCTGGGGCCACCCTGCCCAGCCCCAGCCCAAGCTCCTGCCCCGCATCCCTGCGATGGCTTGGGGACAGTGCACTGCTCTGGCCAAGCCTGGAAGGCAGCATCCCAGTGTGGATGGGTGAGGGAACAGTGCCCAGGCAGCCCTGATTCACTGATTTAGATGCATCCAACAGCTCCAAGTGGTCCAGGAGCAGCAGATGGCCTCTCCTTATGGTCTCTACGCACAGGGTGGATACTCCGTTGGGCAGCTGAGCCTTCATTCTAATCTCTTGGGCTTTTGCAGGCCTGGCAATGGGTTAAAAGCACCGTGGGGACCAAACCAGGACAGAGAGGCCATGATTTTCTCTTTGCCAGTTCCTAGGATTGAATGATGGATGGATGGAGATGCCACCCTCTCCTCCCTCAGTTGCTCTACCTGGCTGCAGAAGCAGAACGAGCCCAGGGAGCAAAGAGCATCCAAGGGCTGAGCTAGCAGGGAAAAGGGGCCAGGACTCCATGGGTTGGAGGATGCTGGATGCCAGATGCACATCTTGGCCTCAGAGCCCTTGCTTGGACAGTGCTGGCAATGTCTGGTGGGGTTCACCACGACCCTCCAGCCACTGCCTCTCCAGAACTGCACCAGGCACACAGATGCTGTCCATGAACAATGGCACAGGGCAAAGAGAAAAGCATCTTGTGGGGTTTGCAGCTGCCCCAGAGTGCCCTCACCCAAGGCTTAGAGCAAGCCCCAAACATCAAACCAGCCAGGCTGGGTTTGAAACAAGAGCTGTTCCTACAGTCTGATAAAATCACGAGTGACCCAGAAAAACTCCCTCTTTTTCCATCAGCAGAAATGCCAGGGAAGCGAGCAGGGCACTTGATGAATTATGAAACATTTGGAAATGAAAGGCTGTGTAGAAAAGTGCTGAATATTTTGTTTCCTCTTTGCTTGGCTCTTGCCTTCCAGGAAAAGGGGGTTGGGAGAGGTCTGGGGAAGGAGCGCCTTGTCCCAAGCAGAGGTGTCTTCCCAGTAATTCACACTCTTGCAGGTGAGCAAGGCCTGTGAGCAGAGCTGGGGAGTGCAGGGAAGGGGATGCAAAGACATGCTGAGAGGATGCTCAAAGTCCCTTCATCTCACCACCTTCTCCAGAGGTGGCAGCATCTGTTCTTGCTCTTGATTTCAGCTGGGAGAAGAGAAGCTCCCCAGGAGCCGGCAATGGGCGCTCCCAGCCCAGAAACCAAGGGTGTCCTGGGCTGCACCCAAAGAGTGGGAGCAGAGGGGAGGGAGGGGATTCTGCCCTTCTGCTGCGCTCTGGGGAGACCCCACCTGGAGCCCTGGGTCCAGCTCTGGAGTCCTGAGCACAGGAAGGACCTGGAGCTGTTGGAGAGAGTCCAGAGGAGGCCATGGAGATGATCCAAGGGCTGGAGAACCTCTGGAGTGAGAACAGGGTGGGAGAGTTGGGGTTGTTCATCCTGGAGAGGAGAAGGCTGTGGGGAGACCTTAGAGCAGCCTCCCAGGACTGAAAGGGGCTCCAGGAAAGCTGGGGAGGGGCTCTGGATCAGGGAGTGCAGGGACAGGATGAGGGGAAGGGTTTGGAGGTGAAAGAGGGGAGATTGGGATGAGATCTTGGGGAGAAATGTTTTGTTGTGAGGGTGGGGAGGCCCTGGCCCAGGTTGCCCAGAGCAGTGATGGCTGCCCCATCCCTGGAGGTGTTGAAGGGCAGGTTGGATGGGGCTTGGAGCCCCCGATCCAGTGGGAGGTGTCCCTGCCCATGGCAGGGTGTTGGACTGGGTGGGCTTTGAGGTCCCTTCCCTCCCAACCCATTCCATGGTTCTATGACCAAGGCAAATCAAGCCTCAAAGCTGGTGAAGGCCCCAGGGAGCTGAGCAGACCCTGCTCTTCCATCCATCCTGGTGCTGCAATTCAGAGGGATCTTAAAAGCGTAAGGGGGTGTCTTGAGAGCTGGGAAAGACCATTCCCATCCTCTGCTCTGTCAGAGTGACCTACAAGGAATCTGCTAACCCTGCTTTTACCTTGGGTCTCCAGGGTGCTGAGGTGGGTGCAGCATTGGGTGCTTGGCTTGCACAGAGGCAGGCGAGGAGCCCTCAATATCCCACCACACACCTCAGGGAGTTCTTATTTCCCTCTCTGAAATCACCTCACGATAAATCAGTGTCGCAGTAAGCGATGCCTTAAGGTTTGCAAGGCAGGAGTTGAGCCAGCAGCAGCCTTCAGAGCACTGCAGGTGTGCTCCTGGTGTCATATCCTCCCTCTCACCTGGGACCACGGTGTGGGAGAGGACACGAGAGGCAGATGTGTCCAGGCAGCTCCACATTCGCTGGTTCAAGGCTTTTTCCATGTTAGGAGTCACTTGTTGGTTCGTAGCTGGTTCTTCCCACGCTGGGAAGGTCCCTCTGGTGCCACAGCAGAACACAAAGAACATAAAGCCAGAGCTCCTTGACAAGCCATGAGCTGGCAAATAAGTAATGAGTTAAATTAGAGAGCACCAGGCTCCTCTGCTCCCTGTGGTATCACTTTGGACATGTAATTTAACAAAGGGGGCTGCTTTTAGGGCACTCCTTGTCTGCAGTGACACCAGGCAAGAGCCACCAAGAGCAATGAGACACCTTCATCCTGCTCAGCCTGGGGGAGTTGAGGTGGTGATGCCTCATCTTGGGGAAATTAAGGGGGTTATCACCCTGCTCATCCTGGGTAATTAAGGTGGTGATCACCCTCCTCTTCTTGGGGGAGTTAAGATGGTGATCATCCTCCTCTTCTTGGGGTAATTAGGGGTGTTATCACCCTGCTCATCCTGGGGTAATTAAGGTGGGATCAACCTCTTCATCTTGGGGTGGTTTGGTGGTGATCCCCCTGTGATCTTGGGGTGGTTTAGGTGGTGATCCCCCTGCTCATCTTGGGGGAGCTGAAGTTGTGATCCTCCTGCTCATCCTGGGGTAATTAAGGGGGTTATCACCCTGCTCATCCTGGGGAGTTTGAGTGGTGGTGCCCCTGCTCATCTTGGGGTAATTAAGGTGGGGATCAACCTCCTCACCCCGAGGTAATTTAATTGGTGATCTCCCTGCTCATCTTGGTCTAATTTAGGTGGTGATCTCCCTGCTCATCCAGGGGGAACCAAGCTGGTGATCAGATGCCTGGGGGAGAAATGGCCACGGTTGTTGGGAGGTGTCACACACCCTCCCCTCAGCATTCCTCTCAGCCTGTGGAGGGACTCAGCACGTGCAGGATGGGTGGGAGAGATGTGAACCCTCCTGGGATTGCTGAGCAGAGCAGCAGTGAGGCTGGAGAAACCAACTCGTTTCCCACAGAAGGAAATACGGGAGCGCTCTGCTGTCAGAAAAAACAGCATTGAGCCCCAAAGAGTGGGAAAACCTTGGGAGAGGAGGTCAAGAGAGGTGATTCTGCCCCTCTGCTCCACTCTCGTGAGACCCCACCTGGAGTCCTGGGTCCAGTTTTGGAATCCTAAACATAAGAAGGAGACGGAGCTGTTGGAGTGAGTCCACAGGAGGCCACAGAGATGATCCCAGGGCTGGAGCCCCTCTGCTGTGAGGACAGTGTGGGAGAGTTGGGGTTGTTCATCCTGGAGAAGAGAAGGCTGTGGGGAGCCCTTAGAGCAGCCTCCCAGGACTGAAAGGGGCTCCAGGAAAGCTGGGGAGGGGCTCTGGATCAGGGAGCGCAGGGATGGGATGAGAGGAAGAGTTTGGAGCTGAAAGAGGGGAGATTGAGATGAGATCTTGGGGAGAAATGTTTTGGTGTGAGGGTGGGGAGGCCCTGAGCCAGGTTTCCCAGAGCAGTGGTGGCTGCCCCATCCCTGGAGGTCAGGCTGGATGGGGTTTGGAGCCCCCTGATCCAGTGGGAGGTGTCCCTGCCCATGGCAGGGGGTGGGACTGGATGGGCTTTGAGATCCCTTCCCACTCAAACCATTCCATGATCCTATGATTCTTACCCCAGCAATGTTACCTCAAAACAGCTTCTCTCCTGGCTCCTCCTTTGCCCCCCATCCCCACGGAGCTCTGCTCACTGGCTGCAGCTGCCAGGGGCCTTGGCCATGCTCTGATCCTGCATCTCGTGTCCACCTCCTCCTACGGCAAATGGGAAGCAAAACCACCCACTCAAGCTTTGGGGCCTTGGCCAGCAAACCTCTCTCCCACTAGAAATGAGGAGTGGTGGGTGCTCAGCACAGCTCACCTGGCTTTTCTCCTCTTTGCTCCGTAGACTCATTGGCACTTTCCGGATGGTCCTGCAGAAGGTGGTGGAGGAAGGGCAGGTAGAGGTGACGGACACGCTCATAGATGACAATAATTCAACCATCCAGGTAGGTCACGAAGAATAAGCAGCTGCTGCTGCCCTTTAGTCTTTGGGCCATCTGTTATTTCTCCTGATTCTCTAAAACAGAGGTGTCTGTGTTATCCACCTGAGATCCTGAATCCTCAGACTTTCCTTCATCTTGGTCTGAAGGACTAAGGCAGCCCAGGACTGTCCTGAGGATGCACAGCAAAGCCCGGCTGTCCTGCACGGCCTGAGAGCCATGGAAGGGGTTGGGTTGGAAGGGACCTCAAAGTCCATCCAGTCCGACCCCCTGCCATGGGCAGGGACACCTCCCACTGGATCAGGGGGCTCCAAGCCCCATCCAACCTGGTCTTCAACACCTCCAGGGATGGGGCAGCCACCACTGCTCTGGGAAACCTGGGCCAGGGCCTCCCCACCCTCATCGTCAAGAATTTCTTCCCAAGCTAAATCTTCCTCCTTCCAATTTAAAGCCGTTCCCCCTCATCCCATCACTGCAGGCCCTTGGAAAAAGCCCCTCCTCAGCTTTCCTGGAGCCCCTTTCAGTCCTGGGAGGCTGCTCTAAGGTCTCCCCACAGCCTTCTCTTCTCCACGATGAACAACCCCAACTCTCCCACCCTGTCCTCACACCAGAGGTTCTCCCGCCCTCGGATCATCTCCGTGGCCTCCTCTGGACTCTCTCCAACAGCTCCAGGTCCTTCCTGTGCTCAGGACTCCAGAGCTGGACCCAGGGCTCCAGGTGGGGTCTCCCCAGAGCGCAGCAGAGGGGCAGAATCCCCTCCCTCCCCTCTGCTCCCACTCTTTGGGTGCAGCCCAGGACACCCTTGGTTTCTGGGCTGGGAGTGCCCATTGCCGGCTCCTGGGGAGCTTCTCCTCCCCCAGCACCCCAAGGCCTTCTCCTCAGTTCTGATCCCAATGCCATCATCCCCCATCCTCTATTGATCCTGGGGGCTGCCCTGACCCAGGTGCAGGACCTTGCCCTTGGCCTTGTTGAACCTCATGAGGTTCCCACAGCCCCACTTCTCCAGCCTGTCCAGGTCCCTCTGGATCCCATCCCATCCTTCTGGTTTAGGATGGTTCAGGAGGAGTTTAGGATGAGGTCAAAGCAGGAAGGGATCTCGTTTAACCAGCTCACAGACAGGGTGCAAATCATAGAACCAGAGAATCATCTGGTTGGAAAAGACCTCTGAGATCATCGTGTCCAAATGTCCCTGTCCCCTTCTGAAACCATGTCCCTAAGAAACCCCTCCAGGGTGTTTATGCTCATGCACAGCTCTGGAATAGCCTAAAACTATTCTCCTGCATCCCAGAGCACAGTGTGGTCCTCAGATCCCCAGGGATGCTTTGACCACAATCCCATCCCAAGCTCTGCTCCCAGTGCTCTCCTGAGCATCCCACACAGGCTCTGCCCCACCCACCAGTGCATCAGCTTTAACCCATGTGGTTTGGAATACTCAGGTATTTCCTTGGAATACCTGAAAACATTCAAGGTAACGTTGGGTGGGGCTCTGAGCGACCTGATCTGGTTAAAGATGTCCCTGCTCCTGCGAGGGGGTTCGACTGGATGAGTTTTAAGGTCCATTCTCACCCAAAACGTTCTGGTTTTGTCAACACCGTTGTTATCCAACCCTTGTAGGAGGACACGAGGAACCCCTGGTGCAGCCCCTCAGCTCCAGTCCCACCCTTCACACGCCTCTGGGGAAAATCAGGATAAGAAATACCACCTGATCTGGGTCTGCACCCCTCACCCAGAGCTCCTGATGCCAAGGAAAAGGCTCCCTGGCCACGGAGCAGCCTCTGTGTAACACCGTGTGAACAGGTCTCACGAGAGCTGTTTCCCAGGGAGATTGAGTTTTATAACACACTTGGAAATGCAGCAACTTCTGATGTTCTTGGGTACCAAAACCCTGGTGTTTTAATTAAAAAAACCAAAACCTCAGCCTCCCTGTTCCCTCCTTGTTCTTATTTCTTTAAATGCCTCTTCTCACACTTGGCATGAAGGAGAAGTGCAATTGCTTGGAGGCCTCTGTGCTGACACCAAGCAATTAGCAAGGAAAAGACAAGTGGTTTTGGTAGCAGGGGACAGGGCTGACTTCTCCTGCAGGGCTGGAGGGAAGAAAACCAATAAAAGCACAACGAATGCAGTGCTGAGGAGGGAGAGAAAACGAAAGGGGGGCAGATCTGGGATGCCACGGTAATATCAGAGCTGGAAAAAACAGCTCCTGCTGTCCTCTTGGATTATGAGAGTGAGAAGTTGTCTGATTAAATGATAGGGTTGGAAGGGACCTCAAAGCCCATCCAGTGCCACCCCCTGCCATGGGCAGGGACACCTCCCACTGGATCAGGGGGCTCCAAGCCCCATCCAATCTGCCCTTCAACACCTCCAGGGATGGGGCAGCCACCACTGCTCTGGGAAACCTGGGCCAGGGCCTCCCTACCCTCAGTGTGAACAATTTCTTCCCAATGTCCAATCTAAATCTCCCCCCTTCCAATTTAAAGCCTTTCCCCCTCATCCCATCACTCCAGGCCCTTGGAAAAAGCCCCTCCCCAGCTTTCCTGGAGCCCCTTTCAGTCCTGGGAGGCTGCTCTAAGGTCTCCTCACAGCCTTCTCCTCTCCAGGATGAACAACCCCAACTCTCCCACCCTGTCCTCACACCAGAGGTTCTCCAGCCCTTGGATCATCCCCGTGGCACCTTCATGACCTTGCTTGGAAGCGATGTGTTCCTTGCATCGATCAACCTGGAATACAAACCATGTGCAAGGCTTTGCGGAAATCACCTCCCAAATTAGGGAAGGAAGCAATTTCCATCTCTCCCCCAAACCTCACCTTTCTCAGCTCTGAAACCACTGATTTTAAAGGCACCTTTCCTCTGCCAAGGCACCTGAGGAAGCTCTGGCATCGGGTTGTCTCCAGAAGGGCTCTAAACAGGGCGCAGATGCTGAAGGGGCTGCAGAGCAGCTCCGTCTCTGCAAGATGCTGGGATGCCCCAGGGATCCCTCCTGCAGATGCTGCTCCTCGTGGTCCTACCCTGACGCATCCATCCCACCTCTAAACCCACATCAGGGTGAAACAGGACCTGCTCCTTGCCTCTGGATGAAGGGAGAGGCTCATCTTCACCCTCTTCATTCCTTGGAAAGCACTTTCCAGGCATAACTTCATCTTTATTTTGTTAATCAAACACAAGGGAAGTGTTGAAAATTGGTTTTCTTTTTCTGGGCTGACTGCAAAACGTCTCTGGCAGCTTCCAGCCAGCCTTAATAAACATTATTGCCTTCCAAAGAGACTGAAAGAGCCAGGAATTGTAAATCCAAGAGGGATATTTCAGTTGTGTCATCCGGCCTCCTACAGGAGGGGCTCTGGGATGGCTCAGAATCCATTATTATCTCATATGGTGAAGAGAAAACGTGATAAAAATGATTTCAAAATGCCCAGTGAATCATTCTGCTCAATAATTTACTGTTAAATTAAGAGGTTTGCTTCCAGTGTGCATTTCTCTTGGTTTTACCTTACACCTACTAATTTTCCTTCAAAGAAGTGATGATTTTGTTCACTCTAAACCAAAACCTATTGGTTTATTACACCCATAATTTTTCATTTCTTTTAAAGGCATTTTCAACTTTTAAATCTCGTTTAGAAATGAGATTTCATAACCAAATATTTCACGACAGCGTTGGGGTGGATTGGAAATGTGACAGATTAATCTTTCAACATGGGATTTTGTCTCTCCCCTGCATTTGCTTTTTTAAAACAACCCTAAACAGCCTGGTGAGGTCAGCACAGAGTGGAAAATCCTTCTGATTGACTCAGATTTGAACTGGGCTATAAAATATGTCAAAGCTTGCTGCAAATCATAGAACCATGGAATGGGTTGGGCTGGAAGGGACCTCAAAGCCCATCCAGTTCCAACCCCTCTGCCATGGGCAGGGACACCTCCCACTGGATCAGGGGGCTCCAAGCCCCATCCAACCTGGCCTTCAACACCTCCAGGGATGGGGCAGCCACCACTGCTCTGGGAAACCTGGCCCAGGGCCTCCCCACCCTCACACCAAAACATTTCTCCCCAAGATCTCATCTCAATCTCCCCTCTTGCAGCTCCAAACCCTTCCCCTCGTCCTGTCCCTGCACTCCCTGATCCAGAGCCCCTCCCCAGATCTCCTGCAGGCAAAGCTCTGTTTCCAGTTGGGTTCAAGTCACCCCTCAGCTGTCATTTGTTGGATGCACAGAATCCTTCCAGGCCATATCTGGTGTTTTCCAGCCCTTCCTCACCCCTTCGACGAGGTGAGCTGGGAGCAGGTCAGGGTGCTGTGCCTCCCCTGAAACATAAGATCTCCATGGAGATCTCCCATCCCTGGAGGGGTTAAAAAGGTGAGCAGATGAGTTTCTTAGGGACAGGGTTTATTGAGGGGACAGGGATGGTTGGACTGGATGATCTCAGAGGTCTTTTCCAACCAGATGGTTCTATGACTCTATAATAGGAGTCGATATGAAGATCAAAACAGGGAGACCCTATGGCAGCCTTCCAGTACTGGAAGGTCTACAGAGGATAAACCATCATTGGACAGACCCTGCTCTTCCTGGGGATGGGATGGGGCCAGGCAGGAACAGGGCACCGTAGAATCAGGGAGTCATTAAGGATGGAAAAGCCCTCCAAGCTCATCCAGTCCAACATCAGCCCAACCCCACCGTGACCACCAAACGCTGTCCCCAAGTGCCACATCCACATGGGTTTTGAGCCCCTCCAGGGATGGGGACTCCACCACCTCCCTGGGAGCCTCTGACAGGGCTTCACCACTGTTCCAGTAAAGAAATTGTTCCCAATATCCAATCTAAACTCTCCTGGTGCAACTTGAGGCCATTTCCTCTCATCCCATCCCTTGGGAGCAGAGCCCAACTCCCACCTGGCTCCACCCTCCTCTCCAGGAGCTGCAGAGAGCCATGAGGTCTCCCCTCAGCCTCCTCTTCTCCAGACCAAACCCCCCCAGGGCCCTCAGCTGCTCCTCAGAAGCATTTTGCTTCAGCCTTCAAAGCAAAGGCAGCACCAACTCCTTTGCAGCAAGATGAACTCTCAGATATTTTATTAAGTATTAAATACAGAGAAAGACTGTGGGGAGAGGAAGGTTTGGGAATTCCAGCCTAGAATTTGGTGCAGCAGCCTGGTGGAATCTTGGTTGGGTAAGTGGAGAATGACCACATAGAAGAGGAAAAGGACTTTGCTCTTACTTGGTTCATTCAAGAAGAGGCTTGAGGTCAGGCTTGGACAGACTCAACCCCTTCCCACCCCTGGGCCTCTGCTGGGATGGTCATGGACAGGCTGGGAGACCCCTTCCCCAAACCAGGACTGATCCAAACCTCCTCAGCAATGCCCATTGCTGGACAAACCCTGCCCTGCCCAGGGATGGGACCAGGCAGGAACCAATGCTTCAGGGCAGGGCAGAAATTCCCAGCAAACTGATGCACCATGGAAAACACCAACGTGACATGGCTTCATCTGCTCCTGGTGCCTTCAGCTGCTCAAAGGGTTTGTCTGCTCTTCAGGGCTTTTTGTGTCCCTCAGATCTGATGTAACTGGTCTGGGTTGCACCAGCAACTCCAAGAGAAGGTCCCTGAGCAAGAGGGAGGTTGCAGCACCGCACCTGGGCTGGTTCAGACCACCTCCTGGAGCCAAAAACCTGCCCTCCAACTGCGTCATACACTGGGAAAAAGGAGACCTTGGGGTCAGTGGGGCTCAGAGATGAATCCAGCTGATGGAACAGCTCTTCCTGCCTTTGAGATTTTGCAGGACCTTCTTTCCTCCCTGTGCTGTCCTGCTGATTGTATCTTATCCTTAAAGGAAGGAGGCTCTACAGAGGGACCTGGCCAGGCTGGATCCATGGGCTGGAGGGCAGGAAGGGTCTGCAGAGGGACCTGGCCAGGCTGGATCCATGGGCCAAGGCCAACGGGATGGGGTTCAACAAGGCCCAGTGCCGGGTCCTGCCCTTGGGTCCCAGCAACCCCTGCAGCTCCAGGCTTGGGGAAGAGTGGCTGGAAAGCTGCCCCAAGGCAAAGGCCCTGGGGGTGCTGCTCGACAGTGGCTGAACAGGAGGCAGCAGTGGCCCAGGGGGGCAAGAAGGCCCCCAGCACCCTGGCTTGGATCAGCCCTGGGGTGGCAGCAGGAGCAGGGCAGGGATCGTCCCCCTGCACTCAGCACCTCCAATCCTGGGCTCAGGGTTGGGCCCCTCCCTCCAAGAAAGCCCTGGAGGGGCTGGAGCGCGTCTGGAGAAGGGAGCGGAGCTGGGGAAGGGTCTGGAGAAGAGGGGTTGTGGGAGCGGCTGAGGGCCCTGGGGGGGTTTGGTCTGGAGAAGAGGAGGCTGAGGGGAGACCTCATGGCTCTCTGCAGCTCCTGGAGAGGAGGGTGGAGCCAGGGGGGCTTGGGCTCTGCTCCCAAGGGATGGGATGAGAGGGAATGGCCTCAGGTTGCACCAGAGGATGTTTAGATTGGACATCAGGAAAAATGTCTTTCCTGACAGAGTGGTGAAGCCCTGGCAGAGGCTCCCAGGGAGGTGGTGGAGTCCCCATCCCTGGAGGGGTTTCAAAGCCGGGTGGATGAGGTGCTCAGGGGTCTGGTTTAGTGGTGAACAGGAACGGTTGGACTCGATGATCTCAAAGATCTTTTCCAATTAAGTGGTTCTATGATTCCATGATTCTATGGTTCTATGATCCCATGATTCCATGGTTCTATGGTCCCTTGTTTTTTGCAGACCAGCATCTCCATAGAGATCCGGTACCAGGCTCTGGATGGGACCGTGGGCACGTGGAACGACAAGGATTTCCTGGAGACCCCCAGCGTGCACTCCGAGGGGGATGGCAGCTGTCCCTTAGAGACCGACAGCCTCCTCTCCGGCCACCGGCAGGGTCTGGACATCTCTCCGGGCAAATCCACCCAGCAGGGCACAGAAAGGACCTTCAGAAGGTAACGTGGTGCTCAGCACCTGGAGGTGTTCGATGGCAGCAGCGATGGGGAGGGCTTGGCTTGTCCTGAAAGGGCAGCGTTGCCCCAGTGCTCCTCTAAGGGGCCTCACATCTCCTGAGAGCCTGAAGATCCGTTATCACAGCTCCAGGTGAGGATCATTATCATTATCACAGCTGAAGGTGAGGGTGGGCTGGAGGTACCTGGTGCCACCAGGTCCCTGGTGCTCCACCACACCTGCCCAGCACTCACCTGAGATGTCCAGCACCCCTCTGTGGGTGCTTCTGGGGTGGGAGGTGACAGCGACAGGGGCTCTGAGCTGGGGGGGGCATGGTGGGTGTGCCCACCCCGGGGCAAGGCAGTTGGCACAGCAGGGGCTGGAGGAGAAGGCAGGGATGCTGTGGCAGAGGGAGTGAGCCCTGGCACCTCCCTTGCAGTGTTGAACCCTCAAAGAGATGAGCACTTCACTCCTCACAGATCTTCTCAGAGGTCCCCCCGTGGTGGTCTGTCTGTCAGGACCACAGTATCTCACCAGGCTTAAATGAAATCCCATCCCAAAGGATTTGCCTGGGCAGATGAGCCTCACCTGGATTGTCTGAGGGACCCTGTGCTGGCTGGTGGAGACACCTCCAGCTCTTCAAAGGGATGTTATTACCAGCTTTCTGTTCATTTAAGGGTCCTGAGCATCCCCCTCGTGTCTTTCTAAGCTCATGAGACCCAACACTGGATGAAAACCAGTCCAAGAGCCGTATCCTTCCATTCCTTGGCACAAAGCTGCTGGAACCAGTTGCAAAGCCAGCCTGGTGATGGGGACGGGTGCAGAGGTCTCGAGACTGGAGACCCTGCAGTTGGCTGTCCATTGGGATGCAGTGCAAGCTGGGACCAGTCCTGCCATGAGCTGTGGCCTATGGATCATAGAATCATAGACTCTTCCATTTGGAAAAGACCTTTGAGGTCATCAAGTCCAACCACACCCATCTTCTGCTAAACCATGGCCTTCAAAAACTCATCTACAGAAACTCATCGACGTGCTCAGGGCTCAGCCCTTGCTGGGAAGAACAGACCTTTTCCCACTTCACATGCAGCCACGAGGGCAAGGCACGGGTGGACACTGAGGCTGCAGTGGTGCTGGGTCACATTCAGCCCAGCCCATCGTGGGTGCTTTGCACCCTGTGCTCAAATCCTCACCAGGCTCGTCGGGCAAAAGGAGAGTTTGGCAAGTGTGAAACCACTTGGGTATAAAGGGTTCATGGGCTGCTAAGCCAGGTTTTACTCCATTCCCTGGAGCCCTGGGTCCAGCTCTGGAGTCCTGAGCACAGGAAGGACCTGGAGCTGTTGGAGCGAGTCCAGAGGAGGCCACGGAGGTGATCCAAGGGCTGGAGAACCTCTGCTGTGAGGACAGGCTGGGAGAGTTGGGGTTGTTCAGCCTGGAGAAGAGAAGGCTGTGGGGAGACCTTAGAGCAGCCTCCCAGGACTGAAAGGGGCTCCAGGAAAGCTGGGGAGGGGCTCTGGATCAGGAAGTGCAGGGACAGGATGAGGGGAAGGGTTTGGAGCTGCCAGAGGGGAGATTGAGATGAGATCTTGGTGAGAAATGTTTTGGTGTGAGGGTGGGGAGGCCCTGGCCCAGGTTTCCCAGAGCAGTGGTGGCTGCCCCATCCCTGGAGGTGTTCAAGGCCAGGCTGGATGGGGCTTTGAGCACCATGATCCAGTGGGAGGTGTCCCTGCCCATGGCAGGGTGGAACTGGAAGGGCTTTGAGGTCCCTTCCCACCCAAACCATTCCATGGTCCTATGATTTTCAGGCAGCTTTACACAGTTTGTGTAGTTGTGCTGTCCATGGCTGTGACTTTGTCCATGTCCACTCCAGAAGCTCTTGAAGCCATTGGCCTCTTTCAGTTGAAAGAGTGGAGATGTTGAAGTCCTGAACTTGCTAAAAGCCTCGTGGAAAGAGGATGACCTGGTGGAGGAGAGAGGTTTTGCAGGTGTGATGGGCAGAGAGTGCAGGGAGCCCAAGCAGAGCTGGGTCCTCAGGTCACTCACTGCTCTCCTGGGGGGAGCACGGCTCTTGTCTGAGGGCTACAGTCCCAATCATGGAATGATCTGGTTGGAAAAGACCTCTGAGATCATCCAGTCCAACCATCCCTGTCCCCTCACTAAACCCTGTCCCTAAGGAACTCATCCACCTGCCTTCTAAACCCCTCCAGGGATGGGGACTCCACCCCTGCCCTGGGAGCCTCTGCCAGGGCTTCACCACTCTTTCTGTCTGGATTTACCACTTTCCTGTGGCCATATAAGGGCAAAATTTCTTTCTCCCCACGATGTAAGATTGAGGGACGATACCTCCAGTTTCTCACATCACTCTTAGGCAGTTCTTGAACTGTGTGAATTGGGCTGAAACCGGTGAATTTTAGAGCAAATTGAAAGCACAAATTAGTTTCCTGGCTCAGTGGACGGTGATGGTGCTGAGCAGGGATTGAAGGATTTCAACAGGGGGTGGCAGAGCAGCGTAGAAGGCAGGCAGAGCCCTCCAATTGCAGGGTCAAATCCTGCCAGGGCATGGAATCACAGGATCGTGGAATGGTTTGGGTGGGAAGGGACCTCAAAGCCCACCCAGTCCCACTCCCTGCCATGGGCAGGGACACCTCCCACTGGATCAGGGGGCTCAAAGCCCCATCCAGCCTGGCCTGGAGCACCTCTGTGGTCACATCCACCCTTCTGGCACCCTGGGGTTCAGCCTGTGTGTTGGGAAATCAGCGCCACGTGGACTCAGGAGACACAAAGAAGGATGTGAACGTGACCTCACTCTGACTGGAGCCGTAATTAATGGCGCGAGGCTGAGGCGTCGCGGGTTGAGGCTCTGGACAAGGTCTCCAGGGACTGTAAAGCGAGTCTAAGATGACCCAGCTCAGCTGGAGGGTGAGGACAGCCCCGTTTAGGCTGACAGAGCCCAGCTGGGGGCAGGTTTAAGAGGAGGAAGGTGCTTTGCTGGGTGTCCCTCCCTGCCTGCGCGGGGATGTTTGACAGCTGGAGGCTGCTGAGCGGAGCAGAGGGACTTTTTGAGGCTGGTTTGTGCATGCTTGGTGTAAAAAAACACCCCATGGGAGAGCTGGAGTTAAAGCAACAGCTTTTTAGGAGGGTCCTGTGGGGGTTAAATACCCCCTGGCATCTGCAAAGGACCACTTGGTCCTTGTGCTGTGTTTTCTCCATGGGTCAGCACCTCTTGGCTGCTGGGAAAGTGGTTCTTGGTGGTCACAGTTTGCTGGAAGCCCCTTGATATTCGGCCTCATTTTCACTGTTAGATACCCAGTGATTTAAATATCAATCCCTTTGTCCACAGGGCTTGTCCTGAGCGGGGCTGAGTGCTGCCCACCAGCCCCAAGAGGACCTTATAGCCCCTTCTCTTCGCTCCACAGCCCTGGCTCCCAGGAGCCTGTGCTGGAACCAAACTGTTTTAAAGGAGGAGAGGCAGGAGCATCCCTTAGGAGACACAGCAGAAGAGCAAAGCACCCTATTCCCACTGTCCCAAGCGAGTTCTCCTCTGGGCAATTGCACTAAAACTGGTTCCAGCTGCTGCTTTTGGCCTAAGGATCTCCCCCACGTCCTCTGGTTTGGAGACTGGGAATCATAGACTCAGAGAACTTTAAATGCCTCTTCCCACACTTGGCATAAAGGAGAAGTGCAATTGCTTGGAGGCCTCTGTGCTGACACCAAGCAATTAGCAAGGAAAAGACAAATGGTTTTGGTAGCAGGGGACAGGGGGTGACTTCTCCTGCAGGGCTGGAGGGAAGGAAACCAATAAAAGCACAACGAATGCAGTGCTGAGGAGGGAGAGAAAATGAAAGGGGGGCAGATCTGGGATGCCACGGTAATATCAGAGCTGGAACAAACAGCTCCTGCTGTCCTCTTGGATTATGAGAGTGAGAAGTTGTCTGATTAAATGATAGGGTTGGAAGCCCATCCAGTCCCACCCCCTGCCATGGGCAGGGACACCTCCCACTGGATCAGGGGGCTCCAAGCCCCATCCAACCTGCCCTTCAACACCTCCAGGGATGGGGCAGCCACCACTGCTCTGGGCAACCTGGGCCAGGGCCTCCCCACCCTCACATCAAAACATTTCTCCCCAAGATCTCATCTCAATCTCCCCTCTTGCAGCTCCAAACCCTTCCCCTCATCCTGTCCCTGCACTCCCTGATCCAGAGCCCCTCCCCAGCTTTCCTGGAGCCCCTTTCAGTCCTGTGAGGCTGCTCTGAGGTCTCCTCAGAGCCTTCTCCTCTCCAGGCTGAACAACCCCAACTCTCCCAGCCCCTCCTCATGAGGGAGGTGCTCCCAACCTGTCCCACAGGAGGCTGTTTTGGGAGCAGGGAGCTGCCAGGCTGTGTCTTGCTGCCCTGCTCTCAGCTCTGCCAGCCCCAGGGGATGTGGTCACTGATGTCACCACCACTGCTGTTACAAAGACCAAGGGGGGAAAAGGATGATGTTTTCCGTGTCACCACCCTCACAGGATGGAAGAGGACGAGATGTATTACCACAGTGAAGATGAACTTCTGGGAGAGGGGGACACCCTTAGCCAGGGATCCCTCAACACGAGGTAGGGAGCCAGCAGCACCCACTCGTGCTGGTGGCAGTGAGGTTTGCAGTGCTGTGTTGCTCTTGCTTTGACCCTGGGGATATCCCATGGGCATTGCCTCTGGATTCCCATCTCTTGGCTGCAGGAGAGCTGGTGGGGAGAAGGAATGAAGCAGCTGGAAAAGCATCCTTGGAAAGGGTGCTGGGATGGGGAAAGGCCCTTGGGGTGAGGTTGCAACTGCCTCGCTTTCCAGGCTCCCTTCCTTCTCCAGGTCCCAGCACACATCAGTAAGAGTTACCACCAGGTGGAGAAGAGCTCCTGTGGGTGTGCATGAGGATGTGATTCCTGTTTGCAGTGCCTTTCCCTGCAGTGCTGTGCCCTGGGTTATTCCACGTCCCAGAAAGAGTTTGGGGAGGAGCTACAACTAAAAGAGGAGCTCGGGTAAAACCCAGGGACCGACCCAGAGCCTCTGAGAGCAGCTCAGCCAAAGGACAGAGCATTTTGCAAGGAGAACGACTCAACTCGTGCTGGTCCAGGGATGGAAGAAAGCACGAGGGTGGTGGTTCCTGCCCATGGCTCTTCTGGGGAGCTCATTTTCACAGCAGCTCCCTGTGCAGCCTCTCAGCCAGTGCCTCAGGCTTCACTTACCATGAAGATATCGACTCTCTGTCGTGGGAATTCATGGCCAGGCACTTGAAGCGCCCATAACCTTAATGAATTATTAGGACAGAACTTGGGGAAGGTTTTGGAGACCTAACACTGACCCAAACGATCCCCAGGCAGGGTCAGGGGGTACAAGAGCCGTGGGCCAGTCCCAGAGAGCAGGACAGGGATTGTCCACCCAAACCCTTCCTTCAGGTGGGAAGCCTTGGCCATGGGTGTGAGCTGTGCCAGGCAGTTTGGGTTCAATGCAGGGAGTGTGTCCTTCAGGTGCATGGCTGGAGCTCAAGCCCAGAGAGCAGGACACTCCAGAGACACAGTCCTGCACGTGCCCCCGGGCTGCAGATCCATCTGGGGTGCCCAGGGATGGAGAGACAAAGGGCTCTGACGAGGCTGCTGGATTCCTGGGAGTCACAGAATGATAGAATCATCTGGGTGGAAAAGACTTCTGAGATCATCCAGTCCAACCATCCCTGTCCCCTTACTAAACCCTGTCCCTGAGCACCTCATCCACCTGTCTTTTAAACCCCTCCAGGGATGGGGACTCCACCACCTCCCTGGGAGCCTCTGCCAGGGCCTCAGAACCCTTTCTGTGAAGGAATTGTTCCTGATGTCCAATCTGACCCTGCCCTGGGGCAACTTGAGGCCATTCCTTCTCATCCCATCCCTTGGGAGCAGAGCCCAAGCCCCCCCCTGGCTCCACCCTCCTCTCCAGGAGCTGCAGAGAGCCATGAGGTCTCCCCTCAGCCTCCTCTTCTCCGGACCAAACCCCCCAGGGCCCTCAGCCATTCCCACAACCCCTGTTCTCCAGACCCTTCCCCAGCCTCGTTGCCCTTCTTGGACACCCTCCAGCACCACAATGTCCTTCTTGTATTGAGGGTTTGGGCTGGAAAGGACCTTAAAGATCTTCCAGTTCCAACCTCCTGCCAAAAGCTCAAATGCCACCCGGGGCAAGCCTAGATATGAGAGGCACCACTACATGTGCTGGGTGGGGCACTGGTGTCCAACACCTTCAGCTTCCCGTGGGTGTCCCTGCTCAGCCTGGGGACTGAGATGGGCCACACCAACCTTGGCATCTGGCCATGCTGAGGAAGCTGGGTTCACAGCCAAGTCCAGCTCCTTCCTTGCCTTCGAGGACTGGATCAGGTTTGGGATGAGGTGCTGATCATTTTCATAGAATCACACAATGATCTGAGTTGGAAGGGACCCACCAGGCCCATCCAGTCCATCTCCTGTCCCTGCACAGGACAACCCCAACAGTCACCCCGTGGGGATGAGGGCCTTGGCCAAACCCTTCTGGAATATTGTCAGGCCGGGACTGCTTCCCTGGGGAGCTGTTCCAGGGCTCCACCACCCTCTGCTCTGCTCTGCTCTGCTCAGGGGAAAGAACCTCTTCCTGATGGCCAACCCAACCCTGCCCTGGCCCATCTTCCTGCCATTCCCTGGGCTCCTGTCCTTGCTCACCAGAGAGCAGAGCTCAGCCCCTCTTTCCCCTCCCTCCCTTGGGAGAAGGCAGCGAACAGCTCTGAGATCCCCCCTCAGTCTCCTCTTCTCCAGCTGAACAGACCCAGTGCCTTCAGCCTCTCCTCCTGGGATTTCCCCTCCAGACCCTTCCCCAGCTTTGGGGCCTCCTCTGGACTCTCTCCAGTGCTTTGATGTCCTTTCTATCCCGGGGTGCCCCAAAGTGCCCCCAATCCTCGAGGTGGGGCCTCCCCAGAGCAGAGCAGAGCGGGACAATCCCCTCCCTGGCCCGGCTGGCGATGCTGGGCTTGTTGCCCCCCAGGACACGGTTGCCCTCTTGGCTGCCAGGGCTCGCTGGTGGCTCCAAAAATCAAACCTCTGCAAAGCAGCAGTGGGATGGGCTGTAGGGATACAGGGAGAGAAACTCCAGGTGTGATTGGGAGGGAGTTCAGCTCCTGTCCCGGGAGATGCTTGGGTACAAGGTGGATGCACGTCTGAGGAACAGCTTGAGGCGAGCTGATCCTCCTTTGGGAGGAAGTTGGACTTGAAATCTGCTTGGCAGCAACTTGGCCTGTAATTCTCTGTGTCTTCACAGCCTGTTTCCATCCTCTGTGTCCCCCTGGGGTGGGTTTGAATTCAAATTAAAGCAGTGGAAATATCCCAGACTTCCACAAGCTTTCTGCCAGCGTTGTCTCCATCACGAAGCTGTTTACCTCCAGCCCTGGATCATTAGGGACATAATTTTGCTCTTCAGCTGCTTCCCTTTCCCGAGGAGAGGCAGAATAGATCTTGAAATGGGAAAAAGCAGCAGCAACAGCACTTCTCAGCCATTCTCTTGCAGCTGGATAGATGCTGGCGAGACACGCGTTGGGAATCTGTGCCGGCAGTGGGAATTGGATCAGTTGTTGGCAGCCAGGCTCCATCCCTGGGCTGTCAGGAGAAAACACACACCTTGCAGGGAAATATCAGCTCTTGTAACCCCTCCATGCCCAGAGCAAAGTCTTCAGTTCATAGAAAATGTTTGCACAAGGTTGAATTCTCATATTTTCTGGTGAGGGAATGAGTCGAGGGAGACACAAGTTTGTGTGGGGAAAATAAAAGGTCCAACTGGAAAAACAAGGGGAGGATTTGAGCTCTGGGAGAGTAAAAGGCAGGAAAAAAAACCCCTCTAAGTACAGGCACGATTTGCTGTTTTGATAAAGAGCTGCCCAAACCCCACCGTGACCACCAAACCTTGTCCCCAGGTGCCACGGCCACACGGGTTTGGAACCACTCCAGGGATGGGGACTCCACCACCTCCCTGGGAGCCTCTGACAGGGCTTCACCACTCTTTCAGGAAGGAAATTCTTCCCAATATCCAATCTAAACCTCCCCTGGCACAGCTTGAGGCCGTTTTCTCTCATCACTAAAATAAATAATCCCTCTGAGCTTTTATTTGTTTGTTTTTCAAAACTGGATCAATTCCAGTTCACAGTGGGTCTGCAGACCCTTCCTGCCCTCCAGCCCCTGGATCCAGCCTGGCCAGGTCCCTCTGCAGACCCTTCCTGCCCTCCAGCCCCTGGATCCAGCCTGGCCAGGTCCCTCTGCAGACCCTTCCTGCCCTCCAGCCCATGGATCCACCCTGCCAGGTCTCTTTGCTGTTGGCCCATGGACTGGAATTCACTGAGCTTCTGCCTGGGCTCAGGCTTTGCAGTTTTGTACAGAAATTCAGACCCCCAGGCAGAAGTCAAGGGAGAGGATTCTCCTTCCCTACTCTGCTCTCACGAGACCCCACCTGGAGCCCTGTGTCCAGTCAAGGCAGAAGGAAGCACACACAGCCCAAGGCTGTGCTTTAAGGAGCCTATTTCTGGCGAGGCAGCAGCCTCCAACACGCTGTGTCCTGCAGGGTTATCGACCGCAGCCTCATTTCTCCGTGTGTTATTTGTCTCTGCACCAACCATCAGCTGGGGGACAGGGAGATGCTCTGGGGCCTCGGGTACTTTTTCCTTGTTGTGGAGGAAGAATAGCTAAAAAAAGAAAAGCTTTGCACCTGCACTCCCTTGCCAGGAATCCTGCTGGGATTTTATGGGGAGGAAATGGTCATCCCTTAAGGCTTTGTTCCTGCTGCTGAAGGCAGAGGGGCCCCTGCACAGCGCTTGCTTTGTTAAGGGAGATAAAGCAGGGATGGGCAAAGGGAAGGTAAATGTGGCATCCTTTGTACAGCTGGAACATCCCAAACATTCCCATCAGCATTCCCTAGGCTGGGTGCCTCCTTCAGCAGCCTGTGCAGCTCCTGCACAGGACCTCCCCACCTCTAAGCCAACAGAGGGAGGTGACCCCGGTCTCCACATGGAACGGTTTGGGTGGGAAAAGACCTCAAAGCCCAGCCAGTCCCACCCCCTGCCATGGGCAGGGACACCTCCCACTGGATCAGGGGGCTCCAAGCCTCATCCAACCTGGCCTTGAACACCTCCAGGGATGGGGCAGCCACAGCCTCCCAGGGCATCCTATTCCAGTGTCTCATCACCCTGATTGTGAAGAATTTCTTCCTAATGTCTAACCTAAATCCTCCCCCTTCCAGTTTAAAGCCGTTTCCCCTCATCCTATCACTCCAGGCCCTTGCAAAAAGTCCCCCCCCAGCTTTGTAGGCTCCCTTCAGATGAGGGCTTTAGTCTCCCCACCTGGAGTTCAAGCAGCTCAAGGCTGCTGAGACAATTCCCATCTCAGAGTTGCCTGCAGACGGTCCAAGCTGGCAAATCAAGGCGTTGCAATAACTGCTGTTATCATTCCACAGACTAGGGCTGTAACCCTGGGTGTTTAAGAAAGACAGGCCATTAATCCCTTCATTCCCTTTTACCTGCACCTTGCTGCCCTCCTGATGCTCCGTGGCCCCAGGGAGTGCTGTAGGGTCCATCGTGGCTGAACATCCTCCCCAAGCACAGCATGGCCAGCTCCAGCTTTTTCCTGATGTCTCCTGTTATTTGGGCAGCCAGGAGCAAGGACTCTTGGTGCTCTGTGTTTGCCCTCCAGCAGAGGATCATAGAATGGTGTGGGTTGGAAGGGACCTTAAAGATCATCCAGTTCCAAGCCCCCCTGACGTGGGCTGATGGGTTCATCTAGACCTCATCACTCTCCACAGCTTCCCTCACCCTAAGATCTCCCCAGAGCCTTCTCTTCTCCAGGCTGAACACCTCTTAACTCCTTCCAGCCAGCCTTGCCCTGGGCACAGCCCCGACCCAACGCAGCCTTTTCCAGCCTCAACAGATTTTCTCCTCAAGCAAATTCACCCCGAGCAAACAGGAGGAGGGTAGGAAGGAGGTTGGCTGGAGGGGACCAGTTCACTTCCACCCCAGCTCAGCCAGCCAAGCAGACACAGAAACCCCACCTGGATCGTGCAGGGACCCTGCAGGTGCATCCAGGAGGGACAGGTGCCCCAGGTGGGTGGCAGAGGGAGGATCAGCCCAGTGCAAGGGGGCTCTGGGTTCTCAGTCATGCATGGAGTGCTTTGCTGTGCTGGCATCTGCTGAGGTTCTGCCTGAGCTGAAGCAAACTCTCCTGTTTTTAAAACACTGCTCCAGTGGAAGAGCCCTCAGTCGTTGTATCACAGTGGGTTTTCCCCCTTCTTTCTCTCTAAATGCCCAAGCCTTGGAGATGATGCAGAAGACGACCAACACTCTAGGTAAATACCCACAGCAGCCCTGCTAAGACACTGCCCTCAAAATCCTGCCTCTGCAGAGCTGAGATGTGTTCAAAGCCTTGCTCTGCAGAGAGAACTTCCTTCCATCCAGGCTGAGATGTCAGAACTCAGAGGCCCAGATGTGTTAAGTCAAGATTTATGTGTTAAGTCAAGATTTATGTGTTTCACTGGGGCTGATGGGCCAGGAACCTCCTCACCCTACGCAGCATCCACGGGAGGAAGCGAGCCAGGGCACAGAGGGTGGCACCTTCCCACCCGTTAAGTCATGGGCAGGGTCCCTGGGGTGGTTTATGAGAGCAGAGGGACTATGATCCGACAGACAGGAACCACTGCTGGTGGCTCCAGGCAGATTGTGGAGAGAAGGGACTTTATTTGTACAGACAGAGAAGTCTCATGGCCAGGGAGCTCTGCCCCATTTATTTATCAATATAGACTCATCCTTAGGTCCCCTCTACGGGAGATGGGCACTTCCAGAGACGTTTCAAGGAGAGCAGAGCCCCTCCTGGACTGCCCAGACTGAGGGTGGGCCAGGGCTGTGCACGTCACAGCTCCTGAGCACCCTGAAACCGAGAGGCCGGGGAGCATCACCCGATAGCTGTCGGCCTTGAAATATTGATGGGCAGGACAAGAGCTCTGCAGCCGAAAGCAATCTGGCCGTGGTGAATTATTGATCCTCTCCTTCCTCGTGCGAGCCAAGAGGATCCAAGAGATGTCTGAGTGGGCTCAGCTCTCCGCCTGCCACTAATTAGCCCCAGGGGTCACTTACTCCAAAGCTGGGGTCGTTGCCAAGCGCTGGGGATGAGCTTGGTGATGGAAATAGGAGGTTGGGAGAGGCAGGGCTCCCTTCTGCCAGCTCGGTCAGCCTGGGCTGGTCAACGGCTGCAAACGCCTTTGATCAGCACCGTTGCTGCTCACGGTGGTTTTCCAGAGCTGCTGTGTCCACAGAGAGGTAGAAATCATGTAGAGCAGTGAGGTGCATCCCAGCACCATCCTGCACGGCCCTAGGAAGCTCAGCAAGGCTCTGGCTACGATCCTTGGTTGCCCCGAGAGTCAAAGGAAAGAGGAATCTCCCAAGGGATGCTTTACCCATGTAGGATCTGGCTCAGCCTTCGGATGTGTGGGACTCCATCCTTCATCACCTCCGTGTCCAAGGAGATAAGGAGGGTCCACGATTGCCAGCTCAGGGTCCGGTCACATCCCCTGCCAAGTTTTCCCCCTCTTTTTTTCCAACCCTTCCGATGCCCCATTAAATTGCTGGGGAAGGGATGCATCCTGAGGGCTTTGAAAAGCAGGAAAAGCGTGAGGAAAAGGGGTTCAAACAGTGATCCGGGTGCTGCTGTGAGACCCAGGGCAGAGCCTCCAGCAGCTTCAGGAATTTCCTGGGAGCTGTTGACTCCCGTGATCTGGACTGAGCCCAAATTGTTCCGGAGTAGGAGAACGTCCAACTCCAGCAGGAGTGATGGATGATGGTGACAGCTCTTGTGCCACAAGGGTGGATCCTGTCACCAGCTCTTTTTTCCCTGGGGACACTGTGATCGGGACACCTTAGGCTGGGAGTTACCACCCTTAAGGTTGTCTCGGAGCACCCTGTGGCAGGGAACCATGGCTTGAACACCACCCCTTCCTTGGAAGGGACATCCCTGCCCTCACCAAGTCCACGTTTCCCTCGTGGGTTGCTCCAAGAAGCCTGACCCTGCTGTTGTTTTTCCCTCTCTCTTTCTCTTTGGTGCCTCCCTCAGGATTAAGTTTAACGATGGATACAAGTCAGTAGCAAGGTACCAACGTGCCACGGCTGGTGGTGGGATCTTGGCTTTGGTGGGGAAGGGGGTTGCTCTCATCCCAGCTCATCCCTCACATCCCGCTGCCCAGGCATAAATACACCCAAGATCTGGGCTGGTTTAAGCTCCAAACCTTCCTTAATTCAAATTAATCCCCAGATCATCCCGGAGAGCAGGGTATGTGGGTCCAGAGCTGGGATGGCACCAGTGCTTCGTGCACAGCTCTGCATCTCTGCACGGGTGGGACCAAACCTGGGTGCTCTGGAGCTGAAGGGGGCAAGAACTGCGCAGCAGCCCATGAGCTCTCAGCTCCAGGAGCTGTCTGTGGGACCCGGCTGCACCCACAAACCTCCTCCATGTCACATTGCAAAGGAGAAGCAGGTCCTGGGGTCCCTCTAGAGCCAAATCCCACTAAATATGACGATGACCACCCTGCTGGTGGATTCCCAAACGCTCCATGAATAAGAATGCATCCATATAAATGAATTTGTCTGGCGTGGGTGAGTCCAGGACAGCGATCCCAGCCCTAAAGCCATCCCTGTAAGGGTGTTCTTCGCCGTGGCTGCTCAGTGGGTGGAGGGAGGTGGAGAGGAGGGAGAAGGAACCTGCAGAAGAGTTCTGCCCTGCCACTGGCAAACAGGACCTGGGTGGCTGCAAAGAGCTGTGGGATGGTGTCTCCTCAGAACCTTGCCAAGATCAAGAGTGGGACCTTCCCCTCTTGATGTGCTTTAACCTTCTCAGCATCAGCCCAGGAGGATCCTCCTGGGGGGTGGTGGCAGCCACCAATCCCTTCCCCCTGTCCTGGCCGGCTCCCCCTGGGCCACAGGAGGGGTATTCCTGGGTGGGTTTCTTTCTTCATCACGTTCACTTTCTTGGCTGTGTCTCTTCCAAACAGTGAAGACCCTGAAGATTCCAGGTACTGGGCACGGTGTCCCTGTGTTGGTCAGGCCCTCTGGGCGTCGTGTGTGCATGGCTGTGACCAACCCCTGCATGGCATTTGGACCCAGGGAGAGGTCCCAGCTGCCTCCTGCCCCCTTCTTGATGGGGAGCAGAGCTTTCTTGTATTCACCCCATCCCCTCCTCTCCAAAGACAGGAGCTTCTTTGCACTCGGTCTGTTCTCTCCCATGCCCAGCGTGGACACTTTTCCTTCTCTTCAAGGGCTTTCCAGAGGAGCTTCAAGGATATTTTCCTGTCTGCTTAGCTATCCAGCTGTCCATCCATCCACTCATGCCAATGATGTTCTCACCATCCACCAAGCTGTCCATCTGTCCATCAGTCCAATCCTTTGTATCCAGCCACCTCATTGCATTTATTTCTGTCCATCACTGCAATTCTCACTATCCTTCCATCCATCCATCCCTCCCTCCCTCCCTGTATCCATCCATCCCTCCCCCACCCATCCGTCTATTTATCCACGCATCCATCCATCCATCCTTCCCTCCCTCCCTTTATTCATCCATTATCCATCCATCCATCCATCCATCCATCCATCACAGAAGTGATCTATCTGTCCATTACAGTGTTCCAGTGCCATTCCATCCATCCATCCATCACTCTATTGCAGGACAGATCTATCTGTCCATTCATCTCACTGCCATTCCAACCATCCATGCATCCATCCATCTCTCTATTCATCCACTAATCCATCAATCCATCCATTGCAGAAGAGATCTATCTGTCCATTCCAATGCCATTCCATCCATCCCTCTCTCCCTCCCTCATGCCACCTGTCCATCCACTACACATAACACCAGCCACACAATTCACCCACCCACCCTGGATCGATCCCCTTTTCCTCTGTCAGCTCTTCCATCCCTGTGAACCCTCTCTTTCCCCTGCTCCTTCCAGCCCTGCTCTCACTCCCTCCCTACCCAGTTCCCTGGATGCCCCCGGGGTTAGGAAGTGCTGCTGCAGCAAGATCTCACCCTTCCACGCTTGAGAATCGGGTTTGGTTGATTGCTTGGTGCATGCTGGGGATCGAGGGGAGAAGGGTCTCTCCCTGCAGCAGGATGAATCCCGTCGGAATCGTTTGCTCTTTGTGATTGCAGAGCTAAGGCCAAGGGCAAGGAGAAA
The DNA here is from genome assembly GCA_033558185.1 of Dromococcyx pavoninus. Lineage (NCBI taxonomy): Eukaryota > Metazoa > Chordata > Aves > Cuculiformes > Neomorphidae > Dromococcyx > Dromococcyx pavoninus. The sequence goes on from JAUMJL010001630.1 coordinate 148,161, forward strand.
AGACACCTCGCGTTGCCATTCAGGTACCCCGAGTCCCCCATCCTTGCTTCTCCCCTGGGTCCTTTTGCAGCTCCAGCCCCCGTTCCTACAGCTCCAACCCCCCTTCCTGCAGCTCCAGCCCTGTCACTTGCAGCTCCAGCCCCCGTTCCTGCAGCTCCAGCCCCCGTTCCTGCAGCTCCTGCACCACTGAGTTCCTTGAGGAGATGCAGCTTCTGGTCCCTTCAATGATCCAAAGGGCTTGTGCATTGTCCAAACCAAGCCCTGCCCAGGCTGGGGTGGTGATGAGCCACGGCTTTGCAGGGAGCTGGGGCCACATCCCTGGGGGGCAGGAGAAAGCTTGGAGTGATTTAAATCCTCTCCTGGCACTCAGCAGGCGCACCTGGGGCGGATTTTACAATGCAGATGGACCAGCTGAGCTGCTGGCACTGCTCTTTGCCTGCTTCCCCCGACCAGCTCGGCTGGCAAGGGGATAATTTCTGCTGGTTTGCTCTCAGAGCAAGTGTTTTTGCAGGGAGAGAGCAGAGCTGCTCAATAAAAGCAGCCTCTGGACAGGTTTCCATGGCCATTTTCCAGTCCAGGCTCCAAGCTGATCCCTGCCCATGTTGGGCTGAGCAGGAGGACCCTGCTCTCCTCAGACTCCCACCCAGGTCCTGCCCTCTGTCTTCTTCTGGAGCCGGTTTTCTTGGCTTCACCTCCCTAAACACCCCAAATAAAAAAGGGGCGGGTTTGGGGTGGTTTTCAAGCAGCTCAGTGCACAAAGGAGTCAGAGGTCCATGCTCAGAAGCCCCTCTCCTGCCCCACGTCCCCAGCACTGACACAGCCATGGGGTGAAGCAAGCTGACAAGCTGTAATTAAAAACAGGCCTCTTAATTACTCTTATTAATTGCTTTCACCTCCCCACTTTGCTGATGAGATCAGCCAGGGAAGAAAGGGCAACAGGGGAGGGAAACGGGGAGGCAGGACCCAAAATGAGAAATGTGGGAGCTATGAGAGGAGGAAAACAGGTTTGAAAAGCCAGAAAGCAGAGGCAGAGCAGGAGTCTGCAAAGCCAAACAGGGAGGTGAAAAGTCAGGGATGAGGACCCCCAGCTCCAGGCCATCTCCTGTGGCTGAGCCCTCTCTGGGTGGGGGATAGGAGTGCACCTTTAGGAGGGGCTGATGAAGACCACTCCCCTCCTCACAGCCCCCCTCACAGCTGCAGCTGCTTTACTGGCCCCACACAGGCATCCAGAGAACGCCCATCACCTCCAGCTCCTTGGGCAGGGAGCTGTGGCTCTCCTAAGCCCCTCCAGCCTAGCAGGGGGCTGTTACCCACCTAAATTACAGATGTGAGCAGGACAGGGGTGTTTGGGGACAGCCCTGCTGAGGAAGGTTGCCCGTGACCTGGAGATGGGGCACTTGGAGCACTCACGAGGAGAAGGGGAGCTGCAAAACAAAGAGCAGCTCCTTTTAAGCTCTGATTTGAAGCACTTGAAGGGCACTGAAGCTTGTTTGCCTTTTCTTCCCTTGATGCGTGGCCACCGGCTCCAGCAAAGGCAAAGAGAAGACGAAGGAGCACAAGTAGGTTTGCTTTCCCTGCTCCTTCTCCTCCTCCTTCTTTCCAGCTTTCCCAGCTGACGTTGTGGCTGATCCGGTTCCTGGTGTGCTTTCCCCTTCTCTAAAGCTGAGCCTGTCAGCCCTGGAGGAGCTCGGGTCTCTTGGATGTGTGGTCTGAGGTCTCGGAGCACGCAGGGAATGTTTATTTACAGTAAAAGACAGGCTTGGAGCAGTCCCTGGCAGCTCTGGAAGGTCTTGAGAGAACCCTGGCTCCCATTAGTTTTGGATGGGTCCTGGCTGGGAGGAGACTTTCCAAGCTTGGACATGGACAGCCTGGTCAGGGCTGAGGGAAGGGAGGGGGTTTGGGTGCAGCTCATCAGCATGGGATGGGCGAACGGGACTGAGCACCAGCTCCGAGGGTTGGGCTGCCACATCGTCCAGGTAGAGAAGATTCCTCAGCTGCTGCCTTCCTTTCCTCCCCAGCCACCTGTATTGGTGCCAGACCAGGCTGTGTCCGAGCTCTCTCTTTGCCACACCTGGAATCCTGGGCTCAGGGTTGGGCCCCTCCCTCCAAGAAAGCCCTGGAGGGGCTGGAGCGCGTCTGGAGAAGGGAGCGGAGCTGGGGAAGGGTCTGGAGAACAGGGGTTGTGGGAGCGGCTGAGGGCCCTGGGGGGGTTTGGTCTGGAGAAGAGGAGGCTGAGGGGAGACCTCATGGCTCTCTGCAGCTCCTGGAGAGGAGGGTGGAGCCAGGGGGATTGGGCTCTGCTCCCAAGGGACAGGAGAGGGGATGAGGGGAAATGGCTTTAAGTTGCATCAGGGCAGGGTCGGATTGGATATTGGGAAAGATTCCTTCTTGGAATGGGTTGTCAAGCATTGGAAGAGGCTGTTCAGGGAGGTGGTGGAGTCCCCATCCCTGGAGGGGTTCAAATGCCGGGTGGATGAGGTGCTCAGGGATCAGTTTTAGCAGTGGACAGGGATGGTTGGACTCAATGTTCTCAGAGGTCTTTTCCAATCAAGTCATTCTATGATTCCCTGATCCTCCTGCCCTCCAGCTGAGGAGATCTGCTGATGTTTAAGCTCAAGTCTCCTGCTGTCCTGGGAACGATCCCTGCAGCCACCACAGGGCACTTCCCGCTCAGTGAGGTCTCTTCTGGCTCAAGTTTATTTTGCTGCAGTTTAAGGACCACTTTCTGGCCGTGTCTTAGTGATGGACCCTCCTAATTATTGGTGTAAAGTGAGGAGGAAGAGATGAGGTGGGGAAGGGAGAGAAGTGCCTTCCAGCAGCCAGCAAGGAGAGGGCAGACTCAAGAAAAATGGGAAGAGACCTCCCTGCACTGGGCAGCCTGGTCCTTGCTGGATCCCCTCCCCAGGCTGGGGGTGTGAGAAGGGGGAGAGGCAGACTGGGTCTGGGGATTGGGGTCTTCTCTGGGCTCAAGGTGGAGGATGACCCATGGTGTCTGTCCTAGGTACAGGTGGGAAAACTGGAAGCCTTGAGTAATTCCTGCAAAGAAAAACCCCTTTCCCAGCTCCCAACTCCCCAGTAAAAAGCAATGATCAAAATGTCCTTTTTAAAAGCCATGAATAGTTAATGAGCAGCCTGCAACCGTATCTTTACGTAGGAGCCAGCAAGGAAAGAGGCTGCTTCCACCTCCCTGCCCCTGCCTGAAAATCTCTCTCTTCCTCCACACCTCCCTCTTGGAGAGTCACAGGAGTCAAATCCCAAAGTACAAAGCCAAGTGGAGTCCTCAGCACAGGAAGGACCTGGAGCTGTTGGAGCGGGTCCAGAGGAGGCCACGGAGATGATCCAATGGCTGGAGAACCTCTGATGTGAGGACAGGGTGGGAGAGTTGGGGTTGTTCATCCTGGAGAAGAGAAGGCTGTGGGGAGACCTTAGAGCAGCCTCCCAGGACTGAAAGGGGCTCCAGGAAAGCTGGGGAGGAGCTCTGGATCAGGGAGTGCAGGGATAGGATGAGGGGAAGGGTTTGGAGCTGCAAGAGGGGAGATTGAGATGAGATCTTAGGAAGAAATTGCTTACAATGGGTGTGGGGAGGCCCTGGCCCAGGTTTCCCAGAGCAGTGGTGGCTGCCCCATCCCTGGAGGTATTGAAGGCCAGGTTGGATGGGGCTTGGAGCACCTGATCTGGTTAAAGATGTCATTGTTTCTGCAGGGGGATTGGACTGGGTGATCTGTAAAGATTCCTTCCAACCACTTCTTTAAGTGCTCCTGGGAGCAGGAAACTGAATGGAGGATGTGTGCTTTGCCATCAACAAAAGATAATTAATCTTCTCAATCCCGTATTAGACAGCAGAAAATCCAAGGGCAGAGTGCTGTGGGAGGCTGGGGGAATGCTCTGGTGTCTAACACAGGTCCCTGTTTGGGAACAGAGGTGAAGTGATGGAGCCAGCAGAGATTCCACCACCAATATTTGCAGGACTCGGTGGCAGAGTGCCAGCAGCTCGCAGTGTTTTGGGGGGCAGCAGCACCCTCTGCAGGGTCTCAGTTCTTTAGGAGAGCAGCCCTGCCCAGAGGGACCTGGGGGCTCTGCTCCATGGCAAGGTGACCACGAGCCACCAGCGAGCCCTGGCAGCCAAGAGGGCAACCGTGTCCTGGGGGGCAACAAGCCCAGCATCGCCAGCCAGGCCAGGGAGGGGATTGTCCCGCTCTGCTCTGCTCTGGGGAGGCCCCACCTCAAGGATTGGGGGCACTTTGGGGCCCCCCGGGATAGAAAGGACATCAAAGCACTGGAGAGAGTCCAGAGGAGGCCCCAAAGCTGGGGAAGGGTCTGGAGGGGAAATCCTGGGAGGAGAGGCTGAAGGCACTGGGTCTGTTCAGCCTGGAGGAGACTGAGAAGGGACCTCATGGCCATCCACTGCTTCCTCACAAGCTCTTCTCTCTGGTGAGCAAGGACAGGAGCCCAGGGAATGGCAGGAAGATGGGCCAGGGCAGGGTTGGGTTGGCCATCAGGAAGAGGTTCTTCCCCCAGAGCAGAGCAGAGGGTGGTGAAGCCCTGGAACAGCTCCCCAGGGAAGCAGTCCCAGCCTGACAATATTCCAGAAGGGTTTGGCCAAAGCCCTCAGGCCCCACGGGGTGAATGTTGGGGTTGTCCTGTGGGACAGGAGATGGACTGGATGGGCCTGGTGGGTCCCTTCCAGCTCGGGTCATTCTATGATTTTATGAAATGAGGCTCAACCCAGGCTTTGGCCAAGGGGGGCTCTCGGTGCTGCCTCCCAGCCTGTGGTGGCATCTCAGGTTCTTGGGCCCTCATGTAATATTCATGTGGGGATGGTGTCAGCTCTCTGCCAGCACCAGCTTCCCATCCGCGCCCTCCGGTGCCTCCGGGAGCCGCGGAGGGGTTGGCACGACCTTTGTTTAATGCTGCAAAGACCCTGCAGTTCCTGGGCCGGGGTCCCCATCTCTGCTCAGCCCCAGCCTGTACGGGGGGCACGGCTCTGCCCTCAGCCCCGGGATGGCCACCCCACCCTAGAGGTGCCGCTGGCCGCTCTCCTGTCTCAGCTGAGCTCTTCCAGCATCTCCTCCTGGGGGAAGCCGAGTCCTGGACAGCCGGAGGGTGAAGGTAGTAACCCCCAAGGGGTGGGAAATGGGGAGGTGTGGGAGGTGTGTCAGTGCTCACCTGGCTTGGAAAAGGCAGCAGATGGAGCTTGGGAAGAGGCTGGGCATGAGGATGAGCTGCTGGGCATCTGGGATGGCTCCTTCCTCATCCTTGACTTCCTTCTTCACTTCTCCTCCGCACATGCCAAGTATGCTGCCAAAATCCACTTTATTTTTACCCTTAGTGACCTCCAGACTCCATTATTTACTAAATATTTGCCTCCAATCCACTGGAATGATACCGGTGAGGGCAGTGGTGAAGGGAGGAGGCAGCTCCAGGAGAGGAGCAGCAGGGAGATGTGGCCGGGATGCTGGTGTGGGATTGTGCCAATCAAGGGACCTTGTGCCCTCCAGCCTCTGCTCTCCAAACCTGTTAGAGCTGAGGCTCCTCTCATGGATGCTCTAGAGGCTACCAGGCTGCTTCCAGTTTCTGGGACCTCTTCTGCAGTGAAACTGCCTTTGGGGGCACACGAGAGGCTCCTGCAGCCGATGTCCCCAGCACATTCACCGAGGCTCAGCCAGCAATGAGGGGACTTCGCTCCAGGAGAGGAGGGGGAGTGACACTGGCTCCCATGGGAGTCCCTCTGGAAGGAGCTGGGTTGGGTTGGTGCTGCTGGAATGGTTCTCAGTGCCTGCTTCATCCCAGCCTTGTTCCACATGGCCCAAACCCAGCTTCATCATTTTACTGATAAGGAGCATCAGATGCTCTCCTAATCAGAACCCAAGAGATCCTCAGTGCCCATGCAAGGACCTTGTCATTCTGGGTCCTGCTAGAGGACCAGCCCTGCCAGTGTTTTCCCTGCAGAATCCTACTGGCTCCATCACCAGTTGCTCTTCTGTTTTGTTTTTCTCCTCAGGGGACCTTAGAGCAGCTTTCCAGTATGGAAAGGGGCTCCAGGAAAGCTGAGGAGGGGCTCTTGATCAGGGAGTGCAGGGATAGGGTGAGGGGGAATGGCTTTAAATTGGAAGGGGGAAAGTTGAGATGAGATCTTAGGAAGAAATTCTTCACAATGGCAATGGGGAGGCCCAGAGCAGTGGTGGCTGCCCCATCCCTGGAGGTGTTCAGGGCCAGGTTGGATGGGGCTTGGAGCCCCCTGATCCAGTGGGAGGTGTCCCTGCCCATGGCAGAGGGTGGGACTGGATGGATTTAGAGGTCCCTTCCAACCCAAACCATTCCGTGAGTCTGTGAACCATCCGTGAGCGAAGTGCCACCTCTGGGGTTGTTGGGATTGTTGTTTCCCCTCCATTTTTAGGAAATGAATTGGGAAGAAGGGGATGTGCTGTGACCAACCCTGGAGGCACGTTGCTTTATCCAAAGGTTTTGTGTCTGCTGGATTTCCCACGACTGCTGGGAGGAAACTCGGTGCTCTCAGAGCAGAGTTTCACAGCCTGGGCTGTTATGACAGCATTTCTCATTAAGAAATGAGTTTGCAAAGAGCTTGGAAGTGCTGCTTCCCCCAAAGCACCTCGAGACAGACGTTCCCTGGCAGGATGACAGATGTGGAAACCTTGCCCTGATCCTTCCTCCTTCCAGCCATTATTGAGAAGCAGCCTTTTCACTGAGGCTCCTGTGAATTAATCACAGCTACCAGAGCCTTCCTTAAAGTCCAGACATTGCTTTATTCCCCGTTAAACCTCAGCTATAAATAGTTCCTGTACCTTATGCCGACCTTCTGCCCCTTCCCTGGGCAAATACATTGTCCTCCAATTCTCCCTAATTTTCTTCTCGTGTGCTCTGGCTGTCAGCCACCTGCAGACTTCCAGGCTGTTATTTAAGACAACAAATGCATCAGCCTGGCTGCAGTGCCAGGATTCTTTGGGTTGGAAAAAGAAAGGAGGCAACTTCATCCCTTGGCCCCAGGCATGTGTGATAGGGTGAGGGAGAATCCAGGCAGGGGATTCTGCCCCTCTGCTACACTCTCATGAGACCCCACCTGGAACCCTGTGTCCAGGTCTGGAATCCCCAACTGAAGAAGGAGATGGAACTGTTTGAGAGGGGCCAGAGGAGGCCATGGAGATGATCCAAGGGCTGGAGCCCCTCTGCTATGAGGACAGGCTGAGAGAGTTGGGGTTGTTCATCCTGGAGAAGAGAAGGCTGTGGGGAGACATTAGAGCAGCCTCCCAGGACTGAAAGGGGCTCCAGGAAAGCTGGGGAGGGGCTCTGGATCAGGGAGTGCACGGACAGGATGAGGGGAAGGGTTTGGAGCTGCCAGAGGGGAGATTGAGATGAGATGTTGGGGAGAAATGTTTTGGTGTGAGGGTGGGGAGGCCCTGGCCCAGGTTTCCCAGAGCAGTGGTGGCTGCCCCATCCCTGGAGGTGATGAAAGCCAGGTTGGAAGGGGCTTGGAGCCCCAGATCCAGTGGGAGGTGTCCCTGCCCATGGCAGGGGGTTGGAATTGGATGGGCTTTGAGGTCCCTTCTAACCCAAACCATTCCGTGATTCCATGTGATCCAATCTGAGGCTGTGATTTCCTGCAGTTTTGGTTCCATCACCTGGCTTGTGGGCAGCACAGCCCAATCCTGCTGCATCCAGGGCTGGTGCTGAGCCTTGGCTCCCCTGCCGTGGCAGCTGGCTCGGGGGTGAGGTTGTAGCATCGTTAAGGTTGGAAAAGACCTCCAAGATCATCAATTCCAAGCACCAACAAAACACCACCCTGCCCTCTAAACCATGTCCTGGGGAGCCCCATTGCGAAGCTCCAGGATGGAGGTGAGGTCCAGGATGGAGGTGAGGTCCAGGCTGGAGGAAAGGTTCCCCCTTTGATGTCCATCAAACCTGCAAGATCTCTGCAAAGAGCAGCACTTTTGGGCAATGGGAATTTTGCAATTTAAAACCTTCCCTTTCAGCTTTACCATCTTCTGCTTTTGGGACAATCACAGGCCGTTGCCTTCAAATCTCTCTCCAGCTGTTTGACCTTCACCATTAGCACAGGGTTGTCTCTGGGTCTGACTTGTGCTCCTTGTTCATTTCAGCTTTAGGGACACTATGAGATATTCTTATATGGAGTTTTTCAGGATAAAATTCCACTTTACATCCAGATTCTGTAACTTTCGTGGAATCATTGAAGTTGGCAAAGCCCTCCCAGCTCATCCAGTCCAACATCAGCCCAACCCCACTGTGACCACCAAACCCTGTCCCCAGGTGCCACGGCCAAAGGGGTTTGAAACCCCTCCAGGGATGGGGTCTCCACCACCTCCCTGGGAGCCTCTGACAGGGCCTCAGAACACTTTCAGTGAAGAAATTGTTCCTGATGTCCAATCTGATCCTGCCTGGTAACTCAACCTCCCACCTCTTTGAGACAGCAGCATGGACTCTCCTCTAAATAACAGGGAACAATCTCCTGAATTTATCTGCAGGGCTTTTATTGTCTTTAACAATCTCCAGCTCTTTGCTAGAGCTCCTTTTGAGAGCAACCCAGTGCAGAAATCCCATCTTATGCTGTTTGGTATGGATAATACCCCACCTGGAGCCCTGGGTCCAGCTCTGGAGTCCTGAGCACAGGAAGGACCTGGAGCTGTTGGAGCAAGTCCAGAGGAGGCCATGGAGATGATCTGAGGGCTGGAGAACCTCTGGAGTGAGGACAGGGTGGGAGAGTTGGGGTTGTTCATCGTGGAGAAGAGAAGGCTGTGGGGAGATCTTAGAGCAGCCTCCCAGGACTGAAAGGGGAGGGGAAAGCTGGGGAGGGGCTGTTTCCAAGGGCATAAAGTGACAAGGGGGACCGGCTTTAAATTGGAAGGGAGGGGATTTTTTGATGAGATCTTAGGAAAAAATTCTTCACACTGAGGGTGGGGAGGCCCTGGCCCAGGTTGCCCAGAGCAGTGGTGGCTGCCCCATCCCTGGAGGTGTTCAAGGCCAGGTTGGATGAGGCTTGGAGCCCCCTGATCCAGTGGGAGGTGTCCCTGCCCATGGCAGGGGGGTGGGACTGGGTGGGATTTGAGGTCCCTTCCCGCCCAACCATTCCATGATCCTGTGGTCACACGTACAGGGTGTATTTCTATATATTCACTGAGCAGACACCAAGCAGGGCAGAAGTCAATGCAGAGAAGTCTCTGTGCAGCAGGGTCAGCAGAGACAGGGGGGTTGGTTGGATGGAAGAGGTCATTGGCTTCTGAGGCTGAGCCCCAACCTCGTGTTTTAACCCAGACTGAGGTGTTCACTGAGAAAAATAATGAGACCCAAGATTCAAAAGCAATGCCTTTCCCTGCAATCTTGACTCTGCCCTGTGGCATCTCCAAAGCAGCCCCTGCTCACTCTTTTAACTGTTCTTTCTTCACTTGCTTTCGAGCTGTGAAAGGCTCCAGTTCCCACCCCCAGGTCTGAGAAAACAGCACTGAAAATACTAAAAATGGATTGTTTTTTTTTCCTCCCTCTCTTCTTGCAGAGCTGGGAAAGGAGTTTTTTCAGCCATGAAGCTTGGCAAGACGCGTCCATCTAAGGATGACCATCGGAGACAAGGTATGTTGTTCCTGGGAAGAGGTTGTTCCATGCTCCAGTGGTGCTTTCTGCCACATCCCAGGAAAGCACCTACGAGGCTCCGTGGAATCATGGAGTGGTTTGAGAGGCAATGGACCATTAAAGCCCATCCAGTCCAGCCCCTCTGCAGTGAGCAGGGACACCTCCCACTGGATCAGGGACACCTCCCACTGGATCAAGGGGCTCCAAGCCCCATCCAGCCTGGCCTTCAACACCTCCAGGGATGGGGCAGCCACCACTGCTCTGGGCAACCTGGGCCAGGGCCTCCCCACCCTCACACCAAAACATTTCTCCCCAAGATCTCATCTCAATCTCCCCTCTTGCAGCTCCAAACCCTTCCCCTCATCCTGTTTCTGCCTTATATCCAGCCTGAATCTCCCTTCTTTCAGTTCCAAACAATTCCCCTTTGTCCAATCACTACAAAGACTGTCCCCAGAGTGGCTCAGGTCGAGCACAACCAGGGGTTAGACAGGGAGCATTGGATTCTTGGAAGGAAAGCTGGAGAGAGGAGCTCTGTGGGGAAGTGAAGTAGGAGCTGATGGAGAGAGGCTCCTGCTGAAGGCTTGGCCAGGTATCACCCACCTGCGACTACACCTGGGTGCCAGGGGTTGCTTCCAGCTTGTTTTTTAGGGCTGATTTGCCAATGTCAGCATGCAAAGTGGGATTTAACCCTTGCAGCTCGCCGTGGGCACGGTGCAGGGGGAGGAGGCCACCAGGCTGATGGTGGCCCCAGCTCAGCACCGCGGCGAAACCGGACGCCTTTCTGGAAACTCGCAGAGGGGTCAGCGCTTGGAAACTCATTGTTGTTTCCACTCAGACCAAAGGATTGAGTTTCAACAGCAAAGAAACGGGAGGATGTGTTTTGTGGGCAAGGACAAAGCGTTGCTTGAGGGAGAGTTTCTGAGCAAGGTTTTCCACTGCATTTGAGGGTCGGAAAAGGGGAATTTGGCCTGGGACGGCGCAGGTAGTGGTGTTGGCAGCCTGAGGGAAGGCACGGTGTTAAAATTGGGTGGTCTCCCTTTTCTCCCAGTGCCTGGCTGTGCATCCTGTGGTCAAAGCTTTGTGCAAGACCTTTGGGAAAGCAGCTGGGATGCAAAGGCAGGAGCAGGGTGGGTGCTCAGATGAGGACTGTGCCCGGTGCCCGGTGTGGCCGGTGCTGCTCAGCCGTGGGGCTCCTTCTGCCACCTTCTCCAGGTGCCTCTCGGACCCTTCACCGGGGCTCTGCTCTCCCAACAGCACCCTCCTCTCTCAGCCTCAGTGGAGGCTGCGTTGTGATTCATGGAATCACAGAACATGGAATCGTGGAGTGGTTTAGGTGAGAAGGGACCTCAAAGCCCATCCAATTCCAACCCCCTGCCATGGGCAGGGACACCTCCCACTGGATCAGGGGACTCCAAGCCCCATCCAACCTGGCCATTAACACCTCCAGGGATGGGGCAGCCACCACTGCTCTGGGAAACCTGGGCCAGGGGATCCCCACCCTCAGCATGAAGAATTCCATCCCAATGTCCAATCTAAATCTCCCCCTTCCAATCTAAAGCCATTCCTCCTCATCCTGTCACTCCACACCTCTGGAAGAAGCCCCTCCCCAGCTTTCCTGGAGCCCCTTTCAGTCCTGGGAGGCTGCTCTAAGCTCTCCCCACAGCCTTCTCTTCTCCAGCCTCAACAACCCCAACTCTTCCACCCTGTCCTCACAGCAGAGGTTCTCCAGCCCTTGGATCATCTCCGTGGCCTCCTCTGGACTCGCTCCAATAGTTCCATCTCCTTCTTCAGCTGGGGGTTCCAGAGCTGGACCCAGGGCTCTAGGTGGGGTTCCTGCCTTTGCTCTGGCCAGCTGGTGGTGGGGTGGGTGGATGTGCTGCACCCTCTGCCTGTTGGCCAAGCCAACACCCCTCTTGGGCTGTGGTCTGCTCTCTCCCAGGCCGCTGGTCCTGCTGACGACGATCAGACTCACTGAATCACCACCAGCCAAGCTGGGACTCTGTGAGTCTGCCCACCCACCTACATGTGCAGGATTGGACCTCCTTAGGTCCTTTCCTGTCTGGTGTGGCTCTGACTCAGTGTCAAAAACCCCCAGTTGAGCTGAGGACACCCTTTCCCCACCCAACCTTCAGCACCCAGCTGAGATCTCCCTTGCTTCACCCGAAGCCCATGTTATTTCGGAAAACCAGGCCAGAATATGGTGAAAAACCTGATTTCTGGTCTCCTGGCCCATTCCAGTCTCCTGGAACAAGGTATGAGCTTGACTAGGTTGGTGAAGAGACAGGGAACCTGCTTCCCAGGAGCTGTGTTTGTAATATATGAGTGGATTTGGTGCTACCTTGCTGTACCCCCAAAGCAAACCAGTGACCCAACTACTCTGTACTGGTGAGTTTGGCCCAGCAGAAAGAAAATCATTGCTGCCTGATGGTCATTTCTTGACCAGTGCAAAGGTGGGAGGGACAGGCACAACGTGCACATGGATTGTGCACAGGGAAGGAGTTGTCTTCTTCCAACAGAAATGCAGATCTGTGGAAGGAGCAGCTTTGTCCCTCCCTGCCGGTGGCACCAGGGGGTTTGACCCTCCTTGCGGCAATTTTTCTTCTTTTAAAATGAAAGAGGGGAGACTGAGATGAGATCTTAGAATCATAGAATCTTCTGGTTGGAAAAGACCTTTGAGATCATCGAGTCCAACCGCACCCGTCCTCCTGGGGAGAAATGTTTTCCTGTGAGGGTGGGGAGGCCCTGGCCCAGGTTGCCAAGAGAAGTGATGACTGTTCCATCCCTGGAGGTGTTCAAGGCCAGGCTGGATGGGGCTTGGAGCCCTCTGAGAAATCCCCAACCTAAGAAGGAGATGGAACTGTTGGAGTGGCTCCAGAAGAGGCCACGGAGAGGATCCGAGGGCTGGAGAACCTCTGGTGTGAGGACAGGGTGGGAGAGTTGGGGTTGTTCATCCTGGAGAGGAGAAGGCTGTGGGGAGACCTTAGAGCAGCCTCCCAGGACTGAAAGGGGCTCCAGGAAAGCTGGGGAGGGGCTGTTTCCAAAGGTTGGTAGTGATGGGTTGAGGGGAACAGATTTGAATTGGAAGGGGGAGATTTAGCTTGGACATTGGGAAGAAATTCTTCAGGGTGAGGGTGTTGAGGCCCTGGTCCAGGTTTCCCAGAGCAGTGGTGGCTGCCCCATCCCTGGAGGTGTTCAAGGCCAGGTTGGATGGGGCTTGGAGCCCCCTGATCCAGTGGGAGGTGTCCCTGCCCATGACAGGGGGTGCAACTGGATGGGTTTTAAGGTTCCTTCCAACCCAACCCATTCCAGAATTCCATGATTCTTGGGAAATGAGGCCTTTCTTCTGTTTTTTTCAGACCTCTCTACCCCAGAGCCAGACAGTTGGTTGTCTTTGCAACTGCTCTTCTATTGGTAGAGCTGCAACCCTTGCTCAGCTGCTCTTTCACCTCTTGAAGTCTGGGTTGTTTGTCATTTTCCATTCCAGTTTTGCCTTCACAAAGGCATTTACAGGCACCCTGCCCAGGCAGAGTAATGTGTCCCAGGAGGCAATAGCTTTTTTCAATCCCTTTTCAGACCAGGTTGCCTGTGACCTGACCTGGTGACCATTGTTCTTTGTGTTATCAGGTTGATGGGACGTATCGGTTACCTTTCTCTTCGCCTTCAATTATTCAATGAGTGGAAACAACCAGAGAGGTCCTTTTGTCTCCTTTCTGCAGATGAACCTGCTGTTCTGGAGACGGAGGACCTGGACCGCAGAGCCACGAGGCTGGGAGGTGGGCTGGAGCCAGACACCATCTCCTTGGCCTCTGTCACAGCTGTCACCACCAATGTCTCCAACAAGAGGTGAGGGCCAGGTGTGGACTGAGGAGCTTGTGCAAGCCAGGAGCTGGTAGACACCCCACAGCCATGAGTTCCCCGAGATGGGGAGGGTTGGAAATCACATTGCCCCCCGCAGCCTGTTTGGAGATACCTGACCTGCTACAAAGATCACACGTGCCCAGTGGTGTTTCACAGCCCCCAGGGGTTTTCATTGCTCAGGTTCAAAGAGGGCAGGAGCTTCAAGGGGAGACCCTGGCAGTGCTCTCCCCCAGCTTGTAGCCTGTGGTTTGACTGAGGGTTTCTTCTGCCCCTCCAAAGGTCCAAGCCGGACATCAAAATGGAGCCGAGTGCTGGGAGGCCGATGGATTACCAGGTGGGTGACAGCGTTGTGACCCCAACTTCACCTCACAGGGGGTCACAGCCCAGGGGCAACGAGGGACTGCCTTGCAGGGAACGAGTTCACGCTGGGTTTGCACTCGTGGCCCTCCCAAAGCAGGACTTCCCAAGAGCTGGCATTGAAATGCTGGAGCAATAGGCTTGAGGTTGAGTAATTGACTGGGTTTGCTCTGTGTTTGTTGAAGCCCAGAAGGCCCAAATTAGTCTGTGATTAAACCAAACTGTCCAACACATTCCTCCTGCTTCCCAAGAGCTTTCACTCTGCTGTTTGGTGTTCCAGGTCCCTGAGCCCTGCCTGGCTGTAGGTTGGTCACTGCATTTCCTTGGGTAGAGTCATACAATGCCCTGAATTGGAAGGGAACAAGAAGGCCCATCAAGTCCAACTGCTGTCCCTGCACAGGACAACCCCAACATTCACCCCGTGGGGCCAAGGGCCTTGGCCAAACCCTTCTGGAATATTGTCAGGCTGGGACTGCTTCCCTGGGGAGCTCTTCCAGGGCTCCACCACCCTCTGCTCTGCTCTGCTCTGCTCTGCTCTGCTCTGCTCTGCTCTGCTCTGGGGGAAGAACCTCTTCCTGATGGCCAACCCAACCCTGCCCTGGCCCATCTTCCTGCCATTCCCTGGGCTCCTGTCCTTGCTCACCAGAGAGCAGAGCTCAGCCCCTCTTTCCCCTCCCTCCCTTGGGAGAAGGCAGTGAACAGCTCTGAGATCCCCCCTCAGTCTCCTCTTCTCCAGGCTAAATAGCTCCAGGTCCCTCAGCGACTCCCAGAAGAGGAAAAGACTTGGTCTTCAAGGCCCCATCCCTTGGAAATCTCAAGGCACTGCCTTGGTCTGTGGCAGCAGAGGGGTTGGGAGTGAGGGACAAAGGGTTAATGAAGGGTGGTGTCCAACAAAGTAATCTCCAGGGGCTGAGGTAGGGTCTGAAGAACAGGGGTTGTGGGAGCGGCTGAGGGCCCTGGGGGGGGTTGGTCTGGAGAAGAGGAGGCTGAGGGGAGACCTCATGGCTCTCTGCAGCTCCTGGAGAGGAGGGTGGAGCCAGGGGGGGTTGGCTCTGCTCCCAAGGGTTGGGATGAGGGGAAATGGCCTCAAGGTGCGCCAGGGGAGGTTTAGATTGGATATTGGGAAAAATTCCTTCTTGGAAAGGGTTCTCAGGCCCTGTCAGAGGCTCCCAGGGCAGTGGCGGAGTCCCCATCCCTGGAAGAGGTTCAAAAAGCCATGTGGATGGGGTTTAGCGATGGAGTTGGCAGGGAGAGGTTTCTGGTTGGACTCCATGACCTCAAAGGTCTTCTCCAACCTGAAGGGCTCTGTGTTTCTATAATCTGATGCTGCTCTCTGGAGGTGAAGATGCACAAATCCCTCTTCCCCAGGTCAGCATCACCATCATCGAGGCCCGGCAGCTGGTTGGGCTCAACATGGACCCCGTGGTCTGCGTGGAGGTTGGAGAGGAAAAGAAATACACGTCCATGAAGGAGTCAACCAACTGTCCTTACTACAATGAGGTGGGTCTCTCCTCCAGGATGCTCACTGCTCCTTGGGGTCTACGTTGCCGTTAATCAATGAAACGTAATTTCTTATCAGGTGAGGTCTTTTCTTTTATTTTCTCCTGTCACCTCTTGTTGGAGCAAGATGAAATCTCAAACCAGAAGGAGAAACGAGGCCTTTGCCCTCTGCACCCACTTGATCTCAAGTTTTCCAAGATCTTGTGCTTCCTCCTCGTTCCCCAGGGGCTGTTGGTGTTGGGGCTCACATGATGCATCCCTGCTGTGATGTGTGCCATGGGATGCTCCTCCAGGCACTCAGGTTCTCCAGCTGGAGAATCCACCTTAAATACTGTCTTCCAGTCCAGAAGGAGCCCGCTCTGGTTCTCCTGCCTTCACGCCCGCCCTTTCCCTTTCAGTACTTCGTCTTCGATTTCCACGTCCCCCCAGATGTCATGTTTGACAAGATCATCAAGCTGTCCGTAAGTCAGCGTGGTTATGTTGTCCTTCTCGTGGGCCTTTGGGATAAAACAGCCTGTTTTGTGTCTGTGCTGGGGATGGGTTTAAGGTCCTTGATGTGAGACCCCCAGCAGAAGCCGAGATGTTCAGTCCTAGGAGCCTCGCTTCTTCTGCACTCCCCTGGTCCCTCTTTCTGCCGTTGACCAACGGTGGGTCCAACACAACTCCACTCCTTCAGTCAGGATCTCTGTCTGTGGATGATCTGTGCTATTTCAGAGCCAGGCAGAACCAAACCTGTCTTGGGATGTGTTTAGGCTTTGGGGAGAAGATCTTCCCAAGTTTCTCATGCTCTCCTGGGGCTCGTGTGGACACTGAGGGCTGCAGGTGCTGAGAGCAGAGCAGGGGCTGCAGCCCTCTCCACGGCACAGAAGGGGGTGAAGAGCAGCATTTGCAGGTTCACTCACCAAACCACACTAATTAGGTGTGTCCACATCTACCCCACGCACAAAGAAGCCTGAGCTCTCCCACAAACAGAGTTAGACCATAGGTTTTGAACATCCTCGAGACCTTTCCTACAGAAAAACATCCCAATATTTGCCACAGTGGCTGGAAAACTGCATCTAAAGATTAATTTCTTTGACATTTCTTTATATTGAATCCAAATACAGTCTTGCTTGCAAGAGCTGCCGACCCCACCATGCTTCTCAGTGTCCTTAATCAGGCCAAGATCCTGCACCAGCCAAAGAAAATGCAGCAGCTCCTTTTCCATCTGACACTTGAGCACATCTGGAAAGAGCCTTATGGCTCCCAGCACATGGAAAATGCTCTGACTTGGTTTCCCCTCTGGGTTTCCAGGTGATCCACTCAAAAAACCTCCTGCGCAGTGGGACTTTGGTAGGATCCTTCAAGATGGATGTTGGAACTGTTTATACCCAGCCTGGTAGGTAAACACTGTTGGCCTCTGGTCCTCTGAGCCTACCTGGCTGTGAATAAATGTCGTTGCAAGGTAGCCAGGCAGGAGCTGGTTTCCTTGGGAGATACTTATCCAACTTAGCATTAGCATCCTTGACTCCAATCAGTCACCTGGGCTTCCCCTGTGGTCAGGGAAGAGCAAGAGAGGGGACTCTTCCCCTCTACTCTGCCCTTGTTAGACCCCACCTGGAGCCCTGGGTCCAGCTCTGGAGTCCTGAGCACAGGAAGGACCTGGAGCTGTTGGAGCGAGTCCAGAGGAGGCCACGGAGATGATCCAAGGGCTGGAGAACCTCTGCTGTGAGGACAGGGTGGGAGAGTTGGGGTTGTTCAGCCTGGAGAAGAGAAGGCTGTGGGGAGACCTTAGAGCAGCCTCCCAGGACTGAAAGGGGCTCCAGGAAAGCTGGGGAGGGGCTCTGGATCAGGGAGTGCAGGGACGGGATGAGGGGAAGGGTTTGGAACTGCAAGAGGGGAGATTGAGATGAGATGTTGGGGAGAAATGTTTTGGTGTGAGGGTGGGGAGGCCCTGGCCCAGGTTTCCCAGAGCAGTGGTGGCTGCCCCATACCTGGAGGTGTTGAAGGGCATGTTGGGTGGGTCTTGGAGCCCCCTGATCCAGTGGGAGGTGTCTCTGCCTTGTTGGACTGGCTGGACATTGAGGTCTCTTCCAACCCAAACCATGGTATCCTGGAGATGGGATGGGATGGCATGAGATGATTCTATTCTACGGTTCTGTGCCTCTGGAGAAGGTTGTAACCTGAGATAAGGTGTTACAGCCAGAGGCTGAGGTGCCCTCTGGGTTTGCTGGTCTCTGTCCCCTGACCTGCTGAGGAAGGAAGCCCGAGGTGACTTGCTGGGAAGAGGTATCCACCTTCCAAATCGCTGAAGTTCGTCTTGCTTTCTGTCACTGGTATTTAAACCAAGAAAGGGAGGTCTCTGGTGTACAATGGGAAAGAGAGAGGTAAATGAACCTCCAGAGTCTGCCCTTCAGGAAGGTCAGCAGATGATGATGGAGAACTTAAGAGAACATCTAGTCTTGTTCCCTGCTCCACGGGATGAAGTCTTTCTAACACCATCCAAAAGACAGCTGAGACCTTAAAGACCTCCAGTGGTGGAGACTCCACTCTTCTTCAGACCGTTTCCCCACAGCTTCTCTGCCACCAACGTGAGGCACATCTTCCTGATGGGTTTTTCCTGGGTTCTGTCAGAGTTCCTCACGCCTGGAGGTGTCTCTCACGTTTCCAGCCCCCGCGATAACCGCCGTGTCTCATTCTGATAAATGTCTGTCTTGTCCCCTGGCTTCCAGAGCACCAGTTCTACCACAAATGGGCCATCCTTTCCGACCCTGAGGATCTCACTGCCGGCCTGAAAGGTTACCTGAAGTGTGACATCGCCGTGGTGGGGAAAGGGGACAACATCAAGACACCACACAAAGCCAACGAGACGGACGAGGATGATATTGAAGGGTAAGGATCTGCAGAGCCAGCTTCTCGTAGACGTGCTTGGGAGTGACTTTCCACGTCCCTTGGCCTTGGATTGTACAACCAGGGCAGCATCTCCACCAGATTGGGTTGGCAGCTCTTCCAGTACCCATAGATATCTTGTGCAGTGGAACCAGAGGGACCAAGAGGTGGCTTTTTGGAGAGAGAACGTGTGGCAGGTTGCTGGAGCAGATCAAGTACAGACCAGTCATCTCCATGAGGTCAGACCACCTGCTGGTTCTTGAGCTCTCTATACCAGCACCACCCTGGTGTCAACCAACCTGGTGTCCCCACTGGGTACCTGATGCTTCTGTTGGCCCTTGGATGGGAAGGGAACTCATCACTCATCACCAGGGTGGAGCAGGGAGGTCTGGATGAGGTTTTCAGGGTTGCCAGGCTTTTTGACTCCTCAAAGCACCTAAAAGGCTGTGGAAGAAAAATCAGGAGGGTTTAAAATGTGCTTTCAGCCCCAAAATGTTCCAGGCTGATTAAATATGTCCAAGTGCAACCACAGGCTTTCAAGTCTTCTTCTCAGGCTCTTGCCCACGTGTTCAGAAACCCAGACCAGTAGCAAAAAAAAAGACCAATAGATGGGTTTCTTGGAGACAGGGTTTAGTAGGAGGATGGGTACGGTTGGACTCGATGATCTCAGAGGTCTTTTCCAACCAGATCATTCTATGATTCTGTGATTCTATGAAAATACCAGTGCAGTTCTCTTGATTTGCTGGGGACCTGGGTCATTGTTCCATGATGTTATCCCACTTTTTCATGGACACCTCCAGCAATTCATCAAGAAATAGTTTCCTTCACAGCATCCCCCACGTCCCTCGTTGTCCCACAGAACAGGAAAGCCAGATATGCCAAGAAAACCAATTTGGTGGAGCTCCACTTGTATCCTGATAAAAAAAGGCTCTTCTAACATCCCCTTCTTCTGTCCTGCTTTAGATGTCTAAATTACACCGAGTTTAATTGTCCCCTGGACTCCACTGACAACAATCATTACATCCCTTTAGTGGCATGAACTTTGTCCCCACCTCAAGGTGCTCCCCTAAAATTTTACTTAAGAAACCAACCACTCCCCACCCAAAAAGAGGAGGATGAGCAGAAACGGGGCAGAAATACAATGGGTGGCTGCAGGAACGGTCGTCATTCCACCTCCACAGAGCCCGTGCTCACAAACTGAGGCAGCTTCTGTCTTCTTGGTGGAGCCTCTCCTGGCAAACCTGCCGGCCCCTGATGTTCCAACCCTCCCTGTCGATGCTGCAGGAACCTCCTGCTGCCCGATGGGGTCCCTCCGGAGAGGCAGTGGGCTCGTTTCTACGTCAAGATCTATCGAGCGGAGGGGCTGCCCCGTATGAACACCAGCATCATGGCCAACGTGAAGAAGGCTCTCATTGGGGAGAACAAGGACTTGGTAGACCCTTACGTGCAGGTGGTCTTTGCAGGGCAGAAGGTGAGCGAGCTGCGTGTGGCACTAGGGTGACCATGGGAGGTAACGTGAGCAGGACCAGGCCTGGGGTGGTCTCAGTTGTCCTGGCAAGTGCAGAGCCACCCTGTTTACCCTGTGTCCCCTCTCCCGTGCAGACCACGATGGGTTTGCAGCACTGCCCAGTTGAGGAAAGGAGTTTATGGCTTGGGAGGGGAGTGGTGGAGCGAGTGTTTCAGCCAGGGAGCAGTTCAGGTGTTGTGAGGGGTGGCTTGGGAGCTCAAGCCCTTGTCAATACTCTGTCTCCTCCCACTTGGCAGGGGAAGACATCCATCCAGAAAAGCAGCTACGAACCTCTCTGGAATGAGCAAATAGTCTTCACAGAAATGTTCCCCCCGCTGTGCAAGAGGATAAAGATCCAGATCCGAGACTCGGACAAGGTCAACGACGTGGCCATTGGCACCCATTTCATTGACTTGAGGAAGATCTCTAACGAAGGAGACAAAGGTAAAGCTGGGGCAGGGGCCAAACTGAGCTGCCTTCCTCATGGGAGAGAGACATCCCTTTGGGAAAGAGCTAGCAAAGTATCCTGGGCTCCTTCCCCACCCCTGGGGAAAGCTGCTTCTTGATCCCCCAACTTTGATTCACTGGGGGGCTCTCCTGAGGTCACTGGGCGTGTGCTCTTCAGAAACCAAGGCCCATCACAAGCCTCCAGTCAGCCACTGGAAAGCAAAGACTCTTCAGAACTCAAGAGTCATTGCCAAGAGTGGATGAAGGTCTGCCAGCTTCCCCCGCTCACACACACGTGGACACACCAACCTCCTTAGACAGGACCGGTGTGAAACCAGAGGTGGCTCTAGAAAGGGGATGAAAGGGGGGTTCTAACTGGGGGACTCCTCTACTGGGAGACTCACCTCTGGGTTTGGGGCTGGTGGACTGCCCTTCCCCATCACCACCTCTGCTGCAATCACCTCTTTCCACACGAGTATTCAAACCTGCATCACCACACGTGGACCGGGAAAGAGGTGCCAATCCATGAGTGAGTTTGTACCCTGAGGCAAAGACGTGTCCTCCTCCTTGCACTCCCCCTTCCCCTTTTAGCCTGGAGAAGAGGAGGCTGAGGGGAGACCTCATCCCTGTCCACAACTGCCTGAAAGGAGGCTGTGGCAGAGCCAGTGTTGGTCTCTTCTCCCAAGTCACAGGTTATGGGACAAGGGGAAATGGCCATGAGTTGTGCCAGGGGAGGTTCAGACTGGATATTGGGAAGAATTCCTTTACTGAAAGTGTTCTCAGGCCCTGGAACAGCTGCCCAGGGAGGGGGTGGAGTCACCATCCCTGGAGGGGTTTAAAAGAAGGAGAGATGAGTTTTTGAGGGACAGGGTTTAGCGGATGATGGATGGGTTGGACTTGATGCTCCAAGGTCTTTTCCAGCCAGAAGATTCTATGATTCTATGATTCCAGCCCAGCTGTCCTGTGATTCCACGTGCATCTCTGATCTACTGCAGGCTTCCTACCCACCTTTGGCCCTGCGTGGGTGAACATGTACGGCTCCACTCGGAACTACACCCTGATGGACGAGCACCAGGAGCTGAACGAGGGTCTGGGTGAAGGCGTCTCCTTCCGGGCCAGGCTTTTGATGAGTCTTGCTGTGGAGATCCTGGACACCAGCAACCCAGAGATCAACAGCTCCACCGAGGTGCAAGTCGAGCAGGCCACATCAGTTGCTGACGTGAGTCACTCCCAACCCTACATCTTCCAGGGGGGAATCTTGGGTCCCAGACATTATCGTTGATTAGTTTTGGTCTCACAAGCCGAGGATTTTAATCAGTGTTGCTCTAAACGTTCTGGATCTGCACAATGAAGGTGAAGATTGCAAGGATTTCAGATGTTATGATCATTCAGGTGCTCATCTGTCACCAGTGCCAGGCAGAAGGAACTTCTGAGTGAGGGAAGATCCTAAACTTGGAGTTGCTTCTTCAGTTGGGAGTTAGACAAGGACAAGAAAGAGCCATCTCCTGTCCTGGCTGTCTCACTCCTCTCCTGAAGATGGGTTTCAAAGAGAAGCCAAGGATCTAATCTATTTCCCAACCAGTTCTGGCAGGGTGGAACCACTCAGAGAAGCTGAGTGGTTGTTTCCAAACAGGAGAAGACCCAGAGCTTTAGTCCTGACACGTGGAGCCCTCAAGGCTGCTGCCTGGGCCCTGCATGAACAGACACATCCAGGATTGTCCTACCTGGAGATGCCCACATCTGTCAATCCTTGTGAGCCAAGGGTGTGAAGGAGAAATGGAGAGGTCTGATGGCAGTGCCCCCTCTTTGTGAAGGCTTTCCTTCAAAAGAGACCTTAATTCACCTCCAGGGGAAGCGAAGCCACCTGGAAATAAAACCATTCCAGTTCTGACAGAGCCTCCAGGCAGATGGCTTGGTGGGCTTGGATTAATTCAGTTTGTGAAGGAACTGAGGCTCGTGTTCTTGAATGGCCCTTGGGCAGACCCTCATGTGCAAGAGGTGGCTGATCTCAACGAGTTTAAGTTAGGCTAAGATCTCTGATTAAGCTCTCTCTGCCGTGAGCCAAGAGGGAGCTCAGTTTATGGGGAGAGAGCCCTCATGGTCCCCTTGCGAACCCAAGCAGTGGCACCTCACCTTTGCAAAGCCCATGGGGGTGCTCAGAGGTGCCAGGTGATGCCCAAGGGGACCTGTCCTCCTCAGTGTCCCTCCAGCTGAGTTCAGCCCCGATCCCCATGATTTCTCCTGCAGAACTGCACTGGGAAGATGGAGGAGTTCTTTCTCTTCGGAGCCTTCCTGGAAGCTACCATGATCGACAGGAAGATTGGGGACAAACCCATCAACTTCGAGGTCACAATAGGTTGGCTGGGATTTGGGAAGGGTGTTTTTGAAGCGTGATTGGCAGGGAATGCAGGACATGAGGCCAAAAGAGGGGTCCCTTCCCCATTTTCCGTGCTAAGACGTGCTAGAACACACGGGGCTCCCAGTTTAGGGAGAAGGTGATGGTTACTTGACCAGCACAAGCTACGTGGGCTCCCAGGTCATCTGTTGTGGCCATGTTGTGCAGTGGCTGGTGAAGCTGCTCCCTCTCTCACCTTGGCTTTGTGGCCACCAATGGGAGGGAGAGCAATCCTACTGCATCAAGAGGAGACACGAGGAGGGGACAGACATCCATCACTGATTTACGGCCCTGGCCATGGTTTCAGAGAGTTGAACTCCACTGTCCCCCACGGTTCCTGCAGAGAAAGCTTCTCCCCAGCCTGAATTAAAGCCAAGACTGAGCCCAGCTGGAGTTACAACCCCATGGCTTTATTTCACCTTCTTGTCTTGAGGTAACTATGGGAACCAGATCGATGGCATGACCAGACCCGTTCGACGGAGGAAGAAAGAGGTAGGGGATGGGGACGAGGAGGAGTCTGAGCTGCTCCAGAACTCAAGTGAGGATGAAGGTGATGAGGATGGAGAGCTGGTCTCTATTTCCTCCTCTCAGCCCGTGAAGCCCCTGGTCACAGACAGGTAAGTGTGCACACCTGGCCAGAGAAGCACCTCTGGGCAGAGATGTGGGTCTCGATTCCGACACAGAATCACAGAATGATTTGAGATGGAAGGGACCCACTAGGCCCATCCAGTCCAACTCCTGTCCCTGCACAGGACAACCCCAACAGTCATCCTGTGGGGCTGAGGGCCTTGGCCAAACCCTTCTGGAATATTGTCAGGCTGGGACTGCTTCCCTGGGGAGCTCTTCCAGGGCTCCACCACCCTCTGGGGGGAAGAACCTCTTCCTGATGGCCAACCCAACCCTGCCCTGGCCCATCTTCCTGCCATTCCCTGGGCTCCTGTCCTTGCTCACCAGAGAGCAGAGCTCAGCCCCTCTTTCCCCTCCCTCCCTTGGGAGAAGGCAGTGAACAGCTCTGAGATCCCCCCTCAGTCTCCTCTTCTCCAGCTGAACAGACCCAGTGCCTTCAGCCTCTCCTCCTGGGATTTCCCCTCCAGACCCTTCCCCAGCTTTGGGGCCTCCTCTGGACTCTCTCCAGTGCTTTGATGCCCTTTCTATCCCGGTTTGCCCCAAAGTGCCCCCAATCCTCGAGGTGGGGCCTCCCCAGAGCAGAGCAGAGCGGGACAATCCCCTCCCTGGCCCGGCTGGCGATGCTGGGCTTGATGCCCCCCAGGACACGGTTGCCCTCTTGGCTGCCAGGGCTCACTGGTGGCTGCTCTGGTTCTCACATGTGCTGAGTGTCCAAGCTCCCACCTCTGTCTGCAGAGGTGAACTCAGTGTCATTGTGGGGCCAAAACACACCTGGGAGCAGCAGTGGGGACCAGATCTCTGTGCCCAGTAAAAGGAGATCAATACCATGTGTAGATACCTCATCTCAGATACCACAGTCTGACAGCTGAACCCCCACCCCATTCCCTACAGTCCTGAGCAGCTCTGTGGATTCTCTGATGTTCAATAAGGGCTGAATTCACCTCCCAGGCTTTCCTACATCCACCTGGCATTCTTCATCCACCTGGCACCCAAAACCCATGGCTTTCTCATACTTTTAGGGCTCTTACCCTATGGCATTTAGAGGGATGAATTTAACCAGTGGGTTAAAAATATTATAGGATCATGGAATGGTTTGGGTTGGAAGGGACCTCAAAGTCCATCCAGTCCCACACCCTGCCATGGGCAGGGACACCTCCCACTGGATCAGGGGGCTCCAAGCCCCATCCAACCTGGCCTTCAACACCTCCAGGGATGGGGCAGCCACCACTGCTCTGGGAAATCTGGCCCAGGGCCTCCACACCCTCACACCAAAACATTTCTCCCCAACATCTCATCTCAATCTCCCCTCTTGCAGCTCCAAACCCTTTCCCTCATCCCATCCCTGCACTCCCTGATCCAGAGCCCCTCCCCAGCTTTCCTGGAGCCCCTTTCAGTCCTGGGAGGCTGCTCTAAGGTCTCCCCACAGCCTTCTCTTCTCCAGGCTGAACAACCCCAACTCTCCCACCCTGTCCTCACACCAGAGGTTCTCCAGCCCTTGGATCATCTCCGTGGCCTCCTCTGGACTTGTTCCAACAGCTCCAGGTCCTTCCTGTGCTGAAGTGGTCACTTAAAAACCAGATTCACTCCACTAGATATGTTTCATGCATTTAACAAAGAACAGTCTAAATCCAGGTCCTTCCAACCCAGTTCTTCCCCTTTGGGAAGAGAGGTCTGAGCTTTGGGTCTGTGCTCTGGGCTGCCTGATAGATAAAGACACCGTGGGCATCAAGTGGAGATCAGGCAAAGTCCATCTGGAGATCAGGCACAGCTTTCAGTCACAAAGATAATTTAAGCTGAGACAAGGTGCACCTCTTCAGCGCTTGAGATCATGAAAGCTGGACAAGATCACTGATGTGCAGGGAGGAGAGGATACAAAAAACTGCTGGAAAAGGTTTTTGAGAATGTGTTGGACAGAAGATTGGGGTAAAAGACGTTTAACTCATAGAATCATGGAATCATTAAGTTGGAAAAGACCTCTAAGCTCATCCAACCCAACCCCACTGTGCTGACCAAATCCTGTCCCAAGTGCCACGGCCACAGGGGTTTTTTGAACCCCTCCAGGGATGGGGACTCCACCACCTTCCTGGGGGCCTCTGACAGGGCCTCAGAACCCTTTCAGTGAAGGAATTGTTCCTGATGTCCAATCTGACCCTGCCCTGGTGCAACTTGTGGCCATTTCCTCTCATCCCATCCCTTGGGAGCAGAGCCCAACACACCCCTGGTTCCACCCTCCTCTCCAGGCGCTGCAGAGAGCCATGAGGTCTCCCCTCAGCCTCCTCTTCTCCAGACCAAACCCCCCCAGGGCCCTCAGCCGCTCCCACAACCCCTCTTCTCCAGACCCTTCCCCAGCTCCGCTCCCTTCTCCAGACGCGCTCCAGCCCTTCCAGGGCTTTCTTGGAGGGAGGGGCCCAACCCTGAGCCCAGGATTGGAGGTGCTGAGTGCAGGGGGACGATCCCTGCCCTGCTCCTACTGCCACCCCAGGGCTGATCCCATCCAGTCATTGACAGCCATGTTGTGGAGTTTAACAGAGCCAGCACTCAGGGAACTGGGTCCTGCCCTGGCTCTGCACAGGGTTTTAGTGGACAAATCACTCCTCTCTGCCTCGGTTTCTCCAGCTGTAAAATTAAGACAATTTTTATGTCCACTTTACAAATTGCTTTGTGAGGTGCAGGTGGCAGTTACCCTGAGTTACAGATGAAATTTGCATTCTGGTGGGTGCTTTCCATCCCAAGAAGCTGGATCCAAAGTGGTCGAGGTGTCTTGGGAAGGCTGGGCCACAACCACAGCCTGGATTTGGATACAGAGGAGTAGGAGTAAAGAAAGCTAATTGGATTTATCCTGATGAGATACCCTTAAATTGGATTTTAACCGTGTTATACCAGTAGATAAACGTTAATAGAATTAACTGACTGCCTTAATTCAGTTGTAAAATGGAACAAACCACACTGAATCGAGGGTATTTGAGCTCCAGATAAAAGTCTTTACGTGGGGTTCCCTCACAGGCTCCTTCTCAAGGTGGAGCTCAAGAAGCACTGATGGTTTTGGGGCTCTGCCTCTCCTGTTGTTAACCCTGATGTCCCTGGGTGCTGGGATGCTCAACCACGAGGCTCTGCTGACATCTTCTGGCTGGAAGCACCTCGATGGCTTCAGAAGAATGAGCTGAAGCTGTTTTTTAGCTAAGGGTGATCCCAGGTGCGACAAGATCTGTGGTGGCTTTGCATTGGATGGATCCCAGCTCATGGGCAGTGCGCAGGCAGCCGAAAACCATGAACCTGTTCTTCATCCTCATCCTCCCTGTTACTGTACCACAACTGTTACCACTCCATCCCACCAGGAAGTAGAGACCCATCAGCTCTGCAAAGTGCAGAGACCTCTGCCTGCTGTGAAGGCCAGGGGGCTACAGGGCCATCATCCAGAAAAGGGTGTTGGTCATGAAATCATAGAATCTTCCTGTTGGAAAAGACCTTGGAGATCATCGAGTCCAACCACTCCCATCATCCGCTAAACCATGTCCCTCAAAAACTCATCCACCCATTTTTTAAACATCTCCAGGGATGGTGACCCAACCACCACCCTGGGCAGCTGTTGCAGGGCCTGAGAACACTTTTGGTAAGGAAACTCTTCCCAATGTCCAGTCTGAACCTCCCCTGGCACAACTCATGGCCGTTTCCCCTTGTCCCATCTCCTGTCCCTCGTGAGAAGAGACCAACACTGGCTCTGCCACAACCTCTTCTCAGGCAGTTGTGGACAGTGATGAGGTCTCCCCTCAGCTTCCTCTTCTCCAGGCTGAACCTCCCCAGGTCCCTCAGCCTCTCCCCGTTTCAGCTCCCCTGTGCCCTGCTCACGCTGCTGCCACGCTGGAGGTGTTGGCTGCCTGCGGGGCTGCGGCTCAGCTCGTGGGAGTGGGAGCTCCCCTGGTTTCTCTCTGGGCCACCAGGTCCAAAATGGTAAATTTGCCATCCCTGGGCACTACACCCATCGCTGTGGGTGAGACATTGGGAAAGACACTAGGAGAGATGGAGCTTCTCTTCTTCATTACCTCCCTGGGAGAGGATGGGGGCTGTTCCTGTCCAGGAGCGTTGCCACCACAGAGCATCTCCTCTACCTTCTGCCTCCTCTTGCAGGAACTACTTCCACTTGCCATACTTTGAGAAGAAGCCCTGCATCTACATCAAGAGCTGGTGGCAGGACCAGCGCCGCAGACTCTATAACGCCAACATCATGGACAAGATTGCTGACAAGCTGGTCAGTACGTGCTGGAGAGGGGGGGACAGCGTGGGGCACGTCCTGGCTCATGGTGCAGCCCTGCAGCTTGTCACAAAGCAGGGAGAAGCAGTGCAAGGACCCTCCAGCAAACCTGCACCAGAAAGGGGGGGAGTTTCCTGATGCCAAAAGGTCCTCAGTTTGAATGTCCGAATCCTCTGAGCTCGTTGAGTTTTCTGTGGGTCAGACCCAAGGGTCCCCATCAAAGGGAGCAGGAATGGGGAGACTTTGCTTGCCTGCAGTTGGGGATCCCATCAATGCTGATCGATATCTAAGGGGTGGAGGCAGAGAATGGGGCCAGGCTCTGCTCAGCGGTGCCCAGGCACAAACTGGAACACGGGAAGTTCCACCTGAACACGAGGAAGAACTTCTTCTCCGTGCGGGTGATGGAGCACTGGAACCAACTGCCCAGCGAGGGTGTGGAGGCTCCTTCTCTGGAGAGATCCAGCCCTGCCTGGACATGGTCCTGTGCAGCTGCTGGAGGTGAAACTGCTTTAGCAGGGAATTTGGGCTGGATGAGCTCCAGAGGGCCCTTCCAACCCCGACCATGCTGGGATTCCGGGACTGCAGGTGTGAAGCCCTTGTGTGGCAGAGCCTCCTTAAGAGTCTTGACTAATTCCCAAGGAGCCTTTGTGACAGCTCCGTGTTGGCAGAGTCACAGAAGGATCTGCAGAGGGAAGGCTTGGCTGGTCCAGCCACGGTGATGTAGACCCTGGCTGGTTAGTCTCATGGGTTGTGGGTGGTCTCATGGGTGCTGGGTGATCTCGTGGGGGATGGTGGAGCCATTCCCATCACCCAGAGCTGGGTCCTGCAGCCAAATGTGTGCCAGAGCTGAGCCCTGAGGCCAGCAGGTCTGGAGAAACAGCAGGTGTTTCCCACTGGCAACTTCCACAGGGCTGCTCTATGTGGGGCTGGACCTCAGGAGGGACCTTGCCCCACCACAAGCCTCTGCCCAACCACCCTCACCAGTTTCCCCATCGCTGTTGCAGGAGGAAGGGCTCAACGATGTGCAGGAAATGATCAAGACGGAGAAGCCGCACCCGGAGCGCCGGCTCCGAGGGGTCCTGGAGGAGCTGAGCAGTGGGTGCTTGTAAGTAAAAGATGGGCAGAGGTGACACGTTGCAGAGCCCTTCTCTCTGTGGGGCTACGGGCAAGGTAGTGACCGTAAGCCCACCTTGGCTCATCCTCTGGATGGTGGGGAAGCATTTGCATCAGCTGCTTCCCGGGTGGAGCATGGGTGAGGTGCTTACCTCTGCACCCCAAAGACCCCAAACCAGGGGTGGAAGCCTCAGGCTTGTGGCCTCCACAAGCTGGTACCTGGTCAGAACCCCTTCCCCACGCGTGACACAGCATTGGGTGCAAAGAGACCACTCGGCTGCGATTGTGGGGAGGTCTTGGGGAGAATGAGGGCGTTTCCCTCCATTGCCCAGGTGGGCAAGAGGGTCAATGGCATCTTGGCCTGGATCAGACCCAGAGTGGGCAGCAGGAGCAGGGCAGGGATTGTGACCCTGTGCTCAGCACTGGGGAGGCCACACCTTGAGTACTGGGGGCAGTTTGGGCCCCTCAGTACAAGAACGACCTTGAGGGGCTGGAGCGCGTCTGGAGAAGGGAGCGGAGCTGGGGAAGGGGCTGGAGAACAGGGGTTGTGGGAGCGGCTGAGGGCCCTGGGGGGGGGTTGGTCTGGAGAAGAGGAGGCTGAGGGGAGACCTCATGGCTCTCTGCAGCTCCTGGAGAGGAGGGTGGAGCCAGGTGAGGGTTGGGTTCTGCTCCCAAGGGATGGGATGAGAGGAAATGGCCTCAAGTTGCATCAGAGCAGGTTCAGATTAGACATCAGGAAAAATACCTTCCCAGAACGGGTTCTGAGGCCCAGGGAGGTGGTGGAGTCCCCATCTCTGGAGGGGTTTAAAAGGCAGGTGAATGAGTTTCTCAGGGACAGGGTTTAGTAAGGGGACAGGGACAGCTGGACTGGATGTTCTCCGAGGTCTTTTCCAACCTGATCGACGTGCCCGGCCACTGGCAGAGCTCCAGCTGTCCACAGCCCCTCGGGGAGAGCCCACGGGCTCCCATGGGATTCAAGCTGCCCACCTTTTCCACCAGGCGCTTCGTGGCATTGGCTGACAAGGACCAGCACCACTCTTCCCGCACAAGGTTGGACCGGGAGAGGCTCAAGTCCTGCATGCGGGAGCTGGTGAGTGGGATCCAGCCAGGCAAGAAGGAGCATTGATGAACAGAGGGATGGACCTTGTCCATGCAAGGAAGAACTTGGGTGCTGGTTTCCAGCCTATGGGGATTGAGGGTTTGGGGTTTATTTCTGGAAAGAGGAGCTCAAGAGAATTTGGGTCTTGCACAGGTCCCAGGTGGCACTTGGGTCCACCCTGCTGCCTCCTCTCCACCACACTCTGCTTTCCCTTGGAAAGAAATCCAGGAGCAAAGGAGGAGCTGCATTGCTGCAGAACAGATGAGGAAACTGGGGAAGAGGAATTTAGAGGAACGCTGCAGAGCACGGCTGCTCCAGCGGCTGAAGGAGCCTGGGTGTCCAGGGCTGGCAGCCCAGCAGCTTGCAGGGGGGTTGGAGGTGCAAAACAGGTGTACAAGGAGCAGGTGGCTCAGTCAAGGACACCAAATTCAGTAGCCAGCTGTGTCCTACACAGCTGGATTCCACACGTGAAAGCCTCCACATCCCTCTTTCTGAGCTCTCAGGTGTCAGCAGAAGAGGGGAGACAATCCTTAACACTAGGCTTGAAGCCACCCCAGAATGCCCTGAGCACAAGTAACACCTTTCTGCCCTGTGCATCTTCTCTGGGACGGTTGTCTCTGCCCTGTCAGGGCCCCTCCCTGCTCATGCCAAGGTTAACAAGCAGGTGCCAAAAGTACCACCACCAGGATACATGTGGTGGGATTCCATCCCTCAGGCCAGGGACCTGCCCGGTGCCGCTCCCATCTCTGTGCTCTGTTCTCTCTCTGCTTCATTCTCTCCTCCTCACATGTTGCCCTGGGCTCCCCTTTCGCCACAGGAGAACATGGCACAGCAAGCCACGACTCTGAGGTCGCAGGTGAAGAAGAACACCATGAAAGACAAGCTGAAGCTGGTGCAGAACTTCCTGCAGAAACTCCGGTTCTTGGCAGACGAGGTGAGTCCCTCCGTGTGCCGAGACAACGTTAGCTGGGCCAGCGCGTGGCCACAGCAGCCTGGGAGGGACCTCCTGTAGGCAGGAGAGGTCCCTGGTGCCGTGGGTCTTGTGCAAGGAGCCACTCCAAGTCCCATGCAGTGCCACCCCCCGTCTCAGCATTCCCAATGGGAAGGCGTATCTGCCAAAGAGCAGGAAATATTTCCTCACCAAAAGGGTTCTGAGACCCTTGCAGAGGCTCCCAGGGAGGTGGTGGAGTCCCCATCCCTGGAGGGGTTCCAAAGCCGGGTGGATGAGGTGCTCAGGGAGCTGGTTCAGTAGTGGACAGGGACGGTTGGACTCGATGAGCTCAAAGGTCTTCTCCAACCAAACAATTCTATGATTCTATGAAATATTTCAGATAAATTAGACCTTTCCTCTCCCATTTTTACCCTTTAGGAGAGGATTGGCCTCTGAGGGTTGTTGACCCTTGTGAGAGCTCCTGTTCTCATTTTCCATGGCAGGTTCCTAACCTCAGCTGTGAGGCCCTTGTTACAGCACGGCCTTCCTTGGCTCTGACGAACAGCAGGTGTGACAGGACACGTCACACAATGATGGAAATCACAGAATCAGGGAATCATTAACGTTGGAAAAGCCCCCCCAGCTCCAGCCTCCTCTCCAGGAGCTGCAGAGAGCCATGAGGTCTCCCCTCAGCCTCCTCTTCTCCAGACCAAACCCCCCCAGGGCCCTCAGCCGCTCCCACAACCCCTGTTCTCCAGACCCTTCCCCAGCTCCGCTCCCTTCTCCAGACGCGCTCCAGCCCCTCCAGGGCTTTCTTGGAGGGAGGGGCCCAACCCTGAGCCCAGGATTGGAGGTGCTGAGTGCAGGGGGACGATCCCTGCCCTGCTCCTGCTGCCACCCCAGGGCTGAGCCAAGCCAGGGTGCCACTTGCCCCCTGGGCCACTGCTGCCTCCTGTTCAGCCAGGGAACCTGTTCCATAGTAAGGAATGAAGGTCAGGCCCCTGCCCTGCAGTCCCCAAGACCACTGAATGGAGAGAAAAGGAAGTCCTTTCATCTTCTAATCCAAAATTAATTTTTATTTTGTTAAACAAGAGCAAATGTAAATCCCAGTTTCTTTCCTGCTGAGCTTCGTCCTGCTGAGCTTGGCTCTCAGCGGCTTTCCTTAAGCAGACAAGCTTCTGTGGTGGGAGGCTCAAAACCATTAATGGCTTTGAACTGGAAGGGGGAGATTTAGATTAAACATTGTGAAGAAATTCTTCACGGTGAGGGTTTGGAGGCCCTGGCCCAGGTTTCCCAGAGCAGTGGTGGCTGCCCCATCCCTGGAGGTGCTGAAGGCCAAGTTGGATGGGGCTTGGAGCCCCCTGATCCAGTGGGAGGTGTCCCTGCCCATGGCAGGGGGTGGCACTGGATGGGCTTTGAGGTCCCTTTCAACCCAAACCGTTCTTTGGTTCCATGATTCCATGATTCCATGATTCCATTTCAGTGGCTCTAATGAGGCAATAGGTACCTCCATCTCCTGTACCATCTGTTGAATTTGCCTTCAGAAAGTCTCCAGCCCCGCTGGTGCCTCATTGGTCAGAGGGAACTGGGACACTGTCGGGGCTCTGTTCTTGTTGTCCACAGCCTCAGCACACTATTCCCGACGTCTTCATCTGGATGATGAGCAACAACAAGCGCATTGCCTACACCCGCATCCCTTCCAAGGATATCCTCTACTCCATCGTGGATGAGGAGATGGGCAAGGACTGCGCCAAAGTGAAGACCGTTTTCCTCAAGGTGCTGGTCTGTCTTCCCTGGGGGAAGAGAGGGATGTGGAGGAAGGACAAACCGGGAGGGAGGAAGATGGAATTGAATGCCAGGCAAAACAGACCCGTGCTCTACTGGTAGAGGTGGAAGTCTACTGCTAGGAAGTGGGAACCACTGCTCTTGCCCAGTTCAGTAAGTGAGAAAAGCCTGGAAGGAGAGAGGTGTTTGATCCAGTTGGTCACAAAAGAGAAAAGTGGCTTCACTGAAAAGTTACTTCACTGAAAGGGTTCTCAGGCATTGGCACAACTGCCCAGGGAGGTGTTTGAGTCCCCATCCCTGGAGGGATTCAAAAGGCAGGTGGATGAGTTTCTCAGGGACAGGGTTTAGGAAGGGGACAGGGATGGTTGGACTGGATGATCTCAGAGGTCTTTTCCAACCAGATGATTCTGTCATTCTATGTTCCAAAATGATGAGGTGACGATAAAAGTGATGCACCAGAAGGAGCTGCCTGCTGCCAGAGGTGGTCTATCCATCTCCAAGACCTTCCCTACATCCATGTAAAATCTTCTCTCCTTTGTGCCCCAGCTGCCTGGGAAGAGGGGCTTTGGCCCTGCTGGCTGGACAGTCCAGGCCAAGATGGAGATGTACTTGTGGCTGGGCCTCAACAAACAGCGCAAAGACTTCTTGAGTGGCTTGCCCTGTGGCTTTGAGGAGAAGAAGACTGCCAGAGGCCAGAACATACCGTCCTTCCCACCCATCAGCCTCCTTTACACCAGTAAGAACATCCTTCCTGTGGTGGGTCTGGGCATGGGACAGAGAGAGGGCAGGAGGGAACCTGGATGGACACCACTGGGACCAGTGGCTTCCAGGACCTAAGGGGGAGATCATTCCAGTTGTCCCAGTCTGAGGTTCCCCGTTGCTCCCCTGAGGAGCAGAGGTGTTGGGAACTGTGCTCCCTCTTCCATGACCTGTTCAGAGCCACTATTCTACCCGTGGTGAGCAGATGCCGAGGAAGTCCAGATCCATTCAGTTCTCGTGCTTTGAGCCCATAACCTTCATCAGTGCTGGTCCTGAGCAAAAGTGTTGCCCCTGAGACCTCCCTCTGCAGGTTCAGACCCACAGGTGGGCTCCAGAGTCACGTATCAAGCCGTCTCCCTTCCCCTCTCTCTTCCAGAGAAACAGGTCTTCCAGCTGCGAGCCCACATGTACCAAGCCAGGAGTCTGTTTGCAGCCGACAGCAGTGGCCTTTCAGACCCCTTTGCACGAGTCTTCTTCATCTCCCAGAGCCAGTGCACCGAGGTAAACCTCATCTCCTGACCTGGAGAGCTGGGCTGGCCTCGGGCCTTGCGTGTCCCACCAGGTGTCCATCCTGCTCCCCTCTCACTGGCCTCGTGGCTGCTGGAGAATCCAGATTAGGTTGATCACGGGTGGAGTTGATCCCAGTGGTGGCACTGGGATTTGACTGTCTCCAGGAGGACCTTCCCGACGTGTCGCCACAGGGCCACCCCACCTCCCTGTGGCTGTGATTCACACCCCTGGTTAGAAGACCCTGGAGCACATTGTGGTGGGTTTTGTGCCTTCCCTTCCCAAGCTGAGGGCTGCCAAGCTTCAGCAAACCTGGTGGACACGGAATAATTTGTGCCTTCTTGCCTCCTGTTGGGGTTTTTTCCCTCAGGAGAGTCCTTGGGAGACACCTCATTGGTCAGAAGAACCGTGCAGGAAGCCAGTAGTGCTGCCAAGCAGACGAGACCGACCGGTCTGCTGTCCTTGCACAGGGTCTTGGCCCCTACCTGGAGCAATGACTCTCTCCCCCATTCTTCCAGGTTCTCAATGAGACCCTTTGCCCCACCTGGGACCAGCTCCTGGTCTTTGACAACCTGGAGCTGTACGGAGAAGCCCATGAGATGCGGGACGATCCTCCCATAATTGTCATCGAGATCTATGACCAGGACACAGTGGTAAGATGAGCCCCAGCAAAGAAAATTGTTTGCCCTTGAGATGCTGCGATCTCTCCTGAGCTGGAGGCCAGGAGGGTGGTGCAGCAGCTGCGAGAAGCAGCTTTTCTCCTCACCCTTAGGAGATGGTCCACCCGACATCTCCCATGGCCTCTGCTGCTCGTTAGACCTCAGACTCAACTTACCGATATCTTATTTTTGGAGAGTGAAGTGTGAGCTTTTGTGAGGTTGGAGGCAAGGAGGCATTACCTGAGTCTTTCCCTTTAGAAAAGCTGCTCAGCCACGCTCTCCTCGTTGCCCCATCCCCAGGCCACCTCCTTCTCCTTATTTGAAGGAGGCAGGAGTGGAAGTTGCTGCTGAACGTTGGTGTCCCAAGCCCACCGGGCTGGTCCCGTCCCAGGGAGAGCTGTGGGGGTTGTTGTGGGAGACCTGGTGCTGGGTTGGCAAACCCAAGCGTTCTCTTCACCTCTCCAGGGCAAAGCTGACTTCATGGGCCGCACCTTTGCCAAGCCGGTGGTGAAGATGTCTGATGAGCAGTACTGCCCCCCGCGCTTCCCCCCGCAGCTGGAGTACTACCAGATCTACCGGGGCAACGCCACGGCCGGGGACCTGCTGGCTGCCTTTGAGCTGCTCCAGGTACCACAGGCCAAGGGGGGGAAAGGGGGTGGGAGGCTGCAAAGGAGCGAGGCTTAACCTGTGTTTATATGGAATCTTCCAGTTGGAGAAGACCTTTGAGATCACCAAGCCCAACCGCACCCATCATCCCCTAAACCCTGTCCCTCAAAAACTCATCCACCTGTTTTTGAACCCCTCCAGGGTGACTCCACCCCCTCCCTGGGCAGCTGTTCCAGGGCCTGAGAACCCTTTCAGTAAAGGAATTCTTCCCAATATCCAGTCTGAACCTCCCCTGGCACAACCCATGGCCATTTCCCTTTGTCCCATCTCCTGTCACTTGGGAGAAGAGACCAACACTGGCTCTGCCACAGCCCCTTTCAGGCAGTTGTGGACAGTGATGAGGTCTCCCCTCAGCTTCCTCTTCTCCAGGCTGAACCTCCCCAGGTCCCTCAGCCTCTCCCTGTTTCAGCTCCCCTGTGCTGTCCCAGCCTGACAATATTCCCTCAGCCCCACGGGGTGGATGTTGGGATTGTCCTGTGC
The DNA here is from genome assembly GCA_033558185.1 of Dromococcyx pavoninus. Taxonomy (NCBI): domain Eukaryota; kingdom Metazoa; phylum Chordata; class Aves; order Cuculiformes; family Neomorphidae; genus Dromococcyx; species Dromococcyx pavoninus. The sequence goes on from JAUMJL010001630.1 coordinate 183,565, forward strand.
AGGGACAGGAGATGGACTGGATGGGCCTTGTGGGTCTCTCCTAACTCAGGGCATTCTATGATTCCATGAAGCTGGTTTTGCTGCTGGGTCTGTCCTGTGTGGAAGCACCTCATGCTCCCCTGGATGCCTTTTCCCAAAGTACCTACACAGCAGAGTCCACTGGATGTTCAGCAACCCTTGTTGCTCCTGCCCCCTCTGGGACACCACAGACCCAGTGCCCGAGACCAGGCCGTGCCAGTTACAGCTGAGACCAACCAAGGAACTGTTTCCCAGCAGCTGAGCACCATCTCAGAGGAGCAGATCCTAATCCACGCTCCGTCTCTTCCAGATTGGCCCTGGGGGCAAGTCAGACCTTCCCCCAATTGATGGTCCCAACGACATAGACCGTGGCCCCATCCTGCCGGTGCCACTGGGGATTCGACCGGTGCTGAGTAAATACAGAGTGGAGGTAATTGCCTTGGAGCACCAGGGTTTGATGTTCACCATGTGTGGAGCAGGGTTATGGAGAACCATGGACTCCACCCTCGCTCCAGCCAGGGGCAGTTCCCTCTCACCTCCGTGCTCTTCCTTTCCCTCCTCCCGCCTTAGGTCTTGTTTTGGGGGCTGAGGGATCTGAAGAGAGTGAACCTGGCCCAGGTGGACCGGCCCCGTGTGGACATTGAGTGTGCTGGGAAAGGTGTCCAGTCAGCCCTCATCCAGAACTACAAGAAGAACCCCAACTTCAGCACTCTGGTCAAGTGGTTCGAAGTGGTGAGTGTTTGCTCTTCCCCCTGAGCCCTCAACTGGAACCCAGATCTTCTGGAGCCCAAGCCATGGTTCCTATGCCCTTGCTTCGGTTTCTCCACAGCAGTGGAGGGTGTGAGCTCCATCCCAGCTGGAGATGGCCTTTCCCTGATGGCCAGGCTTTGCTGAAGCTACTCTAGACCTCTTCCTCCAGCATGATCCATGCTTAGTCCCTACTGGCCTTTCCGACCACCAAAGTGGATCCACAGCTCACACCCAACCCTTGATAAAAAGCACAGTTTTACTTCCAGGACCTCCTGGAGAATGAACTTCTCCAGCCACCAAAGTGGACACCTCACAGCTCATACCCAACCCTGATAACCACACTTTTGCTTCCAGGACCTCCCGGAGAACGAGCTCCTGCACCCGCCCCTCAACATCCGGGTGGTGGACTGCCGTGCGTTCGGGCGTTACACCCTGGTGGGCTCCCACACCGTCAGCTCCCTCCGGAGGTTCATCTACCGCCCCCCGGATAAGAAGGCCCAGCACTGGAACATGACAGGTACCAGCTTGGACCCTGGGGGGGCTCTGGTGTGGGGCATTTTGCACGGAGAAGGGGGAGACGGTTGGAAGGTTGTGAGGACTATGGGATGTTGACTCCTTGGGCAGGTGGTCTGTCTGGGTTTGGGTCAAGGAGATGAGAAGCCACAGGGTGTGAGGCTGTGATTCCCCTATCATTTTTTGATCTGTGGGTCTCGCTGAGATAACTCTGTGCTTCCCCTCATACCTGTAAGACAAGAAGGTCTGGCTCTAACATCTCTGTGGCTTCACAACTCTGCGCTCCTCAGATGTTCCTCAGCTCTGGGAGGTGATTTTCCCACGTTCTGTGCCTCCTGCTGCTGTTATTTGAGTGAAGATTAGAAAGACCCTCAAACCCAACCACCACCACCCTCTATCAGCACCCACAGCAAAAACCACCACAAAGCCTCTTTGCCTGCACCCAGCAGAGAGCTTGGTGAGCCCCAGGAATTGCTCATCTCCTCCCAGTCCTTGGTGGAACTGGAGGAACTCTCAGCTGGAGAGACAGGAGGTCTGTGGGGAGACTACCAAGGGCTATCCCTGGTTCCAGGCAGAGGTGTGGGTCTGAAGTTGTGTCTGTACCATCTGATACTTGCAGGACGATCCTTCTCTCTGTGTCTTCTCCTCTGGAGGCTGGTGCAGGTGGGAAATAAAAACCAATCCTTCCTCATCATCTTCTTTCCTTTGCTATGGAAGGGGGTTTTAATCACTCTGTGCTCGTTTCCACCTCACCTCATCTCTCAACAAGGTGGCCACGCATCACCCCTGCGTGGATCCTGTAGGATCTCGCCTGTGCTCCCAGTTTCTCTTCTACACTGTCCTCCTCTCTTGCCCTTTCCCTTTCTCTGTCCTCTGTCCAGCTAAACACCTCAACGGCCGTCTGGCGATGGCCAACGGGACCCGTCGCTCTCGTCCCACAGGGGAGATCGTGGTCAATATGGAACCTGAGGTTCCCATCAAGAAGATGGAGACGATGGTGAAGCTGGAAGCTGTGAGTACCCACACACCAACACTTCAGCACCTCTTTCCTCACTGAATGGCCACGTTCCACCCAAAGGTCACCTTGCCGTGCTGAACGTGGGGTTGGGCTGATGCCTGGGATGAAGAGCCTTGGAAGAGTTATTGTCTGTCCTAAAAATGGGCCTCTTTCTCTCCTGGATGAAATTAGCTGGTGCTTGCTACCCCCTCCCCCCAAAAAAAAGGGCTGCCCTGGGGTGTGCAGATTACACAGCTTTATGTTTTCCTTCGAATCCAGTCAGATGGGGAATGTGCACCCAGGAGCACAACCCTGGCCCCATCCGTGACCCACAGAGATCTGAGCCAGCAGCAACGGGGCCGTCCTGCTCCTTCAAAGCACCACACGGTCCCCGCAGGCAGCCAGGGTCACACACAATTCCCTCCTGCTTCTTGCTTTTTAGAATCATAAAATCATAGAATGGTTTCGGTTGGAAGGGACCTCAAAGCCCATCCAGTTCCACCCCCACTTGATCAGGGAGCTCCAAGCCCCATCCAGCCTGGCCTTCAACACCTCCAGGGATGGGGCAGCCACCACTGCTCTGGGAAACCTGGGCCAGGGCCTCCCCACCCTCATCCTGAAGAACTTCTTCCTAATGTCTAATCTAAATCTTCCAATGTAAATCCATTCCCCCTTATCCTGTCACTCCAGGCCCTTGGAAAAAAAAACCCTTCCCAGTTTTCCTGGAGCCCCTTTCAGTACTGGATGCTGCTCTAAGGTCTCTTCAGAGCCTTTACTTCTCCCTTAGCAGAGTGCTTATTGAATCATAGAAGGTCTCATCGAGGTTGAGTTCATACAATCATGGAATGATCTGAGTGGGCAAGGACCCACCAGGCCCATCCAGTCCAACTGCTGTCCCTGCACAGGACAACCCCAACAGTCATCCTGTGGGGCTGAGGGCCTTGGCCAGACCCTTCTGGAATATTGTCAGGCTGGGACTGCTTCCCTGGGGAGCTGTTCCAGGGCTCCAACACCCTCTGCTCTGCTCTGCTCTGCTCTGGGAGAAGAACCTCTTCCTGATGGCCAACCCAACCCTGTCCTGGCCCATCTTCCTGCCATTCCCTGGGCTCCTGTCCTTGCTCACCAGAGAGCAGAGCTCAGCCCCTCTTTCCCCTCCCTCCCTTGGGAGAAGGCAGTGAACAGCTCTGAGATCCCCCCTCAGTCTCCTCTTCTCCAGCTGAACAGACCCAGTGCCTTCAGCCTCTCCTCCTAGGATTTCCCCTCCAGACCCTTCCCCAGCTTTGGGGCCTCCTCTGGACTCTCTCCAGTGCTTTGATGCCCTTTCTATCCCGGGGTGCCCCACAGTGCCCCCAATCCTCGAGGTGGGGCCTCCCCAGAGCAGAGCAGAGCGGGACAATCCCCTCCCTGGCCTGGCTGGCGATGCTGGGCTTGTTGCCCCCCAGGACACGGTTGCCCTCTTGGCTGCCAGGGCTGGCTGGTGGCTCGTGGTCACCTTGCCGTGGAGCAGAGCCCCCAGGTCCCTCTGGGCAGGGCTCTCCAGCCTCTCTCTGCCCGGTCTGTTTGGACTCCCAGGGGTGCCCTGGCCCAGGGGCAGAACCCAACCCTTGTCCTTGTTGGTTGGTGGTTGCCCACCTCCCCACCCTGTCCAGATCCCTCTGCAGGGCCTCAAGGGTGTCAAGTGCTCCCCCAGTTTTGTGTCATTGGCAAGAGAGTGCAGGAGAGATCTCACACATGGAGAAGGGTTTGATGTCTCCTGGCAGACACCTCCCCTGCGTGCAGAGCTTTCCCAGCCAGGGCTCTTCATTCAAAGCATTCAGTTCCTCCACCCCTGGGGACCTGTCTGTGCCTTCCCATGCCCTCGTGTGCCAGTGTGTGTTTGTGCCCAGCTGAGGTTGTGCTGCTAATCTGCTCTCCCTCTCCCTGTTCCCTTCCACCCCGGGCGGCAGAACTCGGATGCAGTGGTGAAGGTGGATGTGGTAAGTGCTGGATTGGCTCTGCTCCCAACTCATCCCTGCTCCCAACCCTCCACTCCCTATCCCACCCTTCTGTGTGGCTTTCGGTGGACCATGCCTCCTCACCAACCCCGAGAGAGCGGGACCTGCACCCCTTCATCCCAAACCAGGGACAGAACCGAGTTGTCTCATCAGTAGTTATGGGATTGGGAATGCTGGGAAGCTCCTCTGGGCCAGCACTCCTCAGCCCAGCTGCCCCAGGAGGGGCAGTACAGCCATCACCCCGGGGTGGGGGTGCTGGTTATCCCCAAATGCCTGCTGGAAAAAGGCTTTATGGCACCACTGAGGCACCTCGGGCGGAGCAGGGGCTGCTGCCATGTGAGATTCAGGTGCTGGAGCCTGGGAAATGCTGGGATGAACCAGGTGTTGGAAAGGAAGGGATGTCCGGGGACTCTGACCCGGTGTCACTCCAGAGCCTTGGAACAAAGGCAAAGCTTCCTCTGTTGCTCTGTGACAGTGTCTACGGCTGTAATTAGGGGTCAGGGCGAATGAGGGCACCCAGCCTGGAGGTTTCTACCTTCTTAGGGGCTTCACCCACCACCTTTGTGCTTCAAGAGACGTTTTGCTCTCATCTGATCCCTCTTCCTCCCTGCCTTGTCTTCCCTTGTCCCTGCAGTCCGAGGAGGAGAAGGAGAAGAAGAAAAAGAAGAAGAAAGGAGGCGGAGGAGAAGAAGTTGAAGAGGAGGAGCCGGATGAGAGCATGCTCGACTGGTGGTCCAAGTATTTTGCTTCAATTGAGACAATGAAGGAGGTGGGTGCAGAGCAGGGGAGGGGTTTGTGGAGGGGGAAAGAGGCAAAAGTTTCCTGCCTGTGAGGTCTCATCGATTTCCAGCTGTTCCCAAAGGCTTGGGGCTGGGTTTATTTCTTTGCTCACCCCTTGGGAAGGCTTTTATTTACCTGGTGGAGCTGAACAGGATTCCACCTTCAGTGCTCTCTGGGTGGGCTTTGTGATATTCCTATGAAATATCCAAGGGGAAACCACCTTCCTGTCTCACACAGCAGCTTCTGAATCACACTTAGCTGGGAGGTTTTGCTGGCTCTGAAGGTGAAATGAAGTCCATCCTGAGTCTTTAAAAGCTGCCTCGTGCCCAGCCCAGGGGACAGAGACCACCAGCAGGAACCATGGCTTTGTGAGAAGCATCACCCCTGAAGCTCTTGGTGCCAGCAGGCGCTGTGAGGCAGAGCATGGTCTGAAAGTGGGGAAGGACCACAAGTTCTGCTCTTCCTCTGGCCAAGCCACGTGCAGCGTTCGCATCTCCTGGAGCAAAAGCCATCTCCGGTTTTCAAATGGGAATCTCTTCATTTTTTCCTATTTTATAGCTCCTTTCCCTCTCCCCGTGGTTCTCACAAACCAGTGCCAATCACCCCTGGGCCTCTTCTGAACTCAGCAGCTCTGTGTGGGACAGATCCAGCCCTGGTTTAAGCTGAGGGATTCAAATGATCCAGAGACTTCCTTCTGCCTAGGGCTGCAGGCGACTGTAATTGCCTGGAGGTGATGAGTAGGGGACGTACAGACATACAAAAGGAAAGATAATTATGATCTTTTTTTCTCTCCCCTCACACCAAACTACAGAGCAGAGCAGAGCAAAGGAGTAAACCTGGCTTTCAGCAGCAAAGCCATTGTAACTGCTCACAAATAAGACTTGTATTAATGAGTCCATCATAATCCCAGTCCTCCATTATATTTAAACACCAAATATATATTTGGGCTGCTTTTAATTAGACATTTAATCAATTATTTTAATGGAAAAGGATTGCAGTAATGCAGTGTTAACAGATACCTCAGCATATCAGACAGATATTTGGCAGCTTCAGTGCTCAAGGTTGCATTGAGCAGCTTTGCTTTCTCCAGGACCTCGCTCACAACTCAATGGGAAGAGGGAGCCAGAGTTGGGCATTTCCAGTGAGCACAGAGACCTCAGCACAAAAACCCACTCTTTGTTCCCCTCATTTCTCCCCCAGCAACTCCGGCAGCAGGAAGCGGCGGCGGCAGAAGCAGAGGAGAAGGAAGAAATGGAGATTGCGGAGGGTGAGCAGGTTGTGAGTGGCAGAAGGAGTGTGGTGGGACCAGGGGCTCCTTTTGGTGCTTGGGCACTTCTTTCGGAGCCTGCTGCTGCTCTTCTGCCAAGCCAGATGCTTGCAGCGTGCTGTAGGTCCCCGGTGCTTGTTGAGCACGAGGCTGGTGGGGGATGTGATGGGCCAACAGGCCAATGCCAGGTGAATCCAAATCAGAGCCCGGTACTGAGGGCCACAGACATGATCCGAGGGCTGGAGAACCTCTGCTGTGAGGACAGGGTGAGAGAGTTGGGGTTGTTCAGCCTGGAGAGGAGAAGAAGGGTTTGAAGCTGCAAGAGGGGAGATTGAGATGAGATCTTGGGGAGAAATGTTTTGCTGTGAGGGTGTTGAGGCCCTGGCCCAGGTTTCCCAGAGCAGTGGTGGCTGCCCCATCCCTGGAGGTGTTGAAGGCCAAGTTGGATGGGGCTTGGAGCCCCTGATCCAGTGGCAGGGGGTTTGGAACTGGCTGGGCTTGGAAGTCCCTTCCAACCCAAACCATTAGATGATTCTGTGATTCCATGTCTTTGTCCATTTACAGCCTGCAGGCTCCTTGCCTCCCTGAGGCCTTTCACCAGTGCTCTCCACACACGGGGTTTCTCTCATGCCTGGGCGATGCCAAATCCATTAGCTGAGAAAAACACAGAGCCTGGTTTATTTTGGAAGACCCTTCTTGATACCATGAGAAAGATGAGGATGGGTCTTGTTGAGCTTGGAGACAGCTCTGAGCATCTTCTTCCTGGGCTTGCTGGCATGACAGGGTTGCTGGGGGGTGTCTTGTGTCCCCTATTGTTTCTCTCTGTCCTCTGAGAAGTATCCTTTTCCCCTCAGCACTCCCATTCCTTCCTCCTTTCCTCTTCCACGTTAATTATTTGTCATCTTTCTGAACCAGTCTGCATTGCCAACAGTGATAAAAGCTGGCAGAGACAGAGAGGGATGGGGTTTGTGGAGGAGTGGGAGAAGTCTTCTTTGGAGGTGCCTTTCCAGGCAGGCTGTTCCCAGTGTAGTTGTGTCCCCAACTGGTGGTTGCTCTGCATAGAGACCCAAACAACCAGTCACGGGCAACAGCTCTTCGAGGGCAGCAGCCCAGGCTCTGGTGCTGAGCATCAGGCACTGTCCCCTTGCTCATATCTGGGGTGGGGTTCTCTTCTCCGGGCTGTGAACAGCAGGAGAGGTCTCCAGTAGAAGGATGAGGTTCAACAAGGCCAAGTGCCAGGTCCTGCCCTTGGGTCCCAGCAACCCCTGCAGCTCCAGGCTTGGGGAAGAGTGGCTGGAAAGCTGCCCCAAGGCAAAGGCCCTGGGGGTGCTGCTCGACAGCGGCTGAACAGGAGGCAGCAGTGACCCGGGGTGGGGGGGTTGGGCTCTGCTCCCAAGGGATGGGATGAGAGGAAGTCGCCTCAAGTTGCCCCAGTGCAGGATCAGATTGGACATCAGGAACAATTCCTTCACTGAAAGGGTTCTGAGGCCCTGTCAGAGGCTCCCAGGGAGGTGATGGAGTCCCCACCCCTGGAGGGGTTTCAAAAGATGGGTGGATGAGGTGCTCAGGAGTCTGGTTCAGTAGTGGACAGGGATGGTTGGACTCCATGATCTCAGAGGTCTTTTCCAACCAGAGGATTCTATGATTCTATAAGACAGTGGGGAGGCCCTGGCCCAGGTTGTCCAGAGAAGTGGTGGCTGCCCCATCCCTGGAGGTGCTCAAGGCCAGGTTGGCTGTGGGCAGGATGAGGTCTTCTCCCTGCTGTTGAAGTCAGCCAGCACCCACCCCACTGCCCATGCTCTGTCATCCTCCAAATGACTTCCACTGAGGTCAGCTCTGGAAGGTCCCTGCCCAGAGACCTCTGGGCTCCCGGAGATGCTGTGAGCTGGGCAGCAGTGGCCAGAGTCAAGGAAAGACAGGAGAGGGATGGGAGCTGCAGGCAGCAGCACCTGTCAGCTTTCCTCTTCCTCCTGTTTGAAGGACATTCATCAAACCCCCCTTCACTGTCACCTCCCCCCCTCCTCATCCTCATTTCCATCTCCTCCTTCCCCGTCGCTTCCCCTCGGATTCAGAAATCAAACTTGGTGACTCTCCCATGAAAGGCTCCAAGGGTCTGGTGAAGAACAAGGAGAAGTCCAAGGCACCTAAGGATGATAAGAAAAAGAAGCAACAGCCGGTCCCGGAGCTTCCTGAGAAGAAGAACAAGCAGAGGATTGATGAGCTGAAGGTGTGTGTGGGGGCAGGGCAGAAGGAGAAGCTGCCTGCCCAATGGCACGTTGGAATTCTGGCAGGATGGCAATCCCAGCCACCTGGAGGTCAGAGCAGGGTGGATCGACCCTGCACGAGACACCTTGTCTGTATCCAACCCTAGGTGAGGTGTCCCCTGGACTGCCAGCTTCTCTCCGTGCTTTGAAGGAGGTTGAGGACAGGAGCTTTACATAAAAGGGGTTGCCCTGGAGCAGGATCATCCCTGGGGAGCTTGGATGAGCTCTGGCTGGAGGAGAGACCCAGCCAGGCCTCAAGGCAGGGATGGGCTCTGGGTCAGTGTAGTGGCCCATGGTGTTAATCAGGAATAATGAGGTCTGTGATCTTGGGGCTCAGAAGCCCTTTGAACCTGGGTCATGCACAGAAGGGACATCATCAGTTTAGGGAGGTGCTTGTGGCACCAAGATCCACCCCAACAACCCTGGAGATCCTTCCTTTTCCTAGAGGACTGGGCGTTGGAATCTGAGGTGTCCCTGTGCTCTGTGAGTTGGCTCAGGTGGTCACCTTGTCTTGTCCTCACCTTTTCTTTTCAAACACCTGGTTGCTCTCCTTTACCTTTCTGGTCATCTCAGGTCTTCAACAAGGAGCTGGAAACGGAGTTTGATAACTTTGAGGACTGGCTGCACACCTTCAACCTGCTCCGTGGGAAGATTGGGGACAACGAGGACAACGCGACGGAAGAAGAACGGATAGTGGGGAGGTTCAAAGTGAGTTTGGTTGCTGGGTTGGGGTGTGGGGGCAGCCTGGGGAGACCGGTTCCTCTGCTGAAGCTGCTTTAGCCATAAGGAGTTGGATGCAATAGAAACAAACATGGATTGACACAGCTTGCAGGGAGGGAGAGCCTCCAAGGAGAGTCCCAGAAATCAGGTGGCCTCAAAGAGCACATCCTCAGAGGTGGAGATCTGCAGGCAAAGAGATCCTTGATGGTTCTTTCAGAAGACCAAAGGAAAAAGCAGCTCCTCTTTCTTGCAGTCTCTGGAATGCCCTGCACATCAAATCCTGGGCTCAGTGTTGGGCCCCTCCCTCCAAGAAAGCCCTGGAGGCGCTGGAGCGCGTCTGGAGAAGGGAGCGGAGCTGGGGAAGGGTCTGGAGAAGAGGGGTTGTGGGAGCGGCTGAGGGCCCTGGGGGGGTTTGGTCTGGAGAAGAGGAGGCTGAGGGGAGACCTCATGGCTCTCTGCAGCTCCTGGAGAGGAGGGTGGAGCCAGGTGGGAGTTGGGCTCTGCTCCCAAGGGATGGGATGAGAGGAAATGACCTCAAGTTGCCCCAGGGCAGGGTCAGATTGGACATTGGGAACAATTACTTCCTGGAACGGGTTCTGAGGCCCTGTCAGAGGCTCCCAGGGAGGTGGTGGAGTCCCCATCCCTGGAGGGGTTCAAAAGCCGGGTGGATGAGGTGCTCGGGGGTCTGGTTCAGTAGTTCAGGGACGGTTGGGCTCGATGATCTCCAAGGTCTTCTCCAACCAAATGATTCTGTGATTCCATGGAATGAGTCTTGCCCTGGGTATCTCTGTGAGCCCTTCTTCACCAGCACCCGTCACCTGGGCTCACGGCTGCGTTGCGCCTTTGCCAGTGCCCAGCCAGTGCAGGAGCACATCTGCCAGCCGTAGGATTCGTGACCAAGACCCTTTTTGAGGGTGTAAGCCTGGCCCGATGAAGCCTGTGGATGCGCTGGAGGATTTTTCCAGATCTGGTCTGGCCAGAACAAGGATATTGACTGGGTCCTCAGGAAGGGTGGTTTGGGATGGGTCTGCTCACCTTGAGCCCTTGGGCAGGAGGACTCTCATCGGGCTCTGCATTCCACCTCACCAGGGCTCCATATGTGTCTACAAAGTGCCCCTCCCCGATGAGATGGCCAAGGAGGCAGGATATGACCCCAGCTTTGGCATGTTCCAAGGAATCCCCAGCAACGACCCCATCAACGTGCTGGTCCGAGTCTATATCGTGCGGGTGAGTGTGGCCATGACAAGGTGTGATCCACCCCGTGCTCCCTTCCACGGTGCAGACCCAGGGGTGGTCCCGGGGCTGCGGGGACGTTGATTTGTGGTGCTCAGCGCGTCAGGGCCGAGGATGGAGCAGAAGGACTGAAGCTGCTGGTGGGGAACTGAATGGTGTCTCCATGGCCGTGTTCTCCAAGCACGAGGAGCAAACCAAACCCAGGCTCCTGCCAGATCCAGAGGCCTCTCTTCTCATAGGCAGGATGGACCAGCGTGTCTGTCTTGGTGCTTCACTCAAGTGGATAATCTGGATCAGCCTGGAGTGATCCATGGGGACCGGTGGGCGTGGTTTGAAGGCCATGGCCCCTCCTTGGGCAGGCGCTGGGTGATCATTGGTCTGATCCAGTTAATGGAGCGTGCTCTGGAAAAGTCCTTTCCCGACCCCTGAACTTGTGTCCCCAAGCGTGTCAGCGAGGTGCCACAGCCTGTTGAGGGGGTTCTCAGTCCTTCCAGAAGCACCTGGGCTGCTCTTTGTCCACACCTCATCCTGGTGTTTACAAACACAACCTGCTTTCCACTGCGTGTCCTCCAATCCCGGTTCTCCACCTGGTGCTGTGTCCCAGCACCCAGTGGGGTAACGAGTCTCCAGGCCATCGCCAACAGAGCAGTGGTAGACACCAGCCTGGCCAGCACGGGTGGCTGAGTGTGTCCTAACGTGGGCATCTGCTGTTGTGTGCCACAATGGAGGTCGGGATTGAGGAGGCTGGGGATACTCAACCCTTTTATGGGGAGAAGGCAGAAGCTCTTGGCCCTTGCCGAGAGAGGTGGTGGCTGCCACATGCCTGGAGGTGTTCAAGGCCAGGTTGGATGGGGCTTGGAGCCCCCTGATCCAGTGGGAGGTGTCCCTGCCCATGGCAGGGGGGTGGGACTGGGTGGGCTTTGAGGTCCCTTCCAACCCAACCCATTCCATGGTTCTATGATTCTAATATAGAGAGTGAAAAGAACAAGAGGGGAAGGGAGAAGTCTTCTTGACATCTTGGTCAGGTTATTGCTCTGGGTCTTTAGAGGAGCCTGTTTCTTTCCACTGATGAGAGAGATCATAGACTCATGGAATGGTTTGTGTTGGAAGGGACCTTGAAGCTCATCTAGTTTGTGGCAGGGACACCCTCCTCTGGATTAAGTTGCAGGCTGAGATGAACAAAGGAGGTTGTGGTTAAGTCTCTCTGAGTGGATACAGCCAACCCCAACCTCTTCCCAGACTTGGAGAGAGATTAACACAAGGCAGGGTTTATCCCCCAGTTTAAACCAAGCCACCCAGTTTAGGAGGATCAAAGAGCTTCTCCACAGGCCTGTGGCCAGGCAGGGCTGGGTGGTCTCAGGGGTGGAGAACAGGGCCATTCCTCAGTTCCTGGCTGCTGTGGGTTGTGTTGATGCATCTCAGGGTTCCCCACAGGCCACAGACCTTCACCCAGCGGACATCAACGGGAAAGCTGACCCTTACATTGCCATCAAGCTGGGGAAGACAGACATCAAAGACAAGGAGAACTACATCTCCAAGCAGCTGAACCCTGTCTTCGGAAAGTGAGTTGCGACAGCTCTGTTACCTTTCTGTGCATGGAAGGGGGGAGAGCTAAGCCTGAGCCAAGTCCTCCAGCCCTTGGACCTGCACCCTGCCCATCCCACGGCTGCTGCTTGGGCTCAAAACATGGGACTCATCACCAGAACTTCCCTTGCAAGCAGTGCAGACACCCCCATTTCAGCCACCTGTCCTTTGCCGAGCAGTGTGGTCAACAGAGTGTTCAAAGGGCACCCACATCCGACCAGGTTTAGGAATCATTAGACCTGAACTCCAGTGAGTCTGGACCTGAACTCCATCAGGTCTGGATCTCCAGTGACACACAAACTTGGTTTCATAGCTATTGAGACACCCAGGTCACGCTGTCACCCTCTGCCACCTCCTGTCCGGGGCTGCTGGATCTGAAACAGCCCATGGAGAGGTTTACCGAGACACCCACCTCACCCACACGTCTGTCTTGAGTGGGACCCAAAGCCTTCAGCAGCTTTTCTCTTTCCCTTCACCTGCTTTCCCCCTGTCCTAGATCCTTTGACATCGAGGCCACCTTCCCCATGGAGTCCATGCTGACGGTGGCGGTGTACGACTGGGACTTGGTGGGCACCGATGACCTCATCGGGGAGACCAAGATTGACCTGGAGAACCGCTACTACAGCAAGCACCGGGCTACCTGTGGGGTGTCTCAGACCTACTCCATGTACGAGCAAAGCTCTCCCTGCCCAGCCTTCTGCCTCCACCCGTGACTGTTTCACCTTCCACACCAAGCCTTGATCTCCTGGAGGAATCTCCCTCCTTCATGACCTCCTGGTGGAGGAGTCTGTGCTGTTCCATCACTCTTAGGACAGGTTTTCTGACCAGCACAACAGTGGAGTGGGCTGTGAGGAGCTCAGGGGGAAGGGACCCTGGAGGGGTCCTGCCAGGACTGAAAGGGGCTCCAGAAAAGCTGGGGAGGGGTTTTGGATCAGGGAGTGCAGGGACAGGATGAGGGGAAGGGTTTGGAGCTGTAAGAGGGGAGATGAAGATTGGACATTAGGAAAAAATGTTTTGCTGTGTGAGTGGGGAGGCCCTGGCCCAGGTTTCCCAGAGCAGTGGTGGCTGCTCCATCCCTGGAGGTGTTGAAGGCCAGGTTGGACGGGGCTTGGAGCCCCCTGATCCAGAGGGAGGTGTCCCTGTCCAAGGCAGGGGGTGGGACTGGATGAGTTTTGAGGTCCCTTCCAACCCAACCCATTCCATGATTTGCTGATTCTATGAAAGTTGCTTTTTCCTCCAAGTCTTGGTACTCCAGCACTGTCCTTGCCCTCCCGTTCACAGACACGGTTACAACACCTGGCGTGACCCCATGAAGCCCTCCCAGATCCTGTCCAAGCTGTGCAAAGAGGGCAAGGTGGATGGGCCACACTTCGGGCCAGGAGGAAGAGTGAAAGTTGCCAACAGGGTCTTCACCGGCCCCACGGAGATCGAGGATGAAAACGGTACCTGCCCCGTTGGGTGGAGGTTGTGGAGGGCACGTGGGGTCTGGGGTGGCCCCTCATCATCCAGTGGCTTCACCACCCTAAAGCAGCACTGCAGCCACTCCCCACCACCTTAGAAGACCTTCCAGTATGTGACCAGTTAGACAGTGCCTTTCAGGCCACCCAGGCCAGTGGGTTGCTCTCAGGATTGGTCACGAGCATCCATGGGATGGAGTGCAGGGACGGGATGAGGGGGAATGATTTGAAGCTGAAAGAGGGGAGATTGAGATGAGATCTTGGGGAGAAATGTTTTGGTGTGAGGGTGGGGAGGCCCTGGCCCAGGTTTCCCAGAGCAGTGGTGGCTGCCCCATCCCTGGAGGTGCTGAAGGCCAGGTTGGATGGGGCTTGGAGCCCCCTGATCCAGTGGAAGGTGTCCCTGCCCATGATCTGGGTGGGCTTTGAGGTCCCTTCCAATCCAAACCATTCCATGATTGTATGATTCCATGACTTTGTCCATTTGCAGCCTGGAGGCTCCTTGCTTCCTTAAGGCCTTTCACCAGTGCTCTCCATACACGGGGTTTCTGTCATGATCCTATGATTCTATGGCACAGCATCACCAAAAGTGCCTTTGGAATCTTCCTCCTGGAAGCCTGTGCCCGAGGAGCAATCAAGACAGCCCATCCTGGCCTTTCCAGGGTGTAGGAAGCCATCCTCCATGTAGCTGCACCCCCAAACAGTGGCGGTGTCTCAAAGTGCTCAAGAAAGGTGAAGGCAGGCCCAGGAGGGGGTGCAGAAGAGGAGGAGAACGTTGGGCAATGGATATGGAGCTTGTTCAGCCTGGGAAAAATGCAGCCTGGTAGGGGGTCTGGGCCTTCCATAGAGGAATGGGGTGAAGAAGAGGAGAAAGAGAGGAGTCCAGGACAAAGCGGGAAGCGGAGAGGAGTAGCTGAGTTCTGCTCCCTTGGAGCAGGGTTGGAGGAGCAGGGTTTGCTGTCCCTGCCTGTCTCAGCCCTCCCTGTGCCCACCCAGGCCAGAAGAAGCAGACGGACGAGCACCTGGCCCTGGCCGTGCTGCGCCACTGGGAGGACATCCCGCGCGCCGGCTGCAGACTGGTCCCCGAGCACGTGGAGACGCGGCCGCTGCTGAACCCCGACAAGCCGGGCATCGAGCAGGTCCTGCAGGCCCCGGGGCACAGGTGGAGGTGGCCTGGGCTGCAGGGGAGGTGTCACCTGGGCAGAGCAGCCGTGACCCACCTTGTCGTGGGTGGTGGAGGAGCCCTACAAAGAGTGGGACTCAGCCGCCAACCGCCTCTTGGCCTTGGCAGATGAAACCGTGGATGCTCCTGGGTGCCTGTCCAGCTCCATCCTGCATCCCTTTCACCCCCTCAGTTCCCTTGGTCCCGTTGTCACCCCCATGTCTGGGCATCTCAGGACCGTGCTGTGCCATGAGGGCTTCTGCAAGGGGTGGAGAAGGACTCCAACCCCACATCTGGCAGAGCTCAGTGCTGCAGGACTAACCCCACATCTGGCAGGGATCGGCACTGAGGTCCAACCCCACATCTGGCTGGGCTCAGTGCTGCAGGTCCAACCCCACATCTGGCTGGACAGTGCTGCAGGTCCAACCCCACATCTGGCAGAGCTCAGTGCTGCAGGACCAACCCCACATCTGTCAGGGATCAGTGCTACAGGTCCAACTCCACATCTGGCAGGGCCAGGCTGATGTTGAAGGGCAAGAGGAGCTGGGGGGACGTTGCCGGGCGGGTGTGGGGAAGGAGGGGGCAAAGGGAGCTGACTGCACCCTCTTCAACCTTGCAGGGCCGCCTGGAGATGTGGGTGGACATGTTCCCCATGGACATGCCAGCGCCCGGCCCCGCCATTGACATCTCTCCCAGGAAACCAAAGAAGTAAGGATCCTCCCAGCCTGCCAACCACAGGGAAAACGCAGGGCTGGGGATGCAGCCCTTCTTCTCCCCTCTCCTGCTGCTCCTCCTGGGTTCCTCAACCATGCTGGCAGTGGACAGGGATGGTTGGACTCAATGATCTCAGAGGTCTTTTCCAGCCAGATGATTCCATGATTCTCTGGTGATCATCCTCCAGCCTTTCCACATTGCCCTGTGACTAATCCGTCTCCTCTTCCCTCTCCTGCTCCCAATGGAGCTGCCTTCTCCACCTCCAAGATTCCCAACCAAGCCAAATGTGACTTGGAAACCCTGAGTTGCCGCGTGCAAAAGGCGTCTCTGGAGGTTCTGGAGTCCTAGGAAGGGCTGTGATACCCCAGGGGCTGCCCTGGATGTGGGAGCAGGGGTCACCTCCGAAGGCAGGAACAAATCTCCCCCCATTCCTGTGGTGGGACAGCCCTGCTGGGTAAGAGGAGGAACCAGGAAGAGCCCTGGACTCAAAATGTTTTGCAGACCCCGTTTTAGCCACAAGTCTACAAAAGACCAAGCCTGGGCTGTCCCCTTGGGCCTTGAGAAGTTTAGGACGAGAGGAAATGGATTCAGGTTGTGCCAGGGAAGGTTTAGACACGCTATTAGGAACTATTCCTTCATGGAAAGAGTTGTCAAGCTCTGGAAGAAGCTGCCCAGGGCGGTAGTGGAGTCACGGGGGGATGTGAGAGCCAGGTGGATGTGGTGCTGAGGGACAGGGTTTAGTGGTGGGGCTGGCAGTGGGAGGTTAAGGGTTGGACTCAACAATCTCAAAGGTCTTCTCCACCCTCAATGTCTCTGAGGGTGGTGGTGCTCCTCCTGCTGCCCTGCTCACCCTGCCTAGGCTGATCTCAGCTCACGTGGAGATCCTCCTCCTGGTTTTCCCCTCACGTTGCCTTAGATGAGACTTCTCTTGAGTAGCTCTTCTCCACCTGGACGTGGTTTCTGGTAGCACCAGCCCATCCCACCCATCCCCTTCGCCTGCCCCTGTCCCTCACCTCCTTCCCTCCCTTCCTCCTGCCAGGTACGAGCTCAGAGTGATCGTGTGGAACACTGACGAGGTCATCCTGGAGGACGATGACTACTTCACTGGCGAGAAATCCAGCGACATTTTTGTCAGGGGGTAGGTACGGCCCTGGCGTGGAGATGCCACCTCCCTCTGCTTCTCACTGGGTGGGTTTGGGGGTACATCATGGGCTGTGGTGCAAGGCCAGGTGTTGCCAACGCTGCCCTTGTCCTCTGTGCTGTGTTTCTTGCCTCTTCACCTCTCTCTTGGCTGAGACCCTCCCCGTGGGCCTGGCCTGGCCACCCAGCTTTGAGCTGTGGGTTGTCACCTGCAACACTGATGAGGTGACTTTGGAAGATGATGCTTTTTTGGTGGGAGAGAAGACATCTGACATCTGTATCAGGGGGTGATGGTTGAGACCTTGCAGCTTGGTCCCATCTGCCCCTTTTCCCCCTTTTCTGACCTTGTCTTGGTGCCCCTTCTTGGTGTTCAGCCCTGCAGCCAGATGTGGTCAGGTCCCATCTCCACCTCGCTCTCAGCCAGCCGTAGGGGAAAGCTCCTTCCAGAACTCACCTGTACAGAGATGAGGAGACCAATTCCAATCCCCAACCCAGGTCTTTGCAGGACCTCAAAGCAACACAACCATGTTTCAGGTGGTGGTTGGCTATGCAGTGGTTTCCCACCAGGATGTTCAGCTGCTCGGTGCTTCCTCAGCAGCTCCACCAGCTCAGGCCAGGTCTCCTCCACTTCCACCTTGTGCTGCTCTCAGAAAACCAGGTCTGGTTTTGGCACCTCAGGTCCTGTCATCCCAGAGGGTTTTCTGCAATGGCTCTAAAGTGCAGAATGGCTCTCTGGAACAGGTTGCCCGGAGCAGTGGTGGCTGCTCCATCCCTGGAGGTGTCCCAGGCCAGGTTGGATGGGGCTTGGAGCCCCCTGATCCAGTGGGAGGTGTCCCTGCCCATGATCTGGATGGGCTTTGAGGTCCCTTCCAACCCAAACCATTCCATGGTTCTATGAATCTGAACTGCTCCAGCCCTTCTCCATCTGCAGGGTGGGGGCATCGCTTCACCCTCGGGTTAGGTGGGGCAGAGCAAGGCATCAGCACACTCAGGGTGGACAACCCCACACTGGGTGTTGTGTCCCTGCTGGCTGCAGCCCCTCAGGACAAACAGACACACACAAAGCCCTGAGAGCACCCTGGGGAGTGGAGATGCCTTCACCCATCGTAGAGAGGGGCTGGGAGGGCACTCGTGGTCATTAAAACAAAGCTGTGCTCCTCCAGGGCCCAAACTTGCTGGTTTGGACCATCCTCCACGTTCCTTTTGCCCTGGGAATGCTGCTCCTTGGAGCTAGAAGATTAGGGGTACAAGTGCATGTGATGGCAAGGTGGGCACGGACACCCCATCTCCCATGGTGGGGGGACTGGGACCCCACTGTCTCCAGGATGACCATCTGGGGACTTCAGGTCCCTTCACTGGAGACTCGGTCAGCAGAGACAACCCCACCCTCAGGCAGAGCCTTCAGCAGGCCCTGAGTACCTCTGGTGGGCTGGGATAGACTTGTCCTGTCACAGGGAGCCCACGGTGACCACCACAGACCCAGCAGCTTCCACACGGAGATCTCCCCACCAGGGGAAGCCAAACTGCACCGTGGTGGAGTGAGAAGGTTCTCTACAGAGCCTACGGGTCTCGAGACTCCACCAGTGCAGGGTGGGGACATCCTTCCAGCACGCTCTGCCCCAGGCTCCCCGGCAACGCTCCTTGCTCTGGTCCCCTTCTTCCACATCTCCCTGCCCAGGGAAAGACCCCTGACAACCCCCTTGCGTTTCTTGCTCTCCAACCCCAACTCAGGGTTCCTCCTGCCCCTACGCTCATGGCAACCCTTGGAGATGCTGCCGTGGTGATTTGAGAACCACCACCCCCGGCCTTGTAGGTCCTTCCAGTCTGTCCTGGAGACCTCCTGTCTGCGAGCAGAGGATGGTGCTGTGCCCTCCCCTCCCTCCTGCAACGTGTGTCACCCCTCTGGGCCCCGCAGGTGGCTGAAGGGTCAGCAGGAGGACAAGCAAGACACGGATGTCCATTACCACTCACTGACCGGTGAGGGCAACTTCAACTGGCGCTACATCTTCCCCTTTGACTACCTGATGGCCGAGGAGAAGATTGTCATCTCCAAGAAGGAGTCCATGTTCTCCTGGGACGAGACCGAGTACAAGATCCCCGCTCGCCTCACCCTGCAGGTCTGGGACGCCGACCACTTCTCGGCCGACGACTTCCTCGGTGAGCTGGGGAGGGATGGGGGCAGCCAGGAGGAGAAGTAGGGAGCAGCGTGGCACGAGGTGGCTGCCCAGGGAGGTGGTGGAGGCCCCATCCCTGGAGGGGTTTAAAAGCCAAGGAGATGAGTTCCTTTGGGACAGGGTTTAGTAAGGGGACAGGGACGGTTGGACTCAGTCTCTGAGGTCTTTCCAACCAGATGTTTCCATGAGGTGAAGCCTGTGTAGGAACAGAACCCAGAAGAGCAGCTCTGCTCCTCAAGTCCACAACGTGCTGCAGGACCCCTTTAGATGCTGCTGGTGAGAGCAGGTGGGATAGAATCATAGAATCATCGGGTTGGAAAAGACCTCTGAGATCCTCAAGTCACCAGGGATGAGAGCCCTGGTCTCTGCTACTCCTGTTCCTGAGGCAAATACGTTGTATTTTGGGTTCCCAGAGCCGGTTTGAAGTTGCTCTCTAGGGCAGGAGATGCTGGCCCAGCCCACCTCCAGCCAAGGACCAGCACGCTGGGGGTGCCATCATCAGCGCTTCCCCTTTCTCCTGCCAGGGGCCATCGAGCTGGACCTGAACCGCTTCCCCCGGGGAGCCAAGACGTCGAAACAGTGCAGCCTGGAGATGGTGACGAACGAGGCAGAGCTGCCCATGATCTCCATCTTCAAGCAGAAGCGGGTGAAGGGCTGGTGGCCATTCGTGGCCAGAGACGAGAACGATGAGCTGGAGATCACCGTAAGGAAGGGGCGAAGGGAGGGGCTCTTTGCAGACGCCCCCCACCCCCCTGCACTCGCCTCTGTCCCCCTCTGGTCCCCTCAGTCACCTTGTCTTGAGGTGGGGAGGTCTCAGCAGAAGTCTCTGCTCTCTGCAGGGGAAGGTGGAGGCTGAGCTGCACCTTCTGACGGCAGAGGAGGCAGAGAAATCCCCCGCCGGGCTGGCTCGCAACGAGCCGGATCCATTGGAGAAACCCAAGTAAGCAGGAATCTTCTCCCCAGCAGGCCCCTGGGCTTCTGGGAGGAGCTGTGGGGTGGTCCCTGGGGAGGGAGACCCACGTGGGGAGGTGAGGAGGGGTCACGCTGGAGGATGTAGGAATGAGGCTCATGGGCAGAGCCATCTCTACTGGTTGCTGCTGTTCACTCTCCTGCTGCTCTTCCTCTCTCCGTTCCTCCTCTACCTCTCTTCTTGACTCCACCCCCTTTCCTTGGCCTCCTCTCCTCTGGTTGTCACCACCAGATTCCAGCTTTGACTGGAATCCTCACGCTCCCTCACGAACCTGGATTGTTCCACCTGGCACGTGCCATGGTGGCTCTTCTTGTCCACCCTCCTGGTCCTCTTGTTTCACTCTGTGCAGGCTCACCCAGGGCAGGAGATCCTGCACCTCCCTTTGTCCAACCACATCCGTTGTTGCCCTGCATCCCTTCTCCATGGTGTTGGCATTAACGATGGGTATTTTCTTGCCCCGCAGCCGCCCGGACACGTCCTTCATCTGGTTCCTGAACCCGCTCAAGTCCATCAAATACCTCATCTGCACACGCTACAAGTGGCTCATCATCAAAATCGTGCTGGCCCTGTTGCTCCTCTTCATGGTTGCCCTCTTCCTCTACAGCATGCCAGGCTACATGGTCAAGAAGCTGCTGGGAGCATGAAGCGTGGGAGCCTCCTGCCCGGTCCCGGCCCTGTGTCCTTCTCCTCCTTGCAGCCTCTCAGCAGCTTTGGGGGGACATCTCCTCCCTGCTGCTGCTGCTGGGCCTCTTCTCTCGTGTTTCTCCCCTGTGGGTCCCACTCGTGGCTTCAGACCCAGAGAAATGGGGGCTGGGGGGTGGTGTCCATCCCGAAGCTGTGCACCCCTCACCGTGGCTGGTGGAGGTGCCCAGCTGGCTGCTGGTGGCTCACGAAGCTCAGGGGTCTCATCTTTGCCCACTGGGGTCGTGTCCAGTGTCCTCCTGGAGACCTCAGCCCCCAGGGAAGGGGAGGGAGAGCTGGGGCTGCATCGCTGGAGTCGTGGGAGCTCTTTGTTCAGAAACAAGGACGAAGCAAGGCCCTGGGATGGAGAGCTGGGGACACCACAGATTGGCCCCGGTGCCTGTCCCTCCACGAGCTCTGTTCCTGCTCCACTCATAGCTCTGGAAGCCACTTCTCCTGGTGAAGGAGACCTTCCCACCACGGGGACCCCCGGCACGGTGCCCATCAGCCACCCTGGTCCTGCCAAGGGTCCAGCAGCTCAAACACCTTCCTAAGGTTACCAGCCCAGAGGTGGTGGTGGTGGACGGACACCCCCGAGGGCTCAGAGGGAGCCCTGTGAGCTCCCTGTGGCCTTCCTGATCCTCGGTTTAATTTGATTGGGTTGATTGGAATTGGGGCTGGAGCCTTCCTCGCCCTGTGTATTGGGGAAGGGCTCTTTCCTCAGCCCCCCTGCGACGTTCAGCTGTTGAAAAGCTTTCTTCCTTCGGTGGGTGAGACCCTCGTGGAACAAACGAGGTCTCAGGGATGTTTTTAGGATGCTACTGGTCTACTCAGTAAATAAAAATCAGCTTTCACTGGCGGCTTCTCCACCAAGTCCTTGTGTTGGTGGGATGTACAATGGGAAGGTGTTGGGAATCCCCAGGACATCCCCACTATCAACCCTTGCTCTCCAGAAGCCATGCAGGGCACCCACCTCCCCCGGCCTCTTCCATGCACTGGGGTCCTGCATCTCTCTGGCTCTGGGCCAGATCCTGGCTCTCCACTTGCTTTACCTCTGTGTCCCAAAGAGGGGTCAGAGGGGAGGGAGGGGATTCTGCCCCTCTGCTGCGCTCTGGGGAGACCCCACCTGGAGCCCTGGGTCCAGCTCTGGAGTCCTGAGCACAGGAAGGACCTGGAGCTGTTGGAGCGAGTCCAGAGGAGGCCACGGAGATGATCCAAGGACTGGAGAACCTCCTGTATAAGGATGGGCTGAGAGAGCACAGCATCAACCCAGCATCGCCAGCCAGGCCAGGGAGGGGATTATCCCACTCTGCTCTGCTCTGGGGAGGCCCCACCTCGAGGATTGGGGGCACTTTGGGGCACCCCGGGATAAAAAGGACATCAAAGCCCTGGAGAGAGTCCAGAGGAGGCCCCAAAGCTGGGGAAGGGTCTGGAGGGGAAATCCTCGGAGGAGAGGCTGAAGGCACTGGGTCTGTTCAGCTGGAGAAGAGGAGACTGAGGGGGGATCTCAGAGCTGTTCGCTGCCTTCTCCCAAGGGAGGGAGGGGAAAGAGGGGCTGAGCTCTGCTCTCTGGTGAGCAAGGACAGAAGCCCAGGGAATGGCAGGAAGATGGGCCAGGGCAGGGTAGGGTTGGCCATCAGGAAGAGGTTCTTCCCCCAGAGCAGAGCAGAGCAGAGCAGAGAGTGGTGGAGCCCTGGAACAGCTCCCCAGGGAAGCAGTCCCAGCCTGGCAATATTCCAGAAGGGTTTGGCCAAGGCCCTCGGCCCCACGAGGTGAATGTTGGGGTTGTCCTGTGCAAGGACAGGAGATGGAGTGGATGGGCCTGGTGGGTCCCTGCCCACTCAGGGCATTCCATGATTCTACAATAATTGATGAATTAATGAACTCTCCAGTCAGCCCAGTCTGTACAAAGCCCTTGTTTGTGTTTTCTTTCCCACTAAGCTCATAAAATAAACTTTGATTTACAGAGTAGTTGTCCTGTAAAGCTGAGATCCGAATGGAGAGGTGACACCGGCACTCACTGCCCTGAAATGCTGTTGTTATTAAGGATCCCTTAAGTCCATTACACCTGCCACAAGAATCCTCTTAGAGGCAGCCACCCCGAGGGCTGATACGGGAGGAGACAGCAGGTAAAACCTGGGCTTTAGCCCTGAGGGAAACATCACAGCTGTCCTGGAGCCCCTTTCAGTCCTGGGAGGCTGCTCTAAGGTCTCTCCACAGCCTTCTCCTCTCCAGGATGAACAACCCCAACTCTCCCACCCTGTCCTCACTCCAGAGGTTCTCCAGCCCTTGGATCATCTCCGTGGCCTTCTCTGGACTCACTCCAACAGCTCCAGGTCCTTCCTGTGCTCAGGACTCCAGAGCTGGACCCAGGGCTCCAGGTGGGGTCTCCCCAGAGCGCAGCAGAGGGGCAGAATCCCCTCCCTCCCCTCTGCTCCCACTCTTTGGGTGCAGCCCAGGACACCCTTGGTTTCTGGGCTGGGAGCACCCATTGCTGGCTTCTGGGGAGCTTCTCCTCCCCCAGCACCCCAAGGTCTTCTCCCCAGGGCTGATCCCAATCCCATCCTCCCCCATCCTCTATTGATCCCAGGTTTGCAACAACCCAGGTGCAGGACCTTTCCCTTGGCCTTGTTGAACCTCAGTACCCTAAGAAGCCACCTCACTCACGCTGCCCTCAAGCTCATACCCTGCTTCACCCAACCTTCCTCTTCCCCACCACGTTCCACGATAGCTCACAGGGGCACTTGGCCTGTTCAGCTGGAGAAGAGGAGACTGAGGGGGGATCTCGGGGTGTTCTTCCCCAGAGCAGAAGGTGGTGGAGCCCTGGAACAGCTCTCCAGGGAAGCAGTCCCAGCCTGACAATATTCCAGAAGGGTTTGGCCAAGGCCCTCAGCCCCACGGGGTGAATGTTGGGGTTGTCCTGTGGGACAGCAGTTGGACTGGATGGGCCTGGTGGGTCCCTTCCAGCTCAGGACATGTGAAAACATGCAAAGTAGATTTAGGAAAGAGTAGGTCATTCCTGTTACCATCCCAGAAGGTCCATCAGTGATTAAGAAAAGGTAATTAATGCTGTCCCTGGAAGAGAAGAGGACACAGATCAGCTCTCCAGCACCGGACAGGAGGAACTGAGGAGTGAGCACACGTCCTACCCAGCCTGTCCCATCCCAGGAGCACATCCCATGGCAAGGAGAGAGTCAAACCAAGGCAACCAGGCACTGCCAGAACACGAGCACCCTCAGATGCTGCCAACAAAGAAGGAATATATTTATTCTTAAGACTTAAACCCATAATTATTCATCAACAGTTTCTTTCTCAGCATGCCACACCCCACCACGGCAAGACGCTTTGGCCTTTCTCTTCAGTTTCCCCTCAGGATCCTGGAGGAGAAATGAACCCACTCCGAGCTGGGAACAGAGCTCTGTGAGCACCGAGAAGGGGTCTCTTCTCCCCTCGCCCTGCCACAATCCTGCTGCCACAGAGCCAAGTGAGCTTGTCTCCCAGCACTCATTCAAGGAGATTTCTTTTTCTAGCTTCAAGGTGCAATAAATTAAGGCACCAAAAACCCAGGACTCTCCAAAGATAAAGCGTGTGCAGAAAGGAAGTGGTTCCAGTTTCGAAGAGAGATGTTTCTCCCACAGCACGACGAGTTTTGGGAGAGGAAGCCCAGCTTCCACGTGTTTAAGTCCCCAAAGGGGTTTTTCAGGATGCTGACAGCTGGGGCAGACAACAGACACACAGTGAATTGTGGAGACCAAGAGACATCCCAGGATTTAAAGATCAGACAACTTCTCACGGCATTATCCCAGTAACACTACTGGGAAGAGACTGGAACGCAAGCGAGGAGAGACCGGACAAGGCGAGCTCCAGGCTGGGGACCCCAGCTGGAAGCCCAAGGGAACAGCTGAGTTATTCTCTTGTCCTGCAAACACGACGACAGGAGTTCAACCATCCAACCCCCACTTTCTGCAGTGCTGCTAATGCAATTTTTCCATCTGTAGATAAGCATTGGGACCCATTTTAAAATTCCCTGTAATCCTTGAGCGAGCGCAACTTACATCGACCTCCCTTCGTATTTATATTTCATTAAATAGCAAGAGTCAAAGATTCAAGCACAGCCCAACCCATGTGGACACTCCAGGGCTTTGGTTCTGCACACCAGGAAAATATAAAGGAAGCTGCTTTATTAAATAAACTCTGAATTTACCCCCTTCTCCAGACAAGTCAGGCTTCCCAAAGACATTGCAGGTGTAGGGACACAGAGACATCTGTACAGACACACAGACATCTGTAGGGACACACAGATATCTGTAGGGACACACAGCCCTCACACAACATCAGCAGAGCCAAAG
This sequence comes from Dromococcyx pavoninus, assembly GCA_033558185.1. NCBI lineage: Eukaryota > Metazoa > Chordata > Aves > Cuculiformes > Neomorphidae > Dromococcyx > Dromococcyx pavoninus. Next base: position 208,329 of record JAUMJL010001630.1, read on the forward strand.
GCACCAGCTCGCTCCTGGTGGGGGTACCATGACCAAGCACCACTGACATCACGTACCATGGCTGGATCCAGGGGCTGGATCCAGGGGCAGGAAGGGTCTGCAGAGGGACCTGGCCAGGCTGGATCCATGGGCCAAGGCCAACGGGATGGGGTTCAACCAGGCCAAGTGCCGGGTCCTGCCCTTGGGTCCCAGCAACCCCTGCAGCTCCAGGCTTGGGGAAGAGTGGCTGGAAAGCTGCCCCAAGGCAAAGGCCCTGGGGGTGCTGCTCGACAGCGGCTGAACAGGAGGCAGCAGTGGCCCAGGGGGGCAAGAAGGCCCCCAGCACCCTGGCTTGGATCAGCCCTGGGGTGGCAGCAGGAGCAGGGCAGGGATCGTCCCCCTGCACTCAGCACCTCCAATCCTGGGCTCAGGGTTGGGCCCCTCCCTCCAAGAAAGCCCTGGAGGGGCTGGAGCGCGTCTGGAGAAGGGAGCGGAGCTGGGGAAGGGTCTGGAGAACAGGGGTTGTGGGAGCAGCTGAGGGCCCTGGGGGGGTTTGGTCTGGAGAAGAGGAGGCTGAGGGGAGACCTCATGGCTGTCTGCAGCTCCTGGAGAGGAGGGTGGAGCCAGGTGGGAGTTGGGCTCTGCTCCCAAGGGATGGGATGAGAGGGAATGACCTCAAGTTGCCCCAGGGCAGAGTCAGATGGGACATCAGGAACAATTCCTTCATGGAAAGAGTTCTGAAGCCCTGTCAGAGGCTCCCAGGGAGGTGTTGGAGTCCCCATCCCTGCAGGGGTTCAAAAGGCAGGTGGATGAGTTTTTAGGGACAGGGTTCAGTAAGGGGACAGGGACAGTTGGACTGGATGATCTCAGGTGTTCTTTCCAACCAGACAGTTCTATGATTCTATGGTTCAAGCAACCCTGGCCTCACCCCCCCCACACACAGAAGGCTGTGACCTCCCCTCGGGATTTCACGCCTCGTGGTCTGCACGAAGATGATCCCAATTTACAGAAGGAAAAGCAATTCAACAGTAGTTGAGGTCGGGAAGGTTTCCTAAAGCAGGAGGAGCTTTCACCTGCAGAAGGAAAAGGCTTTGACCGAGCTTCTACGAACCAGGTGGCACAACAATCAGTGTCAAAGCAACCTTGTTCCCACGGTAGATTACACCTGAACAACCGGCTGTGCTCGTTCGCTTCCGGATGCAGCCTTTCCAGAGCCTGGGTTTAAGCTACACTCTTCATTCAAGCACAAGTCTTCATCAAATAAATCAAACAGAAAAGAAAAATCAGCATTCAGTCTTCATCACCCCACTCCACCTCGACGACAACAAATTAAAATTAAAAAGAAAAGCCCAAGTTTTTCAACCCAATAAACGGATGCAAAGGTGTCTTTCACAAGTGGACAGTAAACAAAGGTATCCCTGGATGAGACGTGCAGCCGCCGGGAACGAGGGTTTGGGAAAAGCAGGTGGTGTTTGGGAAGGGCCCCAGCACCCACGCACACCTGGGAGGTTTCTGGAACCCACACGACATCAAGGTGCTTCTCCAAGCGGTGGATTCGCTGCTGGTGGTGGTGGGGCTGGAGGGAAGGGTGATGGGCAAGGAGGAAGAGGAGGCTGAGGCAGCAGGAAAAGCCCCCCCAGAGCCCACCTGCAACAGCGAGTTCCTACCGGTGGGAAGAGAGGGGAGTTGGGCTGCTGTCAGCCACCTCCTGCTGCCAATCGCAGCCCAGACCTCATTCCCAGGTGGAAAACACAGAGAGACAGGCAGGAGCACGGTGGAAATGTGGTCCCAGGCACCCACAGCTCGTGCAGGGGTCCCCACTTCTGGATTTCTAAGCCCCCTGCCCCCCAGGCAGAACATTACAGAAGTTGGGTGTTTCTTCTCTTTTTTTCCTCTCAAAAAAACCCAAACGTGCAAGTATTTACCCAAAGTGGGGAGTGCAGGAAGGCAGGACACAGCGTGGGAGAACCAGCACCATCTGCTCCCTAAGCACCAGCCCAGCCCCAGGGCTGTCCAGCAGGATTAGGGACAGGCCCCAACCCCCAGGGTGTTCCCCTGACCGTGCAGAAATCACCTGTTGGGCTGGGATCGGTGGCAGCTCAAGCTGCTTTGCTTAGGAAAAGCCATTTGCATCCCTAAGGGGTTTGAGGGCCGGAGGTTTCACCGGGAACATTCAGTTGGTCTAAGATACAGGAAGGGTGACCCGAAAGGTGACCCTCCACGTCCAGAGTCACCCAACAGCGAAGCGCAGGCGGCCCCGAACCAGCCCTGCCCTGGCTGCACCGGGCACCGAGCGAGCTTTTGCCCTGACGTCCGTCCAGAGGGAAGAGGTTCAGATCCGTGGTGATGGCTGAAGTATTTACAGGTGTTTGCAGCAGTTATTTACAGTCCTTCCGCAGACCGCAAGCCGATCTTCTCCTCCGCCGCTCCTAGTCAATCCGGCGTGGGCTTCCGTAGGGAGAAGGGCCTGATGTTGAAGTGCCTGCTCAGCTGGCTCACCTGGGGACACACAGACAACAGGACTGAGTCAGGGAGCTGAGGAGGGGGGAGAAGGACAGCAGGCAGAGAGCCAGAGCATCCCCTGGGCAGCCAACAAAGCCCCCACCACCTTCCTTTTGGTTAGAGGTTCTTCCCCCAGAGCAGAGAGTGGTGGAGCCCGGGAGCCCTCTTGACACCCTTGAGGGCAAAGAGGCCCTGCAGAGGGATCAGGACAGGTTGGGGAGGTGGGCAAATCAAGGGCAAGGGCCTGGTTCTGTCCTGGGACAGGGCACCCCTGGGTGTCCACGCAGACTGGGCAGAGAAAGGCTGGAGAGCCCTGCCCAGAGGGACCTGGAGGCTCTGTTCCATGTCAAGGTGACCACGAGCCACCAGCGAGCCCTGGCAGCCAAGAGGGCAACCGTGTCCTGGGGGGCATCAAGCCCAGCATCGCCAGCCGGGCCAGGGAGGGGATTGTCCCGCTCTGCTCTGCTCTGGGGAGGCCCCACCTCGAGGATTGGGGGCACTTTGGGGCACCCCGGGATAAAAAGGACATCAAAGCACTGGAGAGAGTCCAGAGGAAGCTCCAAAGCTGGGGAAGGGTCTGGAGGGGAAATCCCAGGAGGAGAGGCTGAAGGCACTGGGTCTGTTCAGCTGGAGAAGAGGAGGCTGAGGGGGGATCTCAGAGCTGTTCGCTGCCTTCTCCCAAGGGAGGGAGGGGAAAGAGGGGCTGAGCTCTGCTCTCTGGTGAGCAAGGACAGGAGCCCAGGGAATGGCAGGAAGATGGGCCAGGGCAGGGTTGGGCTGGACATCAGGAAGAGGTTCTTCCCCCAGAGCAGAGCAGAGCAGAGCAGAGCAGAGGGTGGTGGAGCTGAGCCCTGGAAGAGCTCCCCAGGGAAGCAGTCCCAGCCTGACAATATTCCAGAAGGGTTTGGCCAAGGCCCTCAGCCCCATGGGTTGAATGTTGGGGTTGTCCTGTGCAGGGTCAGCACTTGGACTCGATGGGCCTGGTGGGTCCCTGCCCACTCAGATCATTCCATGATTCCATGAATTCCTTCCCGTGGGTTTGGTTGTCTCCTTGCCACAGCCAGGCACACCCCACCCAGCCAGAGGGAAGCTCTCCAGCCAGAGAAGTCCTTGTCATGAAACCCAGCGAGTTCAGCCCCTCAGCTCCATCCTGGTCTCTGGGAACGCCCAGACTAAGGGCCCTTATCAAGGAGTACCCAAAGTCACGGCAGAGGAGGTGACAACTTCCACCACTCTGATGCTTTGCACCCAAACAGGAACCTTACCAGAAGCATAAAAGTCAGACACACGGGGTGAATGTTCATAGAATGTCCTGAGTTGGAAGGGACCCCCAAGGCCCATTCAGTCCAAGTGCTGTCCCTGCACATGACAACCCCAACATTCACCTCGTGGGGCTGAGGGCCTTGGCCAAACCCTTCTGGAATATTGTCAGGCTGGGACTGCTTCCCTGGGGAGCTCTTCCAGGGCTCCACCACCCTCTGCTCTGCTCTGCTCTGGGGGAAGAACCTCTTCCTGATGTCCAACCCAACCCTGCCCTGGCCCATCTTCCTGCCATTCCCTGGGCTCCTGTCCTTGGTCACCAGAGAGAAGAGCTCAGCATCTCCCTTGGGAGAAGGCATTGTGCTGGGGGTTGGCAGGGGTCAATGATCCAGGTGAAGTGGGTCTATGTGAACCTCACGAGGTTCAACCAGGCCAAGTGCAAGGTCCTACACCTGGGGCAGGGCAACCCTCAATATCCTGTGGTCTTTTCCAACCAGATGATTCTACGTTTCCATGATTACTCCCAAATTCAGAGAGGTCTGGGATTATGTCCCAGCCACAGGGTTTTAAAAGCCTCTTCAGCTGAAAGGGTTTTTTATCCTGGAAGGAAGCTGCACAGATGGGCCCTTGGGGAGCCGGAGGGGGGAGTGAGGGGAGCACAGGGGGAAGCAGAGCCCTGAGCTGCTCGTTGCAGGGGATGAGCAAGGAGGATTACAACCTCCCGTCAGTCCCCATCTCTAGCTGTGATCCCAAGACCGATTCTGTTTAAGCTTCTTAACTCCACAAATCCTTCTTGCATAGAAGCCTCATTACAGTAATTGGAAAGGCAAGACAACCTGGCTGCTGCTTCTTTGCTGTAATTACAGTTCAAACTCGACCCTGGAGTCTCTGCATTAGAGTTGGGGTTCCCAGGGGACAGGGCTTCTCCTGCTGTGGTGGCAGCGTCCAGCTCCGCAGGGAACACCGGCTCCCTTGCCCCAGCTCCTCAGCATCTTCCTGGGGCATTTCTAACAGGACCTGGTCCCCTCCAAGTATTTTTTCCTCTCTTAATGAAAACTCTGGCAGTCAGGCAGAGCTGGCAGGGAGCAAATCACTCCCTGGATCTCTTCACAGCCCTCGCAGCAGGGGAGAAGGCAGAGCAGCTGCAGTGTCACCACATTCCCTAGCAGGGATGTCCCAGCTCCATCCCGGCTCTTCCAGTGACTCCAGGACACGTTAGCAAGGTCAACGATTGAACCTGTCAGCCAGAGTAACACCAGCAGCAGTTTAACTCCTAAATTAAGCAGTCCTGCCCAACGTGCAGACAACATCCACAGCTCCAGGTATCCACTGATACCTGCTGGTGGACAAGAAGCTCCCCAGGAGCCGGCAATGGGCGCTCCCAGCCCAGAAACCAAGGGTGTCCTGGGCTGCACCCAAAGAGTGGGAGCAGAGGGGAGGGAGGGGATTCTGCCCCTCTGCTGCGCTCTGGGGAGACCCCACCTGGTGCCCTGGGTCCAGCTCTGGAGTCCCCAGCACAGGAAGGACCTGGAGCTGTTGGAATGAGTCCAGAGGAGGCCACGGAGATGATCCGAGGGCTGGAGAACCTCTGCTGTGAGGACAGGGTGGGAGAGTTGGGGTTGTTCAGCCTGGAGAGGAAAAGGCTGTGGGGAGACCTTAGAGCAGCCTCCCAGGACTGAAAGGGGCTCCAGGGAAGCTGGGGAAGAGCTTTTTAGAAGAGCCTGGAGTGATGGGATGGGAGGGAACAATTTTAAACTGGAAGGAGGGAGATTTAGATCAGACATTAGGAAGAAATTCTTAACCATAAGAGTGGTGAGACCCTGGCCCAGGTTTGCCCAGGGAGGCTGTGGCTGCCCCATCCCTGGAGGTGTTCAAGGCCAGGTTGGATGGGGTCTTGAGCAGCCTGGTCTGGTGGGAGGGGGCTGGAACCTTTGAGGTCCCTTCCAACCCAAACCATTCCACGATTCTGTGATCTGCTGGAGCCCCCCTTCCCACCACCCAGGGCACAGGTCACCCGCGCTGCCTCACACCCAAGCTGCTCCCTACGCCGCAGCCACCGTCAGGATGAGTCAAACACTGCAGCAGAGACCCAAGGGAGCCATCCCCACCAACACCCCTGGTTTCCAGCTGAGTATTCCTTGCCCCAGGCAGCAGCAGCACCCAAGCCGAGCCTGCGGCGGGCAGGGAGCAGCCGAAGCCAGCTGAGTTTCACCTACCACCACCACTCCGTAGTGGATGTGGGCCAGGGTGAGGAAGGCAGTCAACACGCAGAGGAGGAGCGTTTCGCCGGCGGCGGCGAGGCCGGACAGCACCACCAGGAGCACCAGTGCTATGGGGAGCAGCATCCAGTTCAGGGGCTGGCACCGCGTGCTGCTCATCTGGCACACGATCAGCTGGCACTGTGGGAGGAGAAAGCTGTCAGAGCTCACAGCCAGCATGGAATGTGCACCCCGAGCTGCCCATGGAGAGGACGCTCACACAGGCCCAGGAGCCAATGGTCTGCACTTACTATGAGTCTGTCACTCGGGATCCTTCCTTGCATTAGGAAAGGATGGGGTTTAACAAGGCCAAGTGCCGGGTCCTGCCCTTGTGTACCAGCAACCCCTGCAGCTCCAGGCTTGGGGAAGAGTGGCTGGAAAGCTGCCCCAAGGCAAAGGCCCTGGGGGTGCTGCTCGACAGCGGCTGAACAGGAGGCAGCAGTGGCCCAGGGGGGCAAGAAGGCCCCCAGCACCCTGGCTTGGCTCAGCCCTGGGGTGGCAGCAGGAGCAGGGCAGGGATCGTCCCCCTGCACTCAGCACCTCCAATCCTGGGCTCAGGGTTGGGCCCCTCCCTCCAAGAAAGCCCTGGAGGGGCTGGAGCGCGTCTGGAGAAGGGAGCGGAGCTGGGGAAGGGTCTGGAGAAGAGGGGTTGTGGGAGCGGCTGAGGGCCCTGGGGGGTTTGGTCTGGAGAAGAGGAGGCTGAGGGGAGACCTCATGGCTCTCTGCAGCTCCTGGAGAGGAGGGTGGAGCCGGGGGGGGGGGAACAGGAGATGGGATGAGAGGAAATGGCCTCAAGTTGAGCCAGGGGAGGTTTAAACTCAATATTATGGAACACTCCTTCACAGGTACAGTTGTCCAGCCCTGGCAGAGGCTCCCAGGGCAGTGGTAGAGTCCCCATCCCTGGAGGGATTTAAAAGCTGTGGAGATGTGGCTGGGCTGGCAGTGTGAGGTTAAGGATTGAATTTGAAGACCTTAAAGTCTTTTCCAACCTAAATGATTCCGTGAAACAAAATTCAAGGGCATCTTTTAAAAGAACAGGAGTTCCCTTGAGTTCATCCTGGAAAAGGAAGCAGGAATTCTGTTTGTATTTGCTGTTTGCCATTCACAACACGGGGTAGGGGGGGGTGTAAACCACTCAATTTAACCAATTCTCTCATTTCTTCAGAGCAAGAGCTGCAGCACAAAATCTGCAGACCCCAAACCCTGTCTGCTGTCCTCTTCCTCAGAGTAAACCAGAAAAGCTGTTAAGTTACATCTTTGCATCTCAATTCCCTCCTCCTATTTCAGCTGATCTTTTCCTTCCTGAATCCCAGGTGTCCTGGTTTGGGATAAACTGGAGCATAAAGCAAAAGCCACTTACGGAAATGTTAGCGAAGGCTGTTCCAACCATAAAGTAGAAGAGCCTGGGATGGACCTCCAGGATGTCTGTTGGAGACACAAAGATCCACGTGGTGCAGAGGAGGAAGAGCAGCACTGGGGAGACCAGTGGCAGCATGATTTCATACACAGAGTGGTGCTTCAGGCTGTTGTTTTTATAGGCCCTGAAATGCAAGCAAAGAAATGAGAATATCTGGAACCACAAGTGAGAAGTACCCGGTCCCTGCCTTCAGGAAAGGGCTTCAAATCCTCCCTGTCCATCCTGCTGCCCAAACCTGATGGTACCAGGGATAATCATGGACAGAGGAGGGCAAAACACACCATCACTGCCTGCCCAAACCCCCCAAAACTCCTAAATTTAGGAAACACTGGCTCTCTGGTTGTGATCAACAGGACAAGACTACAACAGCTGGAGGCCCTTGTGCCAGACTGCCAGCCCACTCCTTCCAGTGCACCTGGCAAACTGGGACCTTCTGCTGTGCCAGGGCCACTGTGCCCCACTGGAAACAGTGTCTGAGAGCTACAGCAACCCCTGCAGCTCCAGGCTTGGGGAAGAGTGGCTGGAAAGCTGCCCCAAGGCAAAGGCCCTGGGGGTGCTGCTCGACAGCGGCTGAACAGGAGGCAGCAGTGGCCCAGGGGTCAAGAAGGCCCCCAGCACCCTGGCTTGGCTCAACCCTGGGGTAGCAGCAGGAGCAGGGCAGGGATCGTCCCCCTGCACTCAGCACCTCCAATCCTGGGCTCAGGGTTGGGCCCCTCACTCCAAGATAGGCCTGGAGGGGCTGGAGCGCGTCTGGAGAAGGGAGCGGAGCTGGGGAAGGGTCTGGAGAACAGGGGCTGTGGGAGCGGCTGAGGGCCCTGGAGGGGTTTGGTCTGGAGAAGAGGAGGCTGAGGGGAGACCTCATGGCTCTCTGCAGCTCCTGGAGAGGAGGGTGGAGCCAGGTGGGTGCTGGGCTCTGCATCCCAAGGGATGGGATGAGAGGAAATGGCCTCAAGTTGCATCAGGGGAGCTTTAGATTGGATATTGGGAACAATTCCTTCATGGAAAGGGTTCTGAGGCCCTGTCAGAGGCTCCCAGGGAGGTGGTGGAGTCCCCATCCCTGGAGGGGTTCCAAACCCCTGTGGCCGTGGCACTTGGGGCCAGGGTTTGGTGGTCACGGTGGGATTGGGCTGATGTTGGACTCGATCTTCCACATCTATTATAACCTCAACAATTCTATGATCCTGAGGAAGCTGAGCTCCGAGGGGCTCTGAGGGCTTTTGCAGAGGTGCTGGGAGACCTGAGGGTGGAGAAACTCACTTGTAGAAGTTGTAGAGGCTCATGGGCAGCGTCACAGTGAGCGCACAAGCTGGAAGAGAAAGAGCCAGGTTACTGCCCCACCACAGGGGAGAGCATCACACACCCCACGGGTGCTGGGGCTCCAGAGCTGAGCTGGAGCTTGGCTGTAATTGCCAGCAACAAAACCAGTCCTGAGGTGCACCGAGAAGAGCTCAGCACCTTTAAAAGTAGGTGCTCATAACCCTGGTCTGAGCGCTGTAATTACAAGGTGTGCTGTAAATTAAAGACATTTCCATTTTAAAAGTCACATTAATGAGCCCAGGATTCTGCTTTAAACAGTTTAAATTTAATTACAATACTGTTTATAATGAGACAAACTCCTCAGGTGATGTCACTGTGCACAACACAGTTTTCAGTCCCCATCACAAAGCCCTTTTGCTGTTTTCCCACCTCGAGGAAGCGTTTTGAGTCCCCTTTGTGCAAAAAACTCTTTGTCATTTCACTTAACAATACAAAGGCTCTAAATAACTCTGAAAGAATTCAGACCTCAATAAGGAACACCATCCACACACAAGTCATTCCATGTTTACAAAGCACCAGGCATTTTAATGGAGGTGTAAATATTCCTGTTTTTAATAACCCAGCTCTCATGGAACTACAAAAATCCAGCCAATGCGGGCAAAATGCTCTATTTTTCACGTGGGAAAAATGCATTAATTATTCAGATGTTAAGTTATGAGGCAGCAAAAGATAAGCAGAGAATATTCAAGTGATTAAGAGTGCAAGCAATTCATTCAATGTTAATAATTTGAGATATATTGACCTGACAGATTGGAGAAGTGACAACCACCAACCACATGGAGTTCAACAGGGGCAAGGGCCGGGTTCTGCCCCTGGGACAGGGCACCCCTGGGTGTCCACATAGACTGGGCAGAGAGAGGCTGGAGAGGCCTGCCCAGAGGGACCTGGGGGCTCTGCTCCATGGCAAGGTGACCACGAGCCACCAGCGAGCCCTGGCAGCCAAGAGGGCAACGGTGTCCTGGGGGGCATCAAGCCCAGCATCGCCAGCCAGGCCAGGGAGGGGATTGTCCCGCTCTGCTCTGCTCTGGGGAGGCCCCACCTCAAGGACTGGGGGCACTGTGGGGAACCCCGGGATAAAAAGGACATCAAAGCACTGGAGAGAGTCCAGAGGAGGCCACAAAGCTGGGGAAGGGTCTGGAGGGGAAATCCCCGGAGGAGAGGCTGAAGGCACTGGGTCTGTTCAGCTGGAGAAGAGGAGACTGAGGGGGGATCTCAGAGCTGTTCGCTGCCTTCTCCCAAGGGAGGGAGGGGAAAGAGGGGCTGAGCTCTGCTCTCTGGTGAGCAAGGACAGGAGCCCAGGGAATGGCAGGAAGATGGGCCAGGGCAGGGTTGGGTTGGCCATCAGGAAGAGGTTCTTCCCCCTGAGCAGAGCAGAGCAGAGCAGAGGGTGGTGGAGCCCTGGAACAGCTCCCCAGGGAAGCAGTCCCGGCCTGACAATATTCCAGGAGGGTTTGGCCAAGGCCCTCAGCCCCACGGGGTGAATGTTGGGGTTGCCCTGTGCAGGGACAGGAGATGGACTGGATGGGCCTGGTGGGTCCCTTCCATCTCAGATCATTCCATGATTCTATTTACAATTAACTCAGACAGGCACTAAGAAAAATTAAACTAAGCAAGAACTTCTGAGCAAGCTGAATTTCACCCAGCCAAGAGAGCTCTGCCCTCTGAGCTTCTCCTGCACCTCTCTCCACTTGTTCTGATCACGGCAGAGAGCACCTGGGCTTTTAGCCCCTTGTATTTCATTTTCCAGTTAATTTCTGGCCGTGACCTCCTTCCTGCAGTAGCCCCAGGCCCCTGTGCAGTGCTTGGCTCTGGGTCCCACAGGTACCACACACAAGGGAGTCTCCTTTATAGCACCCTGGTGCTCGGCTCCAGGCAGCTCCCAGCACCCTGGCACACGGAGTGCTGAGCACCAGCCCCAACTCTTGGCTGCTCCAGGCCAGGAACCACTTTGTGTCCATCCACACAAACCCTCAGCAGCATCAAGGCTGATCCCCTGAACACCAGCAGGCGCCATTCCCTCAGGATTGGCACAAAATAAGCAGAAGCAGGACCACGGGACTCTGCTCTCTTGCTTTTTTGGTCATCACAGACCCAGGCAGAGTGGAGTTAAACTCTCCAAAGCAACTAAGAAGACACCAGCCTGGGTAGTGGAGGCTCTGGACCACATTGCCCACAGAAGTCACAGATGCCCCATCCCTGGAGGTGTTGAAGGCCAGGCTGGATGGGGCTTGGAGCCCCCTGATCCAGTGGGAGGTGTCCCTGCCCATGGCAGGGGGTGGGACTGGATGGGCTTTGAGGTCCCTTCCAACCCAACCTATTCCATGATTCTATAAATACTTTGCAATCCTGGGAAAGCACAAGCTGGAAGAACACCCTGCACGAGTCACTCCAACAACAGCCCAGAGGAGCTTTCATTACAGCAAACAGAACAGTGTTATCATATAATTAAGACATTGGGTTTCATTAAAAAGGTGGAGTTTAAAAGACAGGCTTCAACATGGAGTTTCTTACCAATAATCATTGCAGTGAATAGGTCTCTATATAAGAAATTAAACAGGAAAGGTGCATACCAGGCCTCAACTCCCACAAAGGCTGTCACTATGTAGACAATGGAAATGGTCTGGAAGAAAGCAGAGGAGAAGCAGGTGTGAGACTCCAGACAGGTGAGTCTGGCAGCACGTGCCAGGCATCTCAAGAAGCACAGCTCCAGGCTACAGCCGGATCCGCTCTCCCCACCAGCAGGGAGGGGACAAAGAACACCCACAAGAATCCCATCTGACAAGATCAGGTTCTAATAAATGCAGGAGCTGATGAGTCCCCAAACTTCGAGGGGTTTAAAAGGCAAGTGGATGAGTTTCTCAGGGACAGGGTTTAGTAAAGGACAGGGATGGTTGGATTTGATGATCTCAGAGGTCTTTTCTAAACAAACAACTCTGTGATTCTATGAGAAGGATGAACCAGGAGCTCCTCCCTGCAGCAGGAACACAGACACCCTTGGACAATTCCAACTCATGAGGTGTGAACTCATGGCTTGAACTTGGCACCTTGTACTCACCACCTGGAATCCTGGGTTCAGGGTTGGGCCCCTCACTCCAAGAAAGCCCTGGAGGGGCTGGAGCGCGTCTGGAGAAGGGAGTGGAGCTGGGGAAGGGTCTGGAGAACAGGGGTTATGGGAGGGGCTGAGGGCCCTGGGGGGGTTTGGTCTGGAGAAGAGGAGGCTGAGGGGAGACCTCAGCTCCTGGAGAGGAGGGCGGAGCCAGGGGGGGTTGGGCTCTGCTCCCAAGGGATAGGATGAGGGGAAATGGCCTCAAGTTGCCCCAGGGCAGGGTCAGATTGGATATTGGGGACAACTTCTTTACTGGAAGAGTGGTGAAGCCCTGGCAGAGGCTCCCAGGGCAGGGGTGGAGTCCCCATCCCTGTAGGGGTTCCAAACCCTGTGGCCGTGGCACCTGGGGACAGGGTTTGGCCATCATGGCGGGGTTGGGCTGATGTTGGACTGGGTGAGCTGGGAGGGCTTTGCCAACCTTAATGATTCTATGAGATGCTTGAAGCACTAGAGGAGGTTTTACATCACAGTTGTAGTCAGGAACTCTGAAAGGCTCCTTTGGGGACTCTTTCTTATCTATCAACTGAAGCAATCACCAGCAAAGAGCTAACAAGGGATACTACAGTTTTAAGAGCAGCCCTGAAGCCGGGTGAAGGCCACGGCAGGGCCTTGGTCCTCCAATTCCCACCTTTCTGCACCCAGCAGAGATCCAAAAGTTTTGGGGTTAAGCAACACTTTTGGAGATGAGGGTCAGAATGGACCAGCCGGGCCAGGGAGGGGATTGTCCTGCTCTGCTCTGCTCTGGGGAGGCCCCACCTCGAGGACTGGGGGCACTTTGGGGCACCTCGGGATAAAAAGGACATCAAAGCACTGGAGAGAGTCCAGAGGAGGCCACAAAGCTGGGGAAGGGTCTAGAGGAGAGGCTGAAGGCACTGGGTCTGTTCAGCTGGAGAAGAGGAGACTGAGGGGGGATCTCAGAGCTGTTCGCTGCCTTCTCCCAAGGGAGGGAGGGGAAAGAGGGGCTGAGCTCTGCTCTCTGGTGAGCAAGGACAGGAGCCCAGGGAATGGCAGGAAGATGGGCCAGGGCAGGGTTGGGTTGGCCATCAGGAAGAGGTTCTTCCCCCCAGAGGGTGGTGGAGCCCTGGAACAGCTCCCCAGGGAAGCAGTCCCGGCCTGACAATATTCCAGAAGGGTTTGGCCAAGGCCCTCAGCCCCACAGGGTGAATGTTGGGGTTGTCCTGTGCAGGGAGAGGAGATGGACTGGATGGGCCTGGTGGGTCCCTTCCAGCTCAGGGCATTCCATGATTCTAGGAATTTAGGTGGCCAGAACGTGCACCTGAGGACAGCAGGAACCAGGCAGAGGAAACAGAAGATAATATCCATTCTTCAAACCTTCTTTTTGTGAAGAATTCATCTACAAAAGCTACTTAGGACTAAATAAAAGCTGGTTCTGTGAACCCAAGCAGCGGCTGTGTCGGGCACTTACCACCTGGCTGATGTCATATCCCCAGGGCAGGAAGAGAATCCCTGTGTTATACTTCTCCCAGTGGGAGAGGATGAATGAAAACAAGACCACCCATAAGAGGAGGTAGAGGACGAAGACGCTGACGCCCGTGGAGCCCCGTCCAAAGGTGGAGTAGACGGTGACGACAAAGTACACGCACGCCCAGCTGTCCAGGCCATGATCAAAGAGCTCTCCCAGGGGGGTGCTGGAGTTGGTCCTGCGAGCCTGCTTCCCATCAACACCATCTGGGAAGAGAAGCAGGAGAAATGGGCAGTTTTGTTGGATCACCCCAACACAAAGAAATGGGCCAGTCTGTAGGTGACAAAGAGGGGCAGTGGTGACACCAGAAGGATGGGATGGGATCCAGAGGGACTTGGACAGGCTGGAAAGGTGGGGCTGTGGGAACCTCATGAGGTTCAACAAGGTCAAGGGCAAGGTCCTGCACCTGGGTCGGGGCAACCTCTGGGATCAATAGAGGATGGGGGAGGATGGGATTGGGATCAGCCCTGAGGAGAAGGCCTTGGGGTGCTGGGGGAGGAGAAGCCCACCAGGAGCCGGCAATGGGCGCTCCCAGCCCAGAAACCAACGGTGTCCTGGGCTGCACCCAAAGAGTGGGAGCAGAGGGGAGGGAGGGGATTCTGCCCCTCTGCTGCGCTCTGGGGAGACCCCACCTGGAGCCCTGGGTCCAGCTCTGGAGGCCTGAGCACAGGAAGGACCTGGAGTGAGACCAGAGGAGGCCACAGAGATGATCCAAGGGCTGGAGAACCTCTGGTGTGAGGACAGGGTGGGAGAGTTGGGGTTGTTCATCCTGGAGAAGAGAAGGCTGTGGGGAGACCTTCGAGCAGCCTCCCAGGACTGAAAGGGGCTCCAGGAAAGCTGGGGAGGGGCTTTTTCCAAGGGCCTGAAGTGATGGGACGAGGGGGAACGGCTTTAAATTGGAAGGGAGGAGATTGAGATTGGACATTGGGAAGAAATTGTTGATGATGAGGGTGGGGAGGCCCTGGCCCAGGTTTCCCAGAGCAGTGGTGGCTGCCCCATCCCTGGAGGTGTTGAAGGCCAGGTTGGATGGGGCTTGGAAGCCCCTGATCCAGTGGGAGGTGTCCCTGCCCATGGCAGGGGGTGGGACTGGGTGGGCTTTAAAGTTCCTTCCAACCCAAAGGTCCCTTTGAGGTCCTTTCCAACCCATTCAGTGATTCCATGACTCTATGATCCCATTTATTTAAGGCAAACCAATGACAGGAGTTCTCAATTCACCTCAAAGCCAGTCCCAGTGCCCTCCTTTCACATCAGCTGCTCTGGGATAACTTCCTTCTATCCACTTAGCAAAGCAGCTCCCGAAAACTGGTCGAGCAGACCAAGCAGCAGCGGGATTAGAGGTCCAGGATCAAAAATCCCTCAATTGGCTTGGAAATAAGACCACAGCCAGCTGCACCACGAACAGGCAACGGACACAAACCCCCACAATCCAAGAGATAAAGTCTTACCTAACGTGTAGGCAATGAAGTTGAGGAGACCCACAAGGACCCAGACTCCGTTCGGGACATGCTGGTGATCGGGGGCTGCAGAGATCAAAAAGACCTAAGTCAGGAGAGCTCGGGATGGACTTCCAAGGGGTTCATTTTGGCACAAGAGGAAGAGCAACACGGACCAACAGCTCAGGAAGACAAAGCACCTACAGAACTCAAACAGTGGAGCCCAGACGTGCGCTTTCAGGACGTGATGGCAGAGCTGTTCCACAAGAGCACGTGAACCAGGTCACCCTGGGCTCTGCTCTGCAGGACTTGTCCCTTGTCCAGTCCCCAAAGACACGGGATCTGAGAACTGGTGATGGCCACTACCTATTGCAGAGCAACCACGTGACACAGAGGTGTGTGCCAGGTGGGGGCTGGTCTCTGCTCCCAAGGAACAAGGGATGGGATGAGGGGAAACGGCCTCAAGTTGCACCAGGGGAGATTTAGATTGGATATTGGGAAATATTACTGAAAGAGTGGTAAAGCCCTGGCAGGGGGGGATTCCCCACCCCTGGAGGGGTTCAAAGCCCGTGTGGCCGTGGCACTTGGGGTCATGGATTGGTCAGCACGGTGGGGTTGGGCTGATGTTGGTCTGGGTGAGCTGAGAGGGCTTTTCCAGCCTCGGTGATTTTATGATTCAGTGCTTGCTTCCAATCCATTCCAATCCTATGAAATGTCACCTCCTGTTTCCACCGTGGTGCCTCTCCAGTAGCAAGTGGAGGCCATCACACCTCCAAAGCCATCCCATGAGGGAAGGCAGAAGCTTCTGGAGGCCTCACCGGCAAAACAAAGAGTTTTTCCAAGCAGGACACACATAACGTGTGTAAAAGGGTCCCAAATAATGAGCTTCATCATCCCTTTGGCAGAGTCCAAGTTTCTGGACATGTGATGCTCTGGGGATTCTCCTCCTGAACTTCCTTCCCAGAGCTACTGTCACCTTTTTTCCCCATGGCTCATGGGCTGAAACACAGCCCAAATCTTAGCTCACAGCCTGTGACACCATCCTAGGGGTAAAGGCAATCCCAAGAAAACAGTATTAATCCCACTTAACAATGATTTAATGACTGGCCCAGTTTTAGAAGAACTGGATGAACTCTTCTGAGCAACCTAAACCAAACAGGGCAGGGGCAAAGGGAGAGAAGAACACAGTAAGGAAGCTGTTAATAAATGACAGTCATCACATTGTATTAATTAACTGAACCTTCCGACTCACGAACAGGTGAAAATGAGGACTGTTAAAAAGTTCAAAGCTGTGCACATCCCGGGGAAACTGAGAGAGGATTTTGCCTTTGTTAGTTGGAAGGTGGTGCTGGGCATGTTTCTGCAAGAGGGCAATTGATGCAAAGAAGAAGGCTTTACCTGCAGACGAGAGGGAAGCAGCTTCCCACATTACCCTGTCAGAAAGGGCCTTGGGTTCTTGTCTGCTCCGTGGGAAGAGCCAATGACACAAAACTGGGGGAACCTCTTGACACCCTTGAGGGTAAAGAGGCCCTGCAGAGGGATCTGGACAGGTTGGAGAGGTGGGCAACCACCAACCAACAAGGGCAAGGGTTGGGTTCTGACAATATTCCAGAAGGGTTTGGCCAAGGCCCTCAGCCCCACGGGGTGAATGTTGGGGTTGTCCTGTGCAGGGACAGCAGTTGGAATCAATGGGCCTGGTGGGTCCCTGCCCACTCAGATCATTCCATGATTCCATGAATTCCTTCCCGTGGGTTTGGTTGTCTCCTTGCCACAGCCAGGCACACCCCACCCAGCCAGAGGGAAGCTCTCCAGCCAGAGAAGTCCTTGTCATGAAACCCAGTGAGTTCAACCCCTCAGCTCCATCCTGGTCTCTGGGAACGCCCAGACTAAGGGCCCTTATCAAGGAGCACCCAAAGTCACAGCAGAGGAGGTGACAACTTCCACCACTCTGATGCTTTTGCACCCAAACAGGAACCTTACCAGAAGCATAAAAGTCAGGGTCGAAGTAGGCCATGAGGAAGAAGTTGAAGACAAGCAGCAGGAAGCCAGAAAACGTTATCAAATTTGGGGCCAGCCAGGTAGGGAAGATCTATGGGAAAAGCAGCAAAAGAACACAGGAACTGATTAAAATGTGTAGGAAGGCCCACGTGCTGCTCCCGGCCATGGTGGAGACAACACTGCTCAGTGCCATCTGCACATCCCAGGGCTGCAGGAAGCTTTGGGCTGCGCTGCAGGGAGCTCGGGGCAGTGACCGTGGCAATTAGTTGCACCACAAACGAAGCAGGGCTTTTCAGCTGAGTTTGACAGAGATGACTGGAGTTTTCCTGCCCCACTCGGAGCCAGGATGAGGCCTCACCTTCACTATGGTGTTCCAGAAGGGATGCATGACGTACACGGACAGGGGGTTGCTGTCCACGGCGCTGTACTGCGAATGACAAGGGGAAAGCAAACACCACGAGTCAGGGCTTCAAACACCTCCTGAAACGTCAGAGATCCCAAATATTGACCTTTCCTGCACCCCAGACTTGGCATTGCAAGAATGTTTGGGTCAAGGATGGTGCTGAACAACCCAAAAAGCAGCCAGGAGCTCCAGCAAGGCTGGCCATGGACCTGCAGAGGCAGCTCTCACACCTGCAACCCCTTCCCTCCGCTCCACAGGGAGAAGCCACACGAGAGGAGTGGTGTTTGGAAGGGTATTTAGAAGATGCCAAGAGACATGAGGACACAGAACTTCTTTTGCAGCCTTTGCCCCCACCAGAGCCCTGCACCCCAACACCACCAGCCTGGGAGCACTCTTTGCAAGTCACAGCCCCCCACAGCCCCGAGCACCCACACCGTGGGATCAGCCCAGCGAGGACAGCTCAGTGCACCACAGGCCCATGGAACGGTTTGGGTGGGAAGGGACCCCAAGGCCCAGCCAGTCCCCACCACCACGGGCAGGGACACTCCCACTGGATCAGGGGGCTCCAAACCCCATCCAACCTGCCCTTCAATACCTCCAGGGATGGGGCAGCCACCACTGCTCTGGGAAACCTGGGCCAGGGCCTCCCCACCCTCACAACAAAACATTTCTCCCCAACATCTCATCTCAATCTCCCCTCTTGCAGCTCCAAACCCTTCCCCTCATCCTGTCCCTCCACTCCCTGATCCAGAGCCCCCCCCCAGCTTTCCTGGAGCCCCTTTCAGTCCTGGGAGGCTGCTCTAAGGTCTCCCCACAGCCTTCTCCTCTCCAGGATGAACAACCCCAACTCTCCCACCCTGTCCTCACTCCAGAGGTTCTCCAGCCCTTGGATCATCTCCGTGGCCTCCTCTGGACTCGCTCCAACAGCTCCAGGTCCTTCCTGTGCTCAGGACTCCAGAGCTGGACCCAGGGCTCCAGGTGGGGTCTCCCCAGAGCGCAGCAGAGGGGCAGAATCCCCTCCCTCCCCTCTGCTCCCACTCTTTGGGTGCAGCCCAGGACACCCTTGGTTTCTGGGCTGGGAGCGCCCATTGCCGGCTCCTGGGGAGCTTCTCCTCCCCCAGCACCTCAAGGTCTTTTCCTCAGGGCTGATCCAAATCCATTCTGCTCTAACAACCCTGTAGAACCCTGCCCCGAGTTTTCAGAGCAGGACCAGGGGTCTTCTCAGCTCGGCACCCAAAGATTCCATGCAAAAGGGCAGAGTGGAGAACACCTCCACCAACTGTGAGAGCTGGGGCCACTCCTGCAGCCCCGCTGCTCTCCAGGCTCCTCAACTCTCTCACCCCAGCATCCCTTGTGCCAAGTGCTGCAGGAGAGCAGCAATGAGCCTCCTTGGTGGGGTCCCCAAAACCAGAGACCTGTCTCTGACAGACAGGATTCCAGTAGGGAGCTAAGGGAGAAGGTTCTGTGCTGACAGCTCTGGGAGAGCCAGACACAAGGGCCTGACCACGAGAGCTGGAGTGCTTCCATCAAGGACACAGATGGCAACCAGATGGCAGCTACCACTGTCTCACCCAGCTCCAGTCACTTGGAAGAGACTCTCTCCTTCCAGAAAGACATGAGATATTTATAAGCAAGGTCTTCGAGCTCCTCTCTTCTCCTGCAGACACTCCAAAACACCACTTGTACCACCACCCCACCAGGCATCCACAAGGATCCTGCACGTTCTGCCACAGCTTCAAGGCACAGGGGCTCATCCAGCACTAAAGAGCAGCACTGGCTTCCTGCTGCGGCCACGCAGGTGACCTGGGCTGGTTTGTGGGCACCACGGGACACGGGGCTCCCAGCTGAGCTCCCAGCAACAGGAGGTGGGGACAAAGATCGGGGCCAGCGAGCAGAACAGGCAACAGATTTCACATTTGGAGGCAGCACCCAGGTCATTTGTCCTTTTTCTAATCAGGGCAGAGCAATTTGAAGCAGTTGCCCTCAGCACCTCACTTCCTGTCCATGTCCAGCTTGCAGCCCAAGCATTTCCAAAGGACAGATTGGCAGGTGAACACCAGGAGGCCCCTGGGAACCCCATGCAGCATGGGTCTCAGAAGGCTCACGAGGGCTCCTCTCATGAAGGAGCTGAGATTCTACAGAGGCAGCTGCTGCCCGTGAGAAACGGTGAGGAAGAGCTCTGACCCTCACCCCACTGCTTTTGGGGTGCTCGGGTTGGATGTGTGTGGTGGTGGGAAATAAAATGAAGGCCCTACACAAGCCAGGAAACAATTTCCAGTTAGAAAGTTAAAGTTTGACATCACTTGGCTCTCAAGAGCACCATGAGCCGTTATCTGCTCTCCAGCTCCAGTCCCTTCCCAGACAAGATTACCTTGGCTAAAGTCCTCCTGCTCAAGCAAGCCCCACAGCTCCCCAGTATCCGTGTCCCCTGCCATCCCACACCAGCCTAATCCCAAGTTTATGAGCAATGTTCTGGAAAGCAATCAAAGCCTCCACCCCTCCTGCATTGCCACAGACATAACCTATGTACTCCTCGAGATAAGGGGACATTGGCTGTAGGAGGAAACCCATCAGCTCCAGGTCCTCACCCACCCCATGGCCTTGAATCAGTCACCATCTCCACATTCACAGCTTGTTCCTCCCTTTGCCCTTCTCTCCTTGGCTGGAAAGCCTGGAAGCAAAGAGGACAGCCCACTCCTTTCAAAATCTGGTGGGAAAGGGCAAAGCAAGACCCCACAAGACTGACACCATCACCAGGCTCTGAGCACCCAAGCAATGAGCTGACATCTGTTCCTCACTGGTAGAATCCCAACCCTGACAACCACTTCCATATTCACCAGCTCCTTCCTGCCCTACCCGGTTGCTGCATCCAGTCCTGTTCAATATCTTTATCAATGATCTGGATGAAGGGATCGAGGGCACCCTGAGCCAGTTTGGGGATGACACCAAACTGGGTGGGAGTGTGGATCTGCTTGAAGGAAGGGAGGGTGTGCAAAGGGACCTGGACAGGCTGGATCCATGGGCCAAGGCCAACAGGATGGGGTTCAACAAGGCCAAGTGTTGGGTCCTGCCCTTGTGTCCCAGCAACCCCTGCAGCTCCAGGCTTGGGGAAGAGTGGCTGGAAAGCTGCCCCAAGGCAAAGGCCTTGGGGGTGCTGCTCGACAGCGGCTGAACAGGAGGCAGCAGTGGCCCAGGGGGGCAAGAAGGCCCCCAGCACCCTGGCTTGGCTCAGCCCTGGGGTGGCAGCAGGAGCAGGGCAGGGATCGTCCCCCTGCACTCAGCACCTCCAATCCTGGGCTCAGGGTTGGGCCCCTCCCTCCAAGAAAGCCCTGGAGGGGCTGGAGCGCGTCTGGAGAAGGGAGCGGAGCTGGGGAAGGGTCTGGAGAACAGGGGCTGTGGGAGCGGCTGAGGGCCCTGGGGGGGTTTGGTCTGGAGAAGAGGAGGCTGAGGGGAGACCTCATGGCTCTCTGCAGCTCCTGGACAGGAGGGTGGAGCCAGGTGGGTGCTGGGCTCTGCTCCCAAGGGATGGGATGAGAGGAAATGGCCTCAAGTTGCCCCAGGGCAGGGTCAGATTGGACATCAGGAACAATTCCTTCATGGAAAGGGTTCTGAGGCCCTGGCAGAGGCTCCCAGGGAGGTGCTGGAGTCCCCATCCCTGGAGAGGTTCCAAAGCCGGGTGGATGAGGTGCTCAGGGATCTGGTTCAGTAGTGGACAGGGACGGTTGGACTCAATCTCAGAGGTCTTTTCCACCCAGATGGTTCTAGGATTCTATTGTTACACCCAGCACCATACACAGGCAAAGTTTAAGCTGTGAGGAATTTCCATCCCAGCTTAATGCAATTTCAGAGGCCAGAATTCCAAATGCTTTACAAGATAATAGGATTTGAAGGACCAGTCAGGGGAGGAGGAGAGGTGGAGTCTGATCAAACGTCATTATCCCCCCAAACAGTCTGGAAAAAGAAAAGAGACACAGCATTTGGAGCAAGACAGGAGAAGTGCTCTGGAGCTGCTGTGCTCTCGTTTGGAAGGCACCTTGGGGAAGTTCCACCAGGACCACATCCCAGGAAGCCTGTCCCTCTTCCCCAACATTTCCTAGAATCATGGAATGGTTTGGGTGGGAAGGGACCTCAAAGCCCATCCAGTTCCAACCCCCTGCCACAGGCAGGGACACCTCCCACTGGATCAGGGGGCTCCAAGCCCCATCCAACCTGCCCTTCAACACCTCCAGGGATGGGGCAGCCACCACTGCTCTGGGAAACCTGGGCCAGGGCCTCCCCACCCTCATCCTGAAGAATTTCTTCCTGATGTCTGATCTAAATCTTCTCCTTCCAATTTAAAGCCGTTTGCCCTTGTCCTGCCACTTCAGGCTCTTCTAAAAAGCCCCTCCTCAGCCTTCCTGGAGTCCCTTAAGGTACTGGAAGGCCCTTATGAGGTCCTCCCAGAGCCTCCTCTCCTCCAGGCTGAACAAGCTCAATTCCACATACCCCAGAGGCACCTCCTCAGAGCAGACAGAAATCTGTAACAGGCTCTGCTCTAAAGCAGCACTGTCCATGCAGACACCACTTATCACCATCACAGGAAGGCACCAACCCAACCCAGAGTTCCCTCAGGAGGGGTTTTAGACTTAAAGAAAAGAGCAGAGCCAACTTTGCCCCAACCATCTCCTCAGAGGCAGCAGCATCTCCTGGACCCTGGTCACACCAGGATGGCTGTGGGATGGCTCAGCCCCCAACTGCACCCTCCAGCCACCCCCCACCCCAACGACCCCAGTGCCACCAGGGGAGCGGCAGCGAGCCGACTGCCATCCTTATGGGATCTGGAGACAGGAACAGCTCATACAGCTTACAAACCACACTCATGCAGCCAGGATGCTTCTGGAAGATCCAATTACGCATCCAAGGATGAAAAAATACAGATTTATAGCCCAGATTGTACTAATAGCCTTCCTGTCCAGAAAAACAACACTGCTTTTAAGTAATCCAGTTACCAGGAGGCAGCAGCAGACCAGTGCTGTCACAGATGCCCTGGGTACCCCAGAGTCAGACACTGGAACAGATCTGGGGTGGGCAGGGGGAGAAATGGATCTGGGGGCCCCTTTCTGCTCACAGATGCTGAAGCCAGGCCCATGGTAGCCTGTGCTGTCAGCCACGAGCCCGTGTCCCATCGCCTGCAGCTGGAGCAGAGCTGCTCCAGCAAGCCCAGAAGGCTGTTTCCTACAAATCTCCTTAAGCACAAAGACAGCACAAGGCTAAGAATCTTCTCCCATCAGGCTCCAGATAAGCCAGGAGGCAGCGAACCCATCAATCTATCACAATGTTACCCATTCAGTGGATGAGGGAAAGGCTGTGGATGAGGTGCACCTGGGTTCGGTGAAACCTTTCACACTGTGTTCTGCTCCAGAAACCAGTGCCCTTGGCCTGGACAGGAACAGCCTCTGCTGGGTGAAAAACTGCCTGGGAGGCCATGGCCAGAGAGTGGGGAATGGAGATAAATCCAGTTGGAAACCAGTCACGAGTGGGGTTCCCAGGGCTCAGTGCTGGATCCAGTCCTGTTCAATAACTTTATCAATGATCTGGATGAAGGGATCGAGGGCACCCGGAGCAAGTTTGGGGATGGCACCGAGCTCGGTGGGAGTGTGGATCTGCTTGAAGGAAGGGAGGCTCTGCAGAGGGACCTGGCCAGCCTGGATCCATGGGCTGGAGGGCAGGAAGGGTCTGCAGAGGGACCTGGATATGGATCCATGGGCTGGAGGGCAGGAAGGGGCTGCAGAGGGACCAGGCCAGGCTGGATCCATGGGCTGGAGGGCAGGAAGGGGCTGCAGAGGGACCAGGCCAGGCTGGATCCATGGGCTGGAGGGCAGGAAGGGTCTGCAGAGGGACCTGGACAGGCTGGATCCATGGGCCAAGGCCAACGGGATGGGGTTCAACAAGGCCAAGTGTTGGGTCCTGCCCTTGGGTCCCAGCAACTCCTACAGCTCCAGACTTGGGGAAGAGTGGCTGGAAAGCTGCTCCAAGGCAAAGGCCCTGGGGGTGCTGCTCGACAGCGGATGAACATGGGCCAGCAGTGGCCCAGGTGGGCAAGAAGGCCAATGGCATCTTGGCCTGGATCAGACCCAGCGTGGGCAGCAGGAACAGGGCAGGGATTGTGCCCCTGTGCTCAGCACTGGGGAGGCCACAGCTCGAGCACCGGGGTCAGTTTGGGCCCCTCAGTACAAGAAGAACCTGCCAGATCATTCCATGATTCTATGATCCTTCCTGCTGTTGTCCCGCTGGCTCGTGGGGCAGTCGTGGGTTTCCCACTGCCAGTTTGCTCCATTCTTATGCCAGCTGGGAAATGAGACCTTCGAAAAGATAAACAGGACCCGAGTTAATAAGTACCATGAAAGCACGGTGTGGCTCTGATGCCTCACTGGAGTGTGGGCACAGTGCAGAGGGGAGTTGTTTGCTCTGGCACAGCTCTGCTCAGCCACATTTGCCAGGGATCACAGAATGATAGAATCATCTGGTTGGAAAAGACCTCAGAGAACATCCAGTCCAGCTGTCCCTGTCCCCTTACTAAACCCTGTCCCTAAGAAACTCATCCACCTGCCTTTTAAGCCCCTCCAGGGGTGGGGTTTCCACCACCTCCCTGGGCAGCTGTTCCAGTGCCTGAGAACCCTTTCAGTGAAGGAATTGTTCCTGATGCCAAATCTGCCCTGGTGCAACTTGAGGCCATTGCCTCTCATCCCATCCCTTGGGAGCAGAGCCCAACCCCACCTGGCTCCACCCTCCTCTCCAGGAGCTGCAGAGAGCCATGAGGTCTCCCCTCAGCCTCCTCTTCTCCAGACCAAACCCCCCCAGGGCCCTCAGCCGCTCCCACAACCCCTCTTCTCCAGACCCTTCCCCAGCTCCGCTCCCTTCTCCAGACGCGCTCCAGCCCCTCCAAGGCTTT
Organism: Dromococcyx pavoninus; assembly: GCA_033558185.1. Classification (NCBI taxonomy): domain Eukaryota; kingdom Metazoa; phylum Chordata; class Aves; order Cuculiformes; family Neomorphidae; genus Dromococcyx; species Dromococcyx pavoninus. Next base: position 232,416 of record JAUMJL010001630.1, read on the forward strand.
CTTGGAGTGAGGGGCCCAACCCTGAACCCAGGATTCAGGCTGCTAAGTGCAGGGGGACGATCCCTGCCCTGCTCCTGCTGCCACCCCAGGGCTGATCCAAGCCAGGGTACTGGGGACCTTCTTGCCCCCCCTGGGCCACTGCTGCCTCCTGTTCGGTCACTGCCAACCAACACATCAGCAGGGACACCTTGAGCAGCCCGCAGGCACTGCCCAGCAGCACAAGCTCCAGTGCCAGCAGCACTTCCTGCCTCTTTTTCACCACGCAGGTTTTAGGTATCTCACGAGTAAAGATGCTTCAAAACACAGGATTCCAGCAAGGTCGGAGCCCCTCTTCTCCAAGGGGAAACGCCACGCTGAGCAGCAGCCTCCTTCCTGCTTCCCAGGCCCCACACGGTGTGCAAAACTGTGGGGAAAGGCAGATCCCTGCCCTGCAGACACTCTCTCACGTTCAACTCTGGGTGACACCGGCTGGGAGCTTGTCCCTGCCTTCTGCAAAAATGGATGTGATATTGGAGGGGATTCTGCCCCTCTGCTCCGCTCTGGGGAGACCCCACCTGGAGCCCTGGGTCCAGCTCTGGAGTCCTCAGCACAGGAAGGACCTGGAGCTGTTGGAGCGAGTCCAGAGGAGGCCACGGAGATGATCCAAGGGCTGGAGAACCTCTGGAGTGAGGACAGGGTGGGAGAGTTGGGGTTGTTCAGCCTGGAGAAGAGAAGGCTGTGAGGAGACCTTAGAGCAGCCTCCCAGGACTGAAAGGGGCTCCAGGAAAGCTGGGGAGAGGCTTTTTCCAAGGGCTTAGAGTGATAGGACAAGGGGGAATGGCTTTAAATTGGAAGAGGGGAGATTTAGATTAGACATTGGGAAGAAATTCTTGATGATGAGGGTGGGGAGGCCCTGGCCCAGGTTTCCCAGAGCAGTGGTGGCTGCCCCATCCCTGGAGGTGTTCAAGGCCAGGCTGGATGGGGCTTGGAGCCCCCTGATCCAGTGGGAGGTGTCCCTGCCCATGGCAGGGAGGGTGGAACTGGATGGGCTTCGAGGTACCTTCCAATCCAAACCATTCCATGATTTTATGATTCTATGATTCTATGGAGTGGGAATCAAGGGATCAGAGCATCAACTCTGAGTAAGAACAGATGGGAAAAGCAAAAATGCACTGACAGTAAAATCATTACAATAACACCATGGCTGAAAGACTCTCCTACTGCTGCCAGGACTGGTTTGGACTTGGAAAAAGAGGGCTGAAGCACCAGAGAGAAGGACTGGACTGACTTTGGAAGCCTCCTCCTGGTGCCCAAGGAGAAGGGACCAAGATGAGCACAGCAGTTCCACCACAGCAAGGGAGCTGGGGAGGGGGCAGCAGCCGCTTTCCGTCCTCATCTGCTCTCCATCCCCACCCCAGGCACACTCTGGCATCCACCCTGTGCTCTCCCAAGGGGATTCAGTCCCAGCAGACCATCCCAAAACCTATTTCCTGCTGGATCAGTGAGGTGAACCAGCCCCTCTACACTGGGCTGCCCCTCACAAAGGTCGTGAGCCACTGGAAAGGAGCAGATGCTTGCAAGATCCCAGCCCAAGGCTCCTCTCTGGAGAACCACAAGAGAATTGGGCTGAGTCCAGGAAGGAGCCGGGCTTGATACCAACCAGAATGCACAAGTCACGGCAGGAAAAGAGAATTCCTTACAATCCCCAGAAAAGGAAATCAAGTTGAACTTTTAAGGAGGCCTATGAAAGGAAAACACAAGCCCACGCACATCGGGGCTGCTCACAGATGAAGTGAGGAGCTGTGGGGAGGAGGGGGAAGGCGACTTCAGATTTCAATGGAAGGTAAAAAATAAAACATTCCATTCCAAAGCACATAACACTCTGCACATCCTTATCCCTCCTCCTGCCTCTCCACAGAGGGCATCCACAAGGAACAGCAAAAAGCTCCATTATTTCATAAGCCCTGACACCCCACTTCATGCAAGACTTGAGGCCCAGCGAGTCCTTGGACTTGATGATCCCAGAATCATGGAATGGTTTGGGTTGGAAGGGACCTCAAAGCCCATCCAGTCCCACCCCTGCCATGGGCAGGGACACCTCCCACTGGATCAGGGGGCTTCAAGCCCCAACCAACCTGCCCTTCAACACCTCCAGGAATGGGGCAGCCACCACTGCTCTGGGAAACCTGGGCCAGGGCCTCCCCACCCTCACACCAAAACATTTCTCCCCAACATCTCATCTCAATCTCCCCTCTTGCAGTTCCAAACCCTTTCCCTCATCCCATCCTTGCACTCCCTGATCCAGAGCCCCTCCCCAGCTTTCCTGGAGCCCCTTTCAGTCCTGGGAGGCTGCTCTAAAGTCTCCCCACAGCCTTCTCCTCTCCAGGATGAACAACCCCAACTCTCCCACCCTGTCCTCACACCAGAGGTTATCCAGCCCTTGGATCATCTCTGTGGCCTCCTCTGGACTCACTCCAACAGCTCCAGGTCCTTCCTGTGCTCAGGACTCCAGAGCTGGACCCAGGGCTCCAGGTGGGGTCTCCCCAGAGTGGACCAGAGGGGCAGAACCCCCTCCCTTCCCTCTGCTCCCACTCTTTGGGTGCAGCCCAGGACACCCTTGGCTTTCTGGGCTGCAGAATCCTGGAGTTCTTTTTCAGCCTCAATAACGCTGTCAGGTCAATAATACCAGCCCTAACAACACAGCCACCTCCTGAGCCAGCTATGGGCAGTGATATTTCCATTTCCACAGTGCATTCCGGTTCTCTTCCAAACTGCCTCAACAGCCAAATCCTTGTTGCTAATTAGCAGAGTGACTTTTATGATGAGTTTATTGTGCCCAAGATTCAATACGCACCAATAACCACCAAGGGACACTGCCAGGGCAATTAAAGCAACCCACCACGAGCCAACAAGCAGCCCACATGTGTTTCAAGTGACTGCTTTGCACATCCTGCCACACTGCTCCAGGTAGAGCTGCAACTGCCTCTCCTCCACGTGCCACCTCCTCACCTCTCCAACAGGGAGGTGGTCAACACCCAAATCATGGAATCATGGAATGGTTTGGGCTGGAAGCAGCCTCAAAGCCCTTCCAGTTCCAACCCCCTGCCATGGGCAGAGTCACCTCCCACTGGATCAGGGGGCTCCAAGCCCCATCCAACCTGGCCTTCAACACCTCCAGGGATGGGGCAGCCACCACTGCTCTGGGAAACCTGGGCCAGGGCCTCCCCACCCTCACACCAAAACACTTCTTCCTAATGTCTCATCTCAAGCTCCCCCCTTCCAATTTAAAGCTGTTCCCCCTCGTCCCATCACTCCAGGCCCTTGGATAAAGCCCCTCCCCAGCTTTCCTGGAGCCCCTTTCGGTCCTGGGAGGCTGCTCTAAGGTCTCCCCAAAGCCTTCTCTTCTCCAGGCTGAACAACCCCAACTCTCCCAGCCTGTCCTCACAGCAGTACTCTCACTAGGGTCCATACTGGGTGTGCAGGCAGGTTTGGTGTCAGGGTGGCTGCTGGGAGAAGCTGCCAGAAGCTTCCCCTGTGCCCAACGCCAGCTGGCTCCAAGAAGGACTCACCACTGGCCAAGGCCAAGCCCAACAGTGCTGATGATAGCACCTCTGGGATAACGTATCCCAGAAGGGGAGCAAACCTCCACAACTCAACTGCAGCCAGAGGGGAGAGGGAACGTGGGAAAGCAACAGCCTTGCAGACACCAATGCCAGTGGAGAAGGAGGGGAAGGAGCTGCTCCAAGTGCTGGAGCATGGATTCCATGGAAGTTTGTGGAGGTGGAGCAGAGATCCTCCTGCAGCCCAGTGAAAGGGAGCAGAGATCTGCCTGCAGCCCACGGAGCTCCACAGTGGGGCAGATAATCCCCTCCAGCCCACGGAGCTCCACAGTGGGGCAGATAATCCCCTCCAGCCCACGGAGCTCCACAGTGGGGCAGATAATCCCCTCCAGCCCACGGAGCTCCACAGTGGGGCAGATAATCCCCTCCAGCCCACGGAGCTCCACAGTGGGGCAGATAATCCCCTCCAGCCCACGGAGCTCCACAGTGGGGCAGATAATCCCCTCCAGCCCATGGAGTACATCAGACCAGAGCAGCTGGATGCTTGAAGGAGACTGTGGTCCTGTGGGAAGCCCAGGAACAAGCTCCTGGCAGAACCATGGAGAGAAGAGCTCACGCTGGAGCAGGTTTTCTGGCAGGACTCGTGACCCCTGGGAGAGTCCAGGGTGGAGCATTCGTGCTCCAGGTGGAGCAGCAACTTTAGGATTGCTGAGGTTGAAGAGATGTAAACACCCACAGACCAGGTCCCAGGAGTGGAACTGGCTCCTCACTCACCAAAACCCTACCACACACATCAGAAACGTGTCTGAGAAGCAAGAGAAATCCCTCACCCCAATCTCATGGAATCACAGAATCGTTAAGGTTGGAAAAGACCTCTAAGCTCAACCAGTCCAATCACCAGCCCAACCCCACCGTACACTGAACCACGTCCTGAAGTGCCACCCCTACACGTGGTTTGAACCCCTCCAGGGATGGGGACTCCTCCACTGCCCTGGGCAGCCTCTGCCAGGGCTTCACCACTCTTTCTGTGAAGGAATTGTTCCCAACATCCAATCTAAACCTCCCCTGGTGCAACTTGAGGCCATTTCCTCCCGTGCCATCACTTGTTTTTTTGGGAGAGATCTCACTCCTCGTCACAAAGCGCTCAGGAAAGGCTCATCAGGAAGGTCAGCACCTAGAGGTGCTGCTACTGCCCCCTCCACCCACAGGAGCCCGGGCAGCGTTGAGTCCATGAGAGCTGCAAGGGACAGACTTTGCTGGGCAGAGGCTCAAACCCCTGAATTTAACCACAGAGCAGAAGAAGAAAGAAGAAAACCACCTCTAACTTCTACAGCTGCTCATCTTGGAGGTCACAGAGTCATAAGAAGGCTCCTGGACTTCCTTACAGCCTCCTCCAAAATGCAGTGCAGTTGAGGAGCAGCCTGGGAGGCTGTGGTTCATTTAAAGGCAGACACAGCCACACAGAGGCTCAGAGCAATTAAAAGAGCCCTTGGGGAAGGAGCTAAGTGATTCAAGAACTGGGATCAAAGGCTTCTCTGCCTGCACACCCTCAAAACAAGCTCTTTGAGGCCCTCATCACCGTAGCTTCAAGCCTCACATCCCCACTGGCAGCACCAAAACACCTTATTTTCTGCTGCTTTCCCCACCAGTGCTGCCATTCCACTGCTCTGAACCTCCCCTGGCACACACGGGGGTGTCTGCTCAGCAGAGATCTCTTTAGGGCTGGTATTTCCAGAGCAGCCTCTAAAAGCTTGCCAGGGGAGCTTCCAGCCATCTGCTTCCCACAGCGCAGCATCTGTAGCCGTGCTCTCCACAGCACTTGGAAGGCTGAAGGCAAGAGGATTTCTGGAGGCTGGTCGAGGGGAAGAGCCCCTTCTTCTTCAGGGCAGAGAGGACACAAGCAACCCTGCTTCGTGCTGGTTGCTTAAGGGACCTACAGAAACTGTTCCATCAACAGCCAAAGCGTGAGACACTCAGGTGGATCTGCAGTGCCTTCTACAACTGCTGCCAGTGCTGGCTCCAGCTGGTGACAGCCCAGGAGACCAGGAATTCCTGTCTGCAAGAAGTTGCAGAAAAGGGAAAAGAGCATCGAGAAGAATCCACAATGAAAAGAAATCCTTTAAGCTGGATGTGTGGTACATTCAGTGCAGCAGATCTCCCGAGTCAAGGTCTCACCTTGGTGCTGCAGGACAACCACACTCCATAAGCTACTGCAAACCCTCAGGGATGTGGACCAGGACCTGCTGCCAGTGACCACATCGCAGTGACCCCCAGTGCACCCGCGGCACCAATCATCGAATGATAGAATGCTTTGGGCTGGAAGGGACCATTAAAGCCCTTCCAGACACAACTCCCCTGCAGGAGCAGGGACATCTTTAACACGATCAGGTTGCTCAAAGTCCCATTCAACCTGGCCTTGAATACCTCCATGGATGGGGCCTTAACCACCTCCCTCTGCAGCAGGGTAAACTCAGCCAGCGCATCGCAGCGGAGCCACCTGTGGGCAGCTCCCACTCAGGAGGGGTGACCAAGCCATCTGTGTGTCCTGGCCTTTATCAAGGAGAGCAAGGTGAACATCCCTTCCATCTGACACCAGCACTGAGGAATACAGCTGTTTTCCTGGGAAGAAATCATATAATAGCTCGAATGGCCAACACGAGGGAAATGACACCAACAAGCTGTGCAGGAATGTTGATGTGTGAGGACTGGAAGGGTCTGCAGAGGGACCTGGCCAGGCTGGATCCATGGGCTGGAGGGCAGGAAGGGTCTGCAGAGGGACCTGGCCAGACTGGATCCATGGGCTGGAGGGCAGGAAGGGTCTGCAGAGGGACCTGGCCAGGCTGGATCCATGGGCTGGAGGGCAGGAAGGGTCTGCAGAGGGACCTGGCCAGGCTGGATCCATGGGCCAAGGCCAACGGGATGGGGTTCAACAAGGCCAAGTGCCAGGTCCTGCCCTTGGATCCCAGCAACCCCTGCAGCTCCAGGTTTGGGAAAGAGTGGCTGGAAAGCTGCCCCAAGGCAAAGGCCCTGGGGGTGCTGCTCGACAGCAGCTGAACAGGAGGCAGCAGTGGCCCAGGGGGGCAAGAAGGCCTCCAGCACCCTGGCTTGGCTCAGCCCTGGGGTGGCAGCAAGAGCAGGGCAGGGATCGTCCCTCTGCACTCAGCACCTCCAATCCTGGGCTCAGGGTTGGGCCCCTCACTCCAAGAAAGCCCTGGAGGGGCTGGAGCACGTCTGGAGAAGGGAATGGAGCTGGGGAAGGGTCTGGAGAACAGGGGTTGTGGGAGCGGCTGAGGGCCCTGGGGGAGGTTGGTCTGGAGAAGAGAAGGCTGAGGGGAGACCTCATGGCTCTCTGCAGCTCCTGGAGAGGAGGGTGGAGCCAGGTGGGTGCTGGGCTCTGCTCCCAAGTAACAAGACAAGAGGAAACGGGCTCAAGTTGCACCAGAGTAGGTTTAGGTTGGATATTGGGAACACCTTCTTCATGAAAAGGGTTGTCAAGCATTGGCAGAGGCTCCCAGGGCAGTGGTGGAGACCCCATCCCTGGAGGGATTTGAAAGCTGTGTGGATGTGGTGCTGAGGGACAGGGTTTTGTGGTGGGGCTGGCAGTGTGAGGGTAAGGGTTATACTTGATGCTTTTAAAGGTCTTCTCCAACCTAAAGGATTCTGGGATGCTGGTGTCCCTGCCCATGGGTGGCCTTTAGAAGGATGTTGTCCAAAAACCTGCCAGGACAGGTTTTTAAGCAGCAGACAGAATCACAGAATGGGTTGGATTGGGAGGGACCTCAAAAGCCATCCAGTCCCACCCCCTGCCATGGGCAGGGACACCTCCCACTGGATCAGGGGGCTCCAAGACCCATCCAACCTGGCCTTGAACACCTCCAGGGATGGAGCAGCCACCACTGCTCTGGGAAACCTGGTCTAGGGCCTCCCCACCCTCATCCTGAGGAATTTCTTCCTAATGTCCAATCTAAATCTCCCCTCTTCCAGTTTAAAGCCATTCCCCCTCATCCTATCACTACAAGCTCTTGGAAAAAGGCCCTCCCCAGCCTTCTTGTAGCCCCCCCAGTTACTGGAAGGCTGCTACGAGGTCCCCCCAAAAATCAAGACCTCCAACATGCAAGTGCCAGGTTTCCAGTCCCAAACAGCAGTGCCTGGCTACACCTTTCTTGACAGAGGACATTCAACACCAGACAGTAACCAAGGGTCTGGTTTTGAGAGAGGATGTTCGGTGCTCAGCAACAGCAGAGCACCCAGTTTGCTTTTCCTTGGAAGGCTGACACACACCCTGCTCTGCAGCTTCAAAACTAGAGCTTTAATTCTTGATATGTCCTGCCAGAAGCATCAATCATAGAATCAGGGAATCATTAAGGTTGGAAAAGCCCTCCAAGCTCATTCAGTCCAACATCAGCCCAATCCCACCGTGCTGACCAAACCTTGTCCCCAAGTGCCACAGCCACATGGGTTTTGGACCCCTCCAAGGATGAGAAATCCACCCCTGCCCTGGGCAGCCTCTGCCAGGGCTTCACCATTCCTTCAGTAAAGAAATTGTTCCCATTATCCAATCTAAACCCCCTCTGGCACAACTTGAGGCCGTTTCCTCTCATCCCATCACTAGCTGGGCTGCACTAGGCTGAGAAGCCAGGGGCAGTGCTGGAGCAGATCCACTCAGGATTTGTCCAGCTCTCTGACCACCACGTACAGCATCTCAGAATCACAGAATCCAGGAATCGTTTGGGTTGAAAGACCTTTCAGATCAGCCTCAGGATGCTGCTGCCAGGCAGGGATATAACACTTTATGCACAAAGAATGTATTTGTTCCTGCAGGAAAAATCATCCTTCCCATCTTCCATTAGCTTAACCAAATCCCACCAAAGAAGTGCAAGAGGAACAATTAAAAACTCTGGAACACCACTCCTCTTGCTGCACAGCTTGCTCAGGCAGAGGAGCCCCTCAGCATCCCTCCAAGAGCAGACAAAGGATGGTTCCCTCTGCTCCCCAGCACCCAGCCAGCCCATGACAGAGGGAGCACACACCGACTTCTCCCCCAGCCAGGAGAAGTTCACACTGCAAAGCTAAAACCACCTGGACTTCTGAGCAACCGCTTCCCATATGTGCTCCTGGCAGCAACAGGAGTAAATCAGCCAGGGCTGGGGAAAGATGAGGATCATCTTGCAGGAAGCTCTTCTGCTCCAGTTGTATCAGGTCACAGAATCACAGAAGGCTTTGGGTTGGAAGGGACCTCAAAGCCCATCCAGTCCCACCCCCTGCCATGGGCAGGGGCACCTCCCACTGGATCAGGGGGCTCCAAGCCCCATGCAGCCTGGCCTTGAACACCTCCAGGGATGGGGCAGCCACCACTGCTCTGGGAAACCTGGGCCAGGGCCTCCCCACCCTCACAACAAAACATTTCTCCCCAACATCTCATCTCAATCTCCCCTCTTGCAGCTCCAAACCCTTCCCCTCATCCTATCCCTGCACTCCCTGATCCGGAGCCCCTCCCCAGCTTTCCTGGAGCCCCTTTCAGTCCTGGGAGGCTGCTCTAAGGTCTCCCCACAGCCTTCTCTTCTCCACGATGAACAACTCCAACTCTCCCACCCTGTTCTCACAGCAGAAGTTCTCCAGCCCTTGGATCATCTCCATGGCCTCCCCTGGACTCTCTCCAACAGCTCCAGGTCCTTCCTGCGCTGAGGAACTCAGCAAGAACTCTGGGCAAAAAGAGTTGTACCCAGAGGTCAACCAGCTTTTCCATCAGCAGAGCACTGCTGGATCTGGCACGCCTTCAAGGCAAGGAAGGGGCAGAGCAGGACAAGCCTCAGCACCTAAAGCAAGGCTGGAATAAGTGACCCAGTGTCAAAGATTTGTGTCTGGATCAGCTCCTTTCTCAAGGCTGAAATGGAAAAGGAAAAACAGCTCCCCAAGCAAATGAGAGACACACAGGATGACAGAACTGTGTAATCAGTCATTAAGGTTGTAACGCCCTCTAAGCTCATCCAGTCCAACCCCACCACACCAACCTAACCCTGTCCCCAGCTGCCACACCTACATGTGTTTTGAACCCCTCCAGGGATGGGGACTCCAAACCTGCCCTGGGCAGCCTCTTCCAATGCTTGACAACCCTTTTCATGAAGAAGCTGTTCCCAATATCCAACCTAAACCTACTCTGGTGAAACCTGAGACCATTTCCTCTCACCCCATCCCTTGGGATGCAGAGCCCAGCACCCACCTGGCTCCAACCTCCTCTGCAGGAGCTGCAGAGAGCCATGAGGTCTCCCCTCAGCCTCCTCTTCTCCAGACCAAACCCCCCCAGGGCCCTCAGCCGCTCCCACAACCCCTGTTCTCCAGACCCTTCCCCAGCTCCGCTCCCTTCTCCAGATGCGCTCCAGCCCCTCCAGGGCTTTCTTGGAGGGAGGGGCCCAACCCTGAGCCCAGGATTCCAGGTGCTGAGTGCAGGGGGACGATCCCTGCCCTGTTCCTGCTGCCACCCCAGGGCTGATCCAAGCCAGGGTGCTGGGGGCCTTCTTGCCCCCCTGGGCCACTGCTGCCTCCTCTTCAGCCGCTGTCGAGCAGCACCCCCAGGGCCTTTGCCTTGGGGCAGCTTTCCAGCCACTCTTCCCCAAGCCTGGAGCTGCAGGGGTTGCTGGGACCCAAGGGTAGGACCTGGCACTTGGCCTTGTTGAACCCCATCCCGTTGGCCTTGGCCCATGGATCCAGCCTGGCCAGGTCCCTCTGCAGACCCTCCCTTTCTTCAAACCAATCATTAGTCCAATCTGCTCTACCAAGTCCATTTATCTCCAGCTCATGGGCTCCAATGGTGGAAAAGGAGAGCATAAGCAAGCCCTGACCACTGTTGCCCCACCACACCATTCCAGGAGGAGGAGGTCAGACCCACCCAGGAGCCTCACCCAGCCCTACAGGACAGCCCATTGCCCCAGCGCACCACAGAATCCCAGTTGGAAGTGACCTCCAGGATCTCCTGGTCCAACCTTTCTTGGCAAAAGCACGGTCTACACAAGATGACCCAACTCCCTGCCCAGCCAGTGCTGGGGAATCCACCACTTCCATGGGGAGATTATCCCAGAGGCCGATGGTTCTCATTGTGAACAGTTTTTCTCTTGTACCCCATTGGAATCTCCCCAGCAGTAATATGTACCCACTGCCCCTCCTGTTTTCCACGTGACTCCTTGTGAAAAGGGAGTCTCCATCTCCTTTGTAGCCACCCTTTGGACCACGGTGACAAGGTCTCCCCTGAACCTTCTGTTCTCAGGGCTGAACAAATCCAGCTCTCTCAGCCTTTCCTCATGGGCTGGTTTTCCAGTCCTTGGATCATCTTGTGGCCCTTCACTGGACCCTCTCCAGCCTGTTCACATGGGTTTTTTTGTGCAGCAGGGACTAAAACAGAATTGTCTCAACTGTCCTGCACACTTAAATGACACCTGGACTGCAACACGGCCCAGAACCAGAGCAAAGCCGAGGAGAAGGCAAGGCCAACCCTTTGATCTTCACTCCTGGTGTGGGAGAAGACAAAAAACGTGGAAACATCCCGCCACATCCACACAAAAACACAACCCAGTGTTCCCCTGTGCTAAGGATGCCCCATGTTTTGGCTCAAAATTAGCCCCAAGGGATTTCAGATGCCACCATGGACCACCACAGTCACACAAGGAGCTGGAGATGATCCAAGGGCTCCAGTGGTTTGGACACGACAAGGACCACCATGCTTGCACGAGGAGCCAGGGATGACGCCAGGCACGTTCCTGTGGGTCTGACCATGCATGGAGCAGCCACAGGGCAGGAGCAACCTCATCCTGAGCTACACGTGATGGGATGAGCTCCCACCATGACACAGACCTGCCTGCACCCACAGCTTCCTCCTCCGTAGCCCCGTCACAGCCGGGGTGGCCACACCACAGCCTGGCCAGGTGCCACCACCCGGCCACTCGCCTGACCACTACGTCACTGCCACAAGAGCCACACTACAGGGGGATGTGAAGGTGTGTTCCCTGCTGGGGAACCCCCCTAAATCGCTGTGGGGGACATGGCAGCCCCTCCCCCCATCCTCTCCCTGGAGGAGGGGGGCCCACATCTCCCATGGTGGCACTGTCACTGCTCTGGTCCTCATGGCACCCAGCGCCCCAATGCAGGGGGAGAAAGCGGGGGGGGGGGGAAGCATTTTATTGCACCACATTGCACTGGGCCCATGGCCTGGCTCAAATGGGAAACTGGGGGGACTGGGAGAGGGGGGCAGCCTGGTCAAATCAGGGAACTGGGAGGGCGTCCACCGGCCAGCCCCACACAGGGAACTGAGGGTACGTCCACCGGCCAGCCCACACAGGGAACTGGGGGAACTGGAAGCGGAGGCAGCCTGCCTCGACCAGGGAAATGGGGGGACTGGGAGAGGTCCACATCCCAGCCCACATGGGGAACTGGGAGGGGGGACAGCCCAGCCCAGCTGGCGTACTGGATTGACTGGGGAGGGGGACCCATGGTCCGGCCCAAGCAGGGAACTGGGGGCACTGGGAGGGGGACACAGCACAGCCTGGCCCACCTGGGGAACTGGGCCCCACTGCAGCCAACCCCCCACTCCCCCAGTACCCCCCTACATGGCACTGGGCCCCACTGCAGGACACCCCCCCCCATCATGGAGCCAGACCCCTCCTCCTCTCCCCCTCAACAGCACCCCCCCCGACACCCCCTCCTCACCACCCTTCCCAACACCTTCTCACGCAGTTGGGCCCCAAAAAGACCCTCCCCCGCCATAGTCCCCCCTGACGCCCCCCCTCACAGATCTCTCTCCCTTTATTGCCCCCATCCCTTATGGAATCAGGTTCCTCAACCTCACGTCATCGTGTCCCCCTCCCACTGCCCTCCTTCCTCACGGTGCCGGGCCCAGACACCACCCCCCCCTTCACAGCCTCAGCCCCCTTCAAAATGTACCCCTCACACACTCACCACTCCCCGACCCCCCCTCATTGGGCAGGGCCCCACTGTAGCCCCCCCTTCCAAATATGCCCCCCCCCAGCCTCCCGCACATCACGGGACCCCCTTCCACATGCTCTCTCTGCTCATGCCTCTCCCCCTCCCACCCCCGATCACGGCCCCCATTCTTCCAAATACACCCCCCATCACGCCCCCCCCCCCCTTCCAAATGCTCCCCCATCACGGCCTCCCTCTTCTAAACGCCCCCTCATCACGGCCTCCCCTTTCCTTGCAAATGCCCCCGCATCACGGCCCCCCTCTTCTAAACGCTCCCTCATCACGGCCTCCCCCTCCCTTCCAAATGCCCCCCCATCACGGCCCCCCCCTTCCAAATGCCCCCCATCACGACTCCCCCCTTCCGAATGCTCCCCCATCACGGTCCCCCTCTTCTAAACGCCCCCCCATCACGGCCCCCCCTTCCAAACGCTCCCTCATCACGGCCTCCCCCTCCCTTCCAAATGCCCCCCTCTTCCAAATGCCCCCGCATCACGGCCTCCACCTCCCTTCCAAATGCTCCCCCTTCCAAATACTCCCCATCAGGCCCCCTCCATCACGGCCCCCCTTCCCCTTCAAAATGCTCACCCATCACGGCCTCCCCCTCCAAATGCTCGCTCCCCCCGCCCCCCCTCACGGAGCCGGTTCCCTCGCCCCCCTCTTCACGGCGCCTCCCGATTCTCCCCCCCCCTTCACCGCCTCCCGACACCCCACCCCACCCGTACCTTGTACTTGCTGAACCCCGCCAGCTGCTCGGCGCTCACGTACTCCATGGCCACCCCGGTACCGGTACCGCTGCCTCCGCTCCGCTCCGCGCCCGCACAGCCCAGGGCCCTCGCCGGCCACCGTACCCGCCTCCCGCCGCATCGGCCCACCCGTGACGTCACTGCGCCCCGCCCACCGCGCCGGGGCTGGGGAGGGCGGCTGAGCGCCTCCTGGCGGGCGGGAGGGCTGGGGGGCGGCACTGGTGGTGATACCGAAAACGCCAAAAAGTAACTCTTCTTGGAGTTTCAGAAGCCAATTATCCTTTATTTCAGCACTGGATTCGTGGGGGAACGATTCCATCAATAACGTAATGAGACGAGAGATGGGACAGAAGATATTTCCCAATTGTTTTATAGATATTATAGTATATTACTCTATATTCCATATTGTGTATTTTGTATTATATTATATTATATTATATTATATTATATTATATTATATTATATTATATTATATTATATTATATTATATTATATTATATTATATTACATTACATTACATTACATTATAATATATCGTATTAATTATATTACATTACATTACATTAGGTTATATGATATTATATTTGTATATTATTATATATTATTAAATATTATATACTATTAAAATATACTATATATTGTCTTTCATTATATTTTATATGGTTTTGGTTTATATATATTATTACAAACTTCACAACAGCCCAAATCTCTGCTCATTCAAGCTTTGGAGCCAGCTCTGTCTGACCTTGCATTTTAAATAAGTAAAGACTTCACAGCAGAGGTTTTTCAGGCCCTGGATCATCTCCGTGGCCTCCTCTGGACTCGCTCCAACAGCTCCAGGTCCTTCCTGTGCTCAGGACTCCAGAGCTGGACCCAGGGCTCCAGGTGGGGTCTCCCCAGAGCGCAGCAGAGGGGCAGAATCCCCTCCCTCCCCTCTGCTCCCACTCTTCGGGTGCAGCCCAGGACACCCTTGCTGAACCCCACGAGGTTCCCACAGCCCCACCTCTCCGGTTTGTCCAGGTCCCCATGGATCCCATCCTGTCCTTCTGGCCCGTCAGTAGCACCGCTCAGCTCCGTGCTCTCTGCAAACTTGCTGAGGCTGCACTCAATCCCACTGCCCATGTCATTAATGAAGGTATTAAACAGCACTGGTCCCAGTATGGATCCTGAGGGGACACCAGTCATCACCCATCTCCATTGGGACATCGAGCTGTTGACCCCTACCCTTTGGATGCAACCATTCCATCATTTCCTTATCCATCAGAGTCCATCCACTATATCCACCCCAAATCCGCCTTTCCCCATCCCTGCATTCCCAGCGCCCTCTCCCAGAGCCTCCCTTCTCATCCGCCACTCCAGAAGTTTTGCAGGGTTTATTCCTCCTCATCCTGACTTGCCCAATCCATGTGTTTTGAGCCAGGTTTGCACCGTGGCCCCTCATGGGGCTCAGCTCCCACGGGATGAGGTCTCTGCAGTTGAGAGGTCCCTCTGCCTCTGCAGGAGAGCAGCCCCAGCTGGGTGCCCTGGTAGAGCTGCCTCTCACTCCAGGCTTGGCCAAGTGTGGGTCAGGCTCCAGCAGCAATGGGTGCTTTCCTGCGACCCCCGAGTTGCCCCACGGGAGGTGCCCAAGCCCTGCAGGTGTTGGTCCAGGGGCTGGAGAGCATCCAGAGAAGGGTCTGGAGAACAGGGGTTGTGGGAGCGGCTGAGGGCCCTGGGGGGGTTTGGTCTGGGGAAGAGGAGGCTGAGGGGAGACCTCATGGCTCTCTGCAGCTCCTGGAGAGGAGGGTGGAGCCAGGGGGGGGTGGGCTCTGCTCCCAAGGGATGGGATGAGAGGAAATGGCCTCAAGTTGCACCAGGGCAGGGTCAGATTGGATATTGGGAACTATTTCTTTGCTGAAAGAGTGGTGAAGCCCTGTCAGAGGCTCCCAAGGCAATGGTGGAATCCCCATCCCTGCAGGGGTTCCAAACCCCTGTGGCCGTGGCACCTGGGGACAGGGTTTGGTGGTCACGGTGGGGTTGGGCTGATGTTGGACTGGATGAGCTGGGAGGGCTTTGCCAACCTTAATAACTCTGTGTTCCCTCCCCTCCCTTTCAGGGGCAGATCCTGGCTAACCTGAAAGCCATGGATTCAGACTGGTTTGCACAAAACTACATGGGCAGAAAGTCAAAGGTGAGACCCAGTCGGGGCACTTTGATCTGCAGCTGCACTTGGGGAAGATTAATTCCTCCTGGCAGCGGGGCCGTGAGTGCTGCAGAGCAGGGCTTTTGTGACAGGCTGTGAGGAGAAGAGCTGCTTCCTGAGCTCTGGCTCGGTCAGTCCCAGCGTAAGAATGGTGGGTACAATGACCTTGGTGTGGTCAGCAGGAGAGGGACATCTGGGTGCACAAAGAGAAGTGTTGGAGAGGAGAGAATTGAGTTAAAGGAGGGGATTCTGCCCCTCTGCTGTGCTCTGGGGAGATCCAGTCTGGAATCCTGGGTCCAGCTGTGGAGTCCTGAGCACAGGAAGGACCTGGAGCTGTTGGAGAGAGTCCAGAGGAGGCCATGGAGATGATCCAAGGGCTGGAGAACCTCTGCTGTGAGGACAGGGTGGGAGAGTTGGGGTTGTTCATCCTGTAGAAGAGAAGGCTGTGGGGAGACCTTAGAGCAGCCTCCCAGGACTGAAAGGGGCTCCAGGAAAGCTGGGGAGGGGCTCTGGATCAGGGAGTGCAGGGATGGGGTGAGGGGAAGGGTTTGGAGCTGCAAGAGGGGAGATTGAGATGAGATGTTGGGGAGAAATGTTTTGGTGAGAGGGTTGGTAGGCCCTGGCCCAGGTTTCCCATAGCAGTGGTGGATGCCCCATCCCTGGAGGTGTTGAAGGGCAGGTGGGATGGGGCTTGGAGCCCCCTGATCCAGTGGGACGTGTCCCTGCCCATGGCAGGGGGTGGGACTGGATGGGCTTTGAGGTCTCTTCCTACCCAAACCATTCCAAGATTCTGGGATTCTGCTGCCAGTCCCCAGCACCAGGGCCAGGCATTTCCCAGTGAGGCAGTTCTGGAACTCATCTCCCCATGATGGACAGACAGACGAACACTGCTGTGCCTTCAGGGTCTCTCCCAGGGCTGGGCTGCACCCGGGTTGCAGCAGGATCTTGGGGGGCTGTGGGTCCAGTAGGGCTCCCCCCAACTGGCCGGAGCTGCTGGGACCCCACCGGAGCCGGCAGCGGCGCCAGGGGTAGCTGCTCCCAGTTTGTGCCTGGTGGCCACCTCTGCTGTCCAGCACCGGCCAGCTCTGGGCTTCCTCGAGGGGCCCTGTGGCTCCCTTCGGCACCGCTCCTGCCTCTGGTTCGCAGTTCCAGCTGCTGCTTTGTCCTCCCGTGGCGCCTCCTCTCCCCCTGCGGGCTCCGGGACACGCGCGGGGACATCACCTTCGCTCTGGGGACAGAGGGGACGGTCACTCCCTGCGAGGAACAGCCCGTGCACCCCCTCAGCACCAAATCCCAGCACCGCTTCGGCTGGAAAAGACCTTGAAGATCAACAAGTCCAACCCTTAACCTCCCACCGCCAACCCCACCCCCGAACCCCGTCCCTAAGCACCGCATTCCCACATCTTTCAAACACCTCCAGGGATGGAGACCCCACCGCTGCCCCGGGTACCCCTCTGCGTGCGGGGGACGCTCACCCCCAACGATGCTCAGCAGCTCCTGGAGCTCCTGCTGCAGCCGCAGCCGCAGCAGCTCCCGCAGCAGCTCGCGGCGCCGGCTCCGCGGTGTCACCCCCAGGCGCCGCAGGGTCCCCTCCGTCAGCCGCAGCAGAGCGCGGCCGGTCACGCTGTGCTCCCGCACCCGCTCCGCCAGCTCCCCCGCCCCGCTCCTTCATGGAAAGAGCGGTGAAGCCCTGGCAGAGGCTCCCAGGGAGGTGGTGGAGTCCCCATTCCTGGAGGGGTTTCAAAGCCGGGTGGATGAGGTGCTCAGGGATCTGGTTCTGCAGTGACAGGGATGGTTGGACTCGATGATCTCCAAGGTCTTTTCCAACCAAGCAGTTCTATGGTTGTGGGATTGGGCTCTTGTGGAGGTGCAGGTAGAAAAGCCACGCATGGAGCTCGCTGCAGGAGCTGAAGCTTGTGCACCGCTTGGTGCCGCCGTGTTTGGGGCTGAGGAGATGCTGGTTGTCCTCCGACACGTTCTCCGTGCCAGGAATGATAAGGGCGTGAAGAGTTTCCACGGCCCAAGAGTTGGCCAGTGTCCTGGGCAGCCCCTGCAGCCCTGTTGGACGCTCCCCCTTGCCTGTTCCGTGACGGATCGTTGTCCCGGTTGTGTGTCCGGTCCCGGGAGCCGAGCGGTGCCGTGGGCTGCAGGTCCCTACACGCTCGGCGGGGCAGGGCTGCAGCCCTTGGGATGTGACTCATCCTCCAGGCTTACCCTGCTCCTCCCACCTGCTCTGCCGGTGCCCGTCCTTGGTTCCCACCGGGATCTCCGGCACCGTCGCCATCGGATGTGAAGCTGTTCCCCTGCATCCCACGCCCATCCGCGCAGGAAAGGTGCTGGGGGTGAACGGGGTGGGCTGGAGAAGCTTTCGCAGGGCTCCTCACCAGGTCTTGGGGTGGGTGGAGCCCGGCTCTGCTCTCCTGTGCCCCAGACAGGGTCTGACCCTCGGCTCCCCAGAATCAGGGGGTCCCTCACAGCCCGCTGGGGGTGCTTGCCGGGAAAAGCGGGGCTGTTGGGGTGTGCGCAGGGCTGTACCCGCAGGGCCCGGGCAAAGTTCATGGTTGGACTCGATCTTAAAGGTCTTTTCCAACCGAAATGATTCCATGAATCTTTTGCTCTCCTGGTGTCCGGCAACTGGGGCGAAGGAGGGGCTTGGGTGGGGAAGGGGACTGAGCTGGGCTGGGGGATCTGAGCCATCGTCATCACCCGGGGCTCACGGGCGAGCTGGGGCCGATCCCACTTCCCGGGTGTGCCGGGATCTGCCCGTCCGCAGGGTGGGAAGGGCAGCGGGGCACGTGGGCACCCTCGTGGGTGGAGGACGGGAATCTCCATGGGTGTAGGATGGGGGAGCCCGATGGGTGGAGGATTAGGATCCCCACAGATGGAGGTCCCTGATGGATGGAGGATGAGGGAACCCTGATGGGGTGGAGTATTAGAATCCCCTCGGATGGAGGATGGGGGATCCCTGATGGATGGAGGATGGAGATCCCTGATGGGTGGAAGATGGAGATCCCTGATGGATGGAGGATGGAGATCCCTGCTGGAGGGGGGGCAAGTGCCATCAGCCAGGGACCATGAAATGGGGTGATTTGCCATGGTGAGGGGCTTGGGGGTGTAATCTGGCTGGTAGAGAAAGGGGTCCTGGCCCAGGGCAAGTGGCTGATGAAACCCTGTTTGCAGGGAGTCTGAGCTGGCCCCGCGCTCTGCCCTCTGCCCCACATGGACACCCAGGTGCAGGATGGGGCTGAGGCCCCGGAGGAGGGGTGTCCAGTGGCTGAGGTGAGCGTGGGTGGGGGCTTGGGGCTGGAGACACCCCAGAGATAACTGTGGCTGCTGGGGGGACCCCGATGGAGGGAGGATGGGGGACCCTGATGGGTGGAGGTGGGAGATCCCTGATAGGGAGAGGGTGGGGGACACCAGTGGGTGGAGGTAGGAGATCCCTGGTAGGGGAAGGATGGTGGTTCCCTAATGGGTGAAGGACAGGGATCCCCACAGGTGGAGGGTGCTCACCAGTGGAGGATGGGGATCCCCACAGGTGGAGGATAAGGGACCCCAATGTGTGGAGGACAGGGACCCTCACGGGTGGAGGATGGAGATCCTGAATGGGTGGAGGATGAAGATCCCCCTGGGTGGAGAAATAAGACCACAGCCAGCTGCACCACGAACAGGCAACGGACACAAACCCCCACAATCCAAGAGATAAAGTCTTACCTAACGTGTAGGCAATGAAGTTGAGGAGACCCACAAGGACCCAGACTCCGTTCGGGACATGCTGGTGATCGGGGGCTGCAGAGATCAAAAAGACCTAAGTCAGGAGAGCTCGGGATGGACTTCCAAGGGGTTCATTTTGGCACAAGAGGAAGAGCAACACGGACCAACAGCTCAGGAAGACAAAGCACCTACAGAACTCAAACAGTGGAGCCCAGACGTGCGCTTTCAGGACGTGATGGCAGAGCTGTTCCACAAGAGCACGTGAACCAGGTCACCCTGGGCTCTGCTCTGCAGGACTTGTCCCTTGTCCAGTCCCCAAAGACACGGGATCTGAGAACTGGTGATGGCCACTACCTATTGCAGAGCAACCACGTGACACAGAGGTGTGTGCCAGGTGGGGGCTGGTCTCTGCTCCCAAGGAACAAGGGATGGGATGAGGGGAAACGGCCTCAAGTTGCACCAGGGGAGATTTAGATTGGATATTGGGAAATATTACTGAAAGAGTGGTAAAGCCCTGGCAGGGGGGGATTCCCCACCCCTGGAGGGGTTCAAAGCCCGTGTGGCCGTGGCACTTGGGGTCATGGATTGGTCAGCACGGTGGGGTTGGGCTGATGTTGGTCTGGGTGAGCTGAGAGGGCTTTTCCAGCCTCGGTGATTTTATGATTCAGTGCTTGCTTCCAATCCATTCCAATCCTATGAAATGTCACCTCCTGTTTCCACCGTGGTGCCTCTCCAGTAGCAAGTGGAGGCCATCACACCTCCAAAGCCATCCCATGAGGGAAGGCAGAAGCTTCTGGAGGCCTCACCGGCAAAACAAAGAGTTTTTCCAAGCAGGACACACATAACGTGTGTAAAAGGGTCCCAAATAATGAGCTTCATCATCCCTTTGGCAGAGTCCAAGTTTCTGGACATGTGATGCTCTGGGGATTCTCCTCCTGAACTTCCTTCCCAGAGCTACTGTCACCTTTTTTCCCCATGGCTCATGGGCTGAAACACAGCCCAAATCTTAGCTCACAGCCTGTGACACCATCCTAGGGGTAAAGGCAATCCCAAGAAAACAGTATTAATCCCACTTAACAATGATTTAATGACTGGCCCAGTTTTAGAAGAACTGGATGAACTCTTCTGAGCAACCTAAACCAAACAGGGCAGGGGCAAAGGGAGAGAAGAACACAGTAAGGAAGCTGTTAATAAATGACAGTCATCACATTGTATTAATTAACTGAACCTTCCGACTCACGAACAGGTGAAAATGAGGACTGTTAAAAAGTTCAAAGCTGTGCACATCCCGGGGAAACTGAGAGAGGATTTTGCCTTTGTTAGTTGGAAGGTGGTGCTGGGCATGTTTCTGCAAGAGGGCAATTGATGCAAAGAAGAAGGCTTTACCTGCAGACGAGAGGGAAGCAGCTTCCCACATTACCCTGTCAGAAAGGGCCTTGGGTTCTTGTCTGCTCCGTGGGAAGAGCCAATGACACAAAACTGGGGGAACCTCTTGACACCCTTGAGGGTAAAGAGGCCCTGCAGAGGGATCTGGACAGGTTGGAGAGGTGGGCAACCACCAACCAACAAGGGCAAGGGTTGGGTTCTGACAATATTCCAGAAGGGTTTGGCCAAGGCCCTCAGCCCCACGGGGTGAATGTTGGGGTTGTCCTGTGCAGGGACAGCAGTTGGAATCAATGGGCCTGGTGGGTCCCTGCCCACTCAGATCATTCCATGATTCCATGAATTCCTTCCCGTGGGTTTGGTTGTCTCCTTGCCACAGCCAGGCACACCCCACCCAGCCAGAGGGAAGCTCTCCAGCCAGAGAAGTCCTTGTCATGAAACCCAGTGAGTTCAACCCCTCAGCTCCATCCTGGTCTCTGGGAACGCCCAGACTAAGGGCCCTTATCAAGGAGCACCCAAAGTCACAGCAGAGGAGGTGACAACTTCCACCACTCTGATGCTTTTGCACCCAAACAGGAACCTTACCAGAAGCATAAAAGTCAGGGTCGAAGTAGGCCATGAGGAAGAAGTTGAAGACAAGCAGCAGGAAGCCAGAAAACGTTATCAAATTTGGGGCCAGCCAGGTAGGGAAGATCTATGGGAAAAGCAGCAAAAGAACACAGGAACTGATTAAAATGTGTAGGAAGGCCCACGTGCTGCTCCCGGCCATGGTGGAGACAACACTGCTCAGTGCCATCTGCACATCCCAGGGCTGCAGGAAGCTTTGGGCTGCGCTGCAGGGAGCTCGGGGCAGTGACCGTGGCAATTAGTTGCACCACAAACGAAGCAGGGCTTTTCAGCTGAGTTTGACAGAGATGACTGGAGTTTTCCTGCCCCACTCGGAGCCAGGATGAGGCCTCACCTTCACTATGGTGTTCCAGAAGGGATGCATGACGTACACGGACAGGGGGTTGCTGTCCACGGCGCTGTACTGCGAATGACAAGGGGAAAGCAAACACCACGAGTCAGGGCTTCAAACACCTCCTGAAACGTCAGAGATCCCAAATATTGACCTTTCCTGCACCCCAGACTTGGCATTGCAAGAATGTTTGGGTCAAGGATGGTGCTGAACAACCCAAAAAGCAGCCAGGAGCTCCAGCAAGGCTGGCCATGGACCTGCAGAGGCAGCTCTCACACCTGCAACCCCTTCCCTCCGCTCCACAGGGAGAAGCCACACGAGAGGAGTGGTGTTTGGAAGGGTATTTAGAAGATGCCAAGAGACATGAGGACACAGAACTTCTTTTGCAGCCTTTGCCCCCACCAGAGCCCTGCACCCCAACACCACCAGCCTGGGAGCACTCTTTGCAAGTCACAGCCCCCCACAGCCCCGAGCACCCACACCGTGGGATCAGCCCAGCGAGGACAGCTCAGTGCACCACAGGCCCATGGAACGGTTTGGGTGGGAAGGGACCCCAAGGCCCAGCCAGTCCCCACCACCACGGGCAGGGACACTCCCACTGGATCAGGGGGCTCCAAACCCCATCCAACCTGCCCTTCAATACCTCCAGGGATGGGGCAGCCACCACTGCTCTGGGAAACCTGGGCCAGGGCCTCCCCACCCTCACAACAAAACATTTCTCCCCAACATCTCATCTCAATCTCCCCTCTTGCAGCTCCAAACCCTTCCCCTCATCCTGTCCCTCCACTCCCTGATCCAGAGCCCCCCCCCAGCTTTCCTGGAGCCCCTTTCAGTCCTGGGAGGCTGCTCTAAGGTCTCCCCACAGCCTTCTCCTCTCCAGGATGAACAACCCCAACTCTCCCACCCTGTCCTCACTCCAGAGGTTCTCCAGCCCTTGGATCATCTCCGTGGCCTCCTCTGGACTCGCTCCAACAGCTCCAGGTCCTTCCTGTGCTCAGGACTCCAGAGCTGGACCCAGGGCTCCAGGTGGGGTCTCCCCAGAGCGCAGCAGAGGGGCAGAATCCCCTCCCTCCCCTCTGCTCCCACTCTTTGGGTGCAGCCCAGGACACCCTTGGTTTCTGGGCTGGGAGCGCCCATTGCCGGCTCCTGGGGAGCTTCTCCTCCCCCAGCACCTCAAGGTCTTTTCCTCAGGGCTGATCCAAATCCATTCTGCTCTAACAACCCTGTAGAACCCTGCCCCGAGTTTTCAGAGCAGGACCAGGGGTCTTCTCAGCTCGGCACCCAAAGATTCCATGCAAAAGGGCAGAGTGGAGAACACCTCCACCAACTGTGAGAGCTGGGGCCACTCCTGCAGCCCCGCTGCTCTCCAGGCTCCTCAACTCTCTCACCCCAGCATCCCTTGTGCCAAGTGCTGCAGGAGAGCAGCAATGAGCCTCCTTGGTGGGGTCCCCAAAACCAGAGACCTGTCTCTGACAGACAGGATTCCAGTAGGGAGCTAAGGGAGAAGGTTCTGTGCTGACAGCTCTGGGAGAGCCAGACACAAGGGCCTGACCACGAGAGCTGGAGTGCTTCCATCAAGGACACAGATGGCAACCAGATGGCAGCTACCACTGTCTCACCCAGCTCCAGTCACTTGGAAGAGACTCTCTCCTTCCAGAAAGACATGAGATATTTATAAGCAAGGTCTTCGAGCTCCTCTCTTCTCCTGCAGACACTCCAAAACACCACTTGTACCACCACCCCACCAGGCATCCACAAGGATCCTGCACGTTCTGCCACAGCTTCAAGGCACAGGGGCTCATCCAGCACTAAAGAGCAGCACTGGCTTCCTGCTGCGGCCACGCAGGTGACCTGGGCTGGTTTGTGGGCACCACGGGACACGGGGCTCCCAGCTGAGCTCCCAGCAACAGGAGGTGGGGACAAAGATCGGGGCCAGCGAGCAGAACAGGCAACAGATTTCACATTTGGAGGCAGCACCCAGGTCATTTGTCCTTTTTCTAATCAGGGCAGAGCAATTTGAAGCAGTTGCCCTCAGCACCTCACTTCCTGTCCATGTCCAGCTTGCAGCCCAAGCATTTCCAAAGGACAGATTGGCAGGTGAACACCAGGAGGCCCCTGGGAACCCCATGCAGCATGGGTCTCAGAAGGCTCACGAGGGCTCCTCTCATGAAGGAGCTGAGATTCTACAGAGGCAGCTGCTGCCCGTGAGAAACGGTGAGGAAGAGCTCTGACCCTCACCCCACTGCTTTTGGGGTGCTCGGGTTGGATGTGTGTGGTGGTGGGAAATAAAATGAAGGCCCTACACAAGCCAGGAAACAATTTCCAGTTAGAAAGTTAAAGTTTGACATCACTTGGCTCTCAAGAGCACCATGAGCCGTTATCTGCTCTCCAGCTCCAGTCCCTTCCCAGACAAGATTACCTTGGCTAAAGTCCTCCTGCTCAAGCAAGCCCCACAGCTCCCCAGTATCCGTGTCCCCTGCCATCCCACACCAGCCTAATCCCAAGTTTATGAGCAATGTTCTGGAAAGCAATCAAAGCCTCCACCCCTCCTGCATTGCCACAGACATAACCTATGTACTCCTCGAGATAAGGGGACATTGGCTGTAGGAGGAAACCCATCAGCTCCAGGTCCTCACCCACCCCATGGCCTTGAATCAGTCACCATCTCCACATTCACAGCTTGTTCCTCCCTTTGCCCTTCTCTCCTTGGCTGGAAAGCCTGGAAGCAAAGAGGACAGCCCACTCCTTTCAAAATCTGGTGGGAAAGGGCAAAGCAAGACCCCACAAGACTGACACCATCACCAGGCTCTGAGCACCCAAGCAATGAGCTGACATCTGTTCCTCACTGGTAGAATCCCAACCCTGACAACCACTTCCATATTCACCAGCTCCTTCCTGCCCTACCCGGTTGCTGCATCCAGTCCTGTTCAATATCTTTATCAATGATCTGGATGAAGGGATCGAGGGCACCCTGAGCCAGTTTGGGGATGACACCAAACTGGGTGGGAGTGTGGATCTGCTTGAAGGAAGGGAGGGTGTGCAAAGGGACCTGGACAGGCTGGATCCATGGGCCAAGGCCAACAGGATGGGGTTCAACAAGGCCAAGTGTTGGGTCCTGCCCTTGTGTCCCAGCAACCCCTGCAGCTCCAGGCTTGGGGAAGAGTGGCTGGAAAGCTGCCCCAAGGCAAAGGCCTTGGGGGTGCTGCTCGACAGCGGCTGAACAGGAGGCAGCAGTGGCCCAGGGGGGCAAGAAGGCCCCCAGCACCCTGGCTTGGCTCAGCCCTGGGGTGGCAGCAGGAGCAGGGCAGGGATCGTCCCCCTGCACTCAGCACCTCCAATCCTGGGCTCAGGGTTGGGCCCCTCCCTCCAAGAAAGCCCTGGAGGGGCTGGAGCGCGTCTGGAGAAGGGAGCGGAGCTGGGGAAGGGTCTGGAGAACAGGGGCTGTGGGAGCGGCTGAGGGCCCTGGGGGGGTTTGGTCTGGAGAAGAGGAGGCTGAGGGGAGACCTCATGGCTCTCTGCAGCTCCTGGACAGGAGGGTGGAGCCAGGTGGGTGCTGGGCTCTGCTCCCAAGGGATGGGATGAGAGGAAATGGCCTCAAGTTGCCCCAGGGCAGGGTCAGATTGGACATCAGGAACAATTCCTTCATGGAAAGGGTTCTGAGGCCCTGGCAGAGGCTCCCAGGGAGGTGCTGGAGTCCCCATCCCTGGAGAGGTTCCAAAGCCGGGTGGATGAGGTGCTCAGGGATCTGGTTCAGTAGTGGACAGGGACGGTTGGACTCAATCTCAGAGGTCTTTTCCACCCAGATGGTTCTAGGATTCTATTGTTACACCCAGCACCATACACAGGCAAAGTTTAAGCTGTGAGGAATTTCCATCCCAGCTTAATGCAATTTCAGAGGCCAGAATTCCAAATGCTTTACAAGATAATAGGATTTGAAGGACCAGTCAGGGGAGGAGGAGAGGTGGAGTCTGATCAAACGTCATTATCCCCCCAAACAGTCTGGAAAAAGAAAAGAGACACAGCATTTGGAGCAAGACAGGAGAAGTGCTCTGGAGCTGCTGTGCTCTCGTTTGGAAGGCACCTTGGGGAAGTTCCACCAGGACCACATCCCAGGAAGCCTGTCCCTCTTCCCCAACATTTCCTAGAATCATGGAATGGTTTGGGTGGGAAGGGACCTCAAAGCCCATCCAGTTCCAACCCCCTGCCACAGGCAGGGACACCTCCCACTGGATCAGGGGGCTCCAAGCCCCATCCAACCTGCCCTTCAACACCTCCAGGGATGGGGCAGCCACCACTGCTCTGGGAAACCTGGGCCAGGGCCTCCCCACCCTCATCCTGAAGAATTTCTTCCTGATGTCTGATCTAAATCTTCTCCTTCCAATTTAAAGCCGTTTGCCCTTGTCCTGCCACTTCAGGCTCTTCTAAAAAGCCCCTCCTCAGCCTTCCTGGAGTCCCTTAAGGTACTGGAAGGCCCTTATGAGGTCCTCCCAGAGCCTCCTCTCCTCCAGGCTGAACAAGCTCAATTCCACATACCCCAGAGGCACCTCCTCAGAGCAGACAGAAATCTGTAACAGGCTCTGCTCTAAAGCAGCACTGTCCATGCAGACACCACTTATCACCATCACAGGAAGGCACCAACCCAACCCAGAGTTCCCTCAGGAGGGGTTTTAGACTTAAAGAAAAGAGCAGAGCCAACTTTGCCCCAACCATCTCCTCAGAGGCAGCAGCATCTCCTGGACCCTGGTCACACCAGGATGGCTGTGGGATGGCTCAGCCCCCAACTGCACCCTCCAGCCACCCCCCACCCCAACGACCCCAGTGCCACCAGGGGAGCGGCAGCGAGCCGACTGCCATCCTTATGGGATCTGGAGACAGGAACAGCTCATACAGCTTACAAACCACACTCATGCAGCCAGGATGCTTCTGGAAGATCCAATTACGCATCCAAGGATGAAAAAATACAGATTTATAGCCCAGATTGTACTAATAGCCTTCCTGTCCAGAAAAACAACACTGCTTTTAAGTAATCCAGTTACCAGGAGGCAGCAGCAGACCAGTGCTGTCACAGATGCCCTGGGTACCCCAGAGTCAGACACTGGAACAGATCTGGGGTGGGCAGGGGGAGAAATGGATCTGGGGGCCCCTTTCTGCTCACAGATGCTGAAGCCAGGCCCATGGTAGCCTGTGCTGTCAGCCACGAGCCCGTGTCCCATCGCCTGCAGCTGGAGCAGAGCTGCTCCAGCAAGCCCAGAAGGCTGTTTCCTACAAATCTCCTTAAGCACAAAGACAGCACAAGGCTAAGAATCTTCTCCCATCAGGCTCCAGATAAGCCAGGAGGCAGCGAACCCATCAATCTATCACAATGTTACCCATTCAGTGGATGAGGGAAAGGCTGTGGATGAGGTGCACCTGGGTTCGGTGAAACCTTTCACACTGTGTTCTGCTCCAGAAACCAGTGCCCTTGGCCTGGACAGGAACAGCCTCTGCTGGGTGAAAAACTGCCTGGGAGGCCATGGCCAGAGAGTGGGGAATGGAGATAAATCCAGTTGGAAACCAGTCACGAGTGGGGTTCCCAGGGCTCAGTGCTGGATCCAGTCCTGTTCAATAACTTTATCAATGATCTGGATGAAGGGATCGAGGGCACCCGGAGCAAGTTTGGGGATGGCACCGAGCTCGGTGGGAGTGTGGATCTGCTTGAAGGAAGGGAGGCTCTGCAGAGGGACCTGGCCAGCCTGGATCCATGGGCTGGAGGGCAGGAAGGGTCTGCAGAGGGACCTGGATATGGATCCATGGGCTGGAGGGCAGGAAGGGGCTGCAGAGGGACCAGGCCAGGCTGGATCCATGGGCTGGAGGGCAGGAAGGGGCTGCAGAGGGACCAGGCCAGGCTGGATCCATGGGCTGGAGGGCAGGAAGGGTCTGCAGAGGGACCTGGACAGGCTGGATCCATGGGCCAAGGCCAACGGGATGGGGTTCAACAAGGCCAAGTGTTGGGTCCTGCCCTTGGGTCCCAGCAACTCCTACAGCTCCAGACTTGGGGAAGAGTGGCTGGAAAGCTGCTCCAAGGCAAAGGCCCTGGGGGTGCTGCTCGACAGCGGATGAACATGGGCCAGCAGTGGCCCAGGTGGGCAAGAAGGCCAATGGCATCTTGGCCTGGATCAGACCCAGCGTGGGCAGCAGGAACAGGGCAGGGATTGTGCCCCTGTGCTCAGCACTGGGGAGGCCACAGCTCGAGCACCGGGGTCAGTTTGGGCCCCTCAGTACAAGAAGAACCTGCCAGATCATTCCATGATTCTATGATCCTTCCTGCTGTTGTCCCGCTGGCTCGTGGGGCAGTCGTGGGTTTCCCACTGCCAGTTTGCTCCATTCTTATGCCAGCTGGGAAATGAGACCTTCGAAAAGATAAACAGGACCCGAGTTAATAAGTACCATGAAAGCACGGTGTGGCTCTGATGCCTCACTGGAGTGTGGGCACAGTGCAGAGGGGAGTTGTTTGCTCTGGCACAGCTCTGCTCAGCCACATTTGCCAGGGATCACAGAATGATAGAATCATCTGGTTGGAAAAGACCTCAGAGAACATCCAGTCCAGCTGTCCCTGTCCCCTTACTAAACCCTGTCCCTAAGAAACTCATCCACCTGCCTTTTAAGCCCCTCCAGGGGTGGGGTTTCCACCACCTCCCTGGGCAGCTGTTCCAGTGCCTGAGAACCCTTTCAGTGAAGGAATTGTTCCTGATGCCAAATCTGCCCTGGTGCAACTTGAGGCCATTGCCTCTCATCCCATCCCTTGGGAGCAGAGCCCAACCCCACCTGGCTCCACCCTCCTCTCCAGGAGCTGCAGAGAGCCATGAGGTCTCCCCTCAGCCTCCTCTTCTCCAGACCAAACCCCCCCAGGGCCCTCAGCCGCTCCCACAACCCCTCTTCTCCAGACCCTTCCCCAGCTCCGCTCCCTTCTCCAGACGCGCTCCAGCCCCTCCAAGGCTTTCTTGGAGTGAGGGGCCCAACCCTGAACCCAGGATTCAGGCTGCTAAGTGCAGGGGGACGATCCCTGCCCTGCTCCTGCTGCCACCCCAGGGCTGATCCAAGCCAGGGTACTGGGGACCTTCTTGCCCCCCCTGGGCCACTGCTGCCTCCTGTTCGGTCACTGCCAACCAACACATCAGCAGGGACACCTTGAGCAGCCCGCAGGCACTGCCCAGCAGCACAAGCTCCAGTGCCAGCAGCACTTCCTGCCTCTTTTTCACCACGCAGGTTTTAGGTATCTCACGAGTAAAGATGCTTCAAAACACAGGATTCCAGCAAGGTCGGAGCCCCTCTTCTCCAAGGGGAAACGCCACGCTGAGCAGCAGCCTCCTTCCTGCTTCCCAGGCCCCACACGGTGTGCAAAACTGTGGGGAAAGGCAGATCCCTGCCCTGCAGACACTCTCTCACGTTCAACTCTGGGTGACACCGGCTGGGAGCTTGTCCCTGCCTTCTGCAAAAATGGATGTGATATTGGAGGGGATTCTGCCCCTCTGCTCCGCTCTGGGGAGACCCCACCTGGAGCCCTGGGTCCAGCTCTGGAGTCCTCAGCACAGGAAGGACCTGGAGCTGTTGGAGCGAGTCCAGAGGAGGCCACGGAGATGATCCAAGGGCTGGAGAACCTCTGGAGTGAGGACAGGGTGGGAGAGTTGGGGTTGTTCAGCCTGGAGAAGAGAAGGCTGTGAGGAGACCTTAGAGCAGCCTCCCAGGACTGAAAGGGGCTCCAGGAAAGCTGGGGAGAGGCTTTTTCCAAGGGCTTAGAGTGATAGGACAAGGGGGAATGGCTTTAAATTGGAAGAGGGGAGATTTAGATTAGACATTGGGAAGAAATTCTTGATGATGAGGGTGGGGAGGCCCTGGCCCAGGTTTCCCAGAGCAGTGGTGGCTGCCCCATCCCTGGAGGTGTTCAAGGCCAGGCTGGATGGGGCTTGGAGCCCCCTGATCCAGTGGGAGGTGTCCCTGCCCATGGCAGGGAGGGTGGAACTGGATGGGCTTCGAGGTACCTTCCAATCCAAACCATTCCATGATTTTATGATTCTATGATTCTATGGAGTGGGAATCAAGGGATCAGAGCATCAACTCTGAGTAAGAACAGATGGGAAAAGCAAAAATGCACTGACAGTAAAATCATTACAATAACACCATGGCTGAAAGACTCTCCTACTGCTGCCAGGACTGGTTTGGACTTGGAAAAAGAGGGCTGAAGCACCAGAGAGAAGGACTGGACTGACTTTGGAAGCCTCCTCCTGGTGCCCAAGGAGAAGGGACCAAGATGAGCACAGCAGTTCCACCACAGCAAGGGAGCTGGGGAGGGGGCAGCAGCCGCTTTCCGTCCTCATCTGCTCTCCATCCCCACCCCAGGCACACTCTGGCATCCACCCTGTGCTCTCCCAAGGGGATTCAGTCCCAGCAGACCATCCCAAAACCTATTTCCTGCTGGATCAGTGAGGTGAACCAGCCCCTCTACACTGGGCTGCCCCTCACAAAGGTCGTGAGCCACTGGAAAGGAGCAGATGCTTGCAAGATCCCAGCCCAAGGCTCCTCTCTGGAGAACCACAAGAGAATTGGGCTGAGTCCAGGAAGGAGCCGGGCTTGATACCAACCAGAATGCACAAGTCACGGCAGGAAAAGAGAATTCCTTACAATCCCCAGAAAAGGAAATCAAGTTGAACTTTTAAGGAGGCCTATGAAAGGAAAACACAAGCCCACGCACATCGGGGCTGCTCACAGATGAAGTGAGGAGCTGTGGGGAGGAGGGGGAAGGCGACTTCAGATTTCAATGGAAGGTAAAAAATAAAACATTCCATTCCAAAGCACATAACACTCTGCACATCCTTATCCCTCCTCCTGCCTCTCCACAGAGGGCATCCACAAGGAACAGCAAAAAGCTCCATTATTTCATAAGCCCTGACACCCCACTTCATGCAAGACTTGAGGCCCAGCGAGTCCTTGGACTTGATGATCCCAGAATCATGGAATGGTTTGGGTTGGAAGGGACCTCAAAGCCCATCCAGTCCCACCCCTGCCATGGGCAGGGACACCTCCCACTGGATCAGGGGGCTTCAAGCCCCAACCAACCTGCCCTTCAACACCTCCAGGAATGGGGCAGCCACCACTGCTCTGGGAAACCTGGGCCAGGGCCTCCCCACCCTCACACCAAAACATTTCTCCCCAACATCTCATCTCAATCTCCCCTCTTGCAGTTCCAAACCCTTTCCCTCATCCCATCCTTGCACTCCCTGATCCAGAGCCCCTCCCCAGCTTTCCTGGAGCCCCTTTCAGTCCTGGGAGGCTGCTCTAAAGTCTCCCCACAGCCTTCTCCTCTCCAGGATGAACAACCCCAACTCTCCCACCCTGTCCTCACACCAGAGGTTATCCAGCCCTTGGATCATCTCTGTGGCCTCCTCTGGACTCACTCCAACAGCTCCAGGTCCTTCCTGTGCTCAGGACTCCAGAGCTGGACCCAGGGCTCCAGGTGGGGTCTCCCCAGAGTGGACCAGAGGGGCAGAACCCCCTCCCTTCCCTCTGCTCCCACTCTTTGGGTGCAGCCCAGGACACCCTTGGCTTTCTGGGCTGCAGAATCCTGGAGTTCTTTTTCAGCCTCAATAACGCTGTCAGGTCAATAATACCAGCCCTAACAACACAGCCACCTCCTGAGCCAGCTATGGGCAGTGATATTTCCATTTCCACAGTGCATTCCGGTTCTCTTCCAAACTGCCTCAACAGCCAAATCCTTGTTGCTAATTAGCAGAGTGACTTTTATGATGAGTTTATTGTGCCCAAGATTCAATACGCACCAATAACCACCAAGGGACACTGCCAGGGCAATTAAAGCAACCCACCACGAGCCAACAAGCAGCCCACATGTGTTTCAAGTGACTGCTTTGCACATCCTGCCACACTGCTCCAGGTAGAGCTGCAACTGCCTCTCCTCCACGTGCCACCTCCTCACCTCTCCAACAGGGAGGTGGTCAACACCCAAATCATGGAATCATGGAATGGTTTGGGCTGGAAGCAGCCTCAAAGCCCTTCCAGTTCCAACCCCCTGCCATGGGCAGAGTCACCTCCCACTGGATCAGGGGGCTCCAAGCCCCATCCAACCTGGCCTTCAACACCTCCAGGGATGGGGCAGCCACCACTGCTCTGGGAAACCTGGGCCAGGGCCTCCCCACCCTCACACCAAAACACTTCTTCCTAATGTCTCATCTCAAGCTCCCCCCTTCCAATTTAAAGCTGTTCCCCCTCGTCCCATCACTCCAGGCCCTTGGATAAAGCCCCTCCCCAGCTTTCCTGGAGCCCCTTTCGGTCCTGGGAGGCTGCTCTAAGGTCTCCCCAAAGCCTTCTCTTCTCCAGGCTGAACAACCCCAACTCTCCCAGCCTGTCCTCACAGCAGTACTCTCACTAGGGTCCATACTGGGTGTGCAGGCAGGTTTGGTGTCAGGGTGGCTGCTGGGAGAAGCTGCCAGAAGCTTCCCCTGTGCCCAACGCCAGCTGGCTCCAAGAAGGACTCACCACTGGCCAAGGCCAAGCCCAACAGTGCTGATGATAGCACCTCTGGGATAACGTATCCCAGAAGGGGAGCAAACCTCCACAACTCAACTGCAGCCAGAGGGGAGAGGGAACGTGGGAAAGCAACAGCCTTGCAGACACCAATGCCAGTGGAGAAGGAGGGGAAGGAGCTGCTCCAAGTGCTGGAGCATGGATTCCATGGAAGTTTGTGGAGGTGGAGCAGAGATCCTCCTGCAGCCCAGTGAAAGGGAGCAGAGATCTGCCTGCAGCCCACGGAGCTCCACAGTGGGGCAGATAATCCCCTCCAGCCCACGGAGCTCCACAGTGGGGCAGATAATCCCCTCCAGCCCACGGAGCTCCACAGTGGGGCAGATAATCCCCTCCAGCCCACGGAGCTCCACAGTGGGGCAGATAATCCCCTCCAGCCCACGGAGCTCCACAGTGGGGCAGATAATCCCCTCCAGCCCACGGAGCTCCACAGTGGGGCAGATAATCCCCTCCAGCCCATGGAGTACATCAGACCAGAGCAGCTGGATGCTTGAAGGAGACTGTGGTCCTGTGGGAAGCCCAGGAACAAGCTCCTGGCAGAACCATGGAGAGAAGAGCTCACGCTGGAGCAGGTTTTCTGGCAGGACTCGTGACCCCTGGGAGAGTCCAGGGTGGAGCATTCGTGCTCCAGGTGGAGCAGCAACTTTAGGATTGCTGAGGTTGAAGAGATGTAAACACCCACAGACCAGGTCCCAGGAGTGGAACTGGCTCCTCACTCACCAAAACCCTACCACACACATCAGAAACGTGTCTGAGAAGCAAGAGAAATCCCTCACCCCAATCTCATGGAATCACAGAATCGTTAAGGTTGGAAAAGACCTCTAAGCTCAACCAGTCCAATCACCAGCCCAACCCCACCGTACACTGAACCACGTCCTGAAGTGCCACCCCTACACGTGGTTTGAACCCCTCCAGGGATGGGGACTCCTCCACTGCCCTGGGCAGCCTCTGCCAGGGCTTCACCACTCTTTCTGTGAAGGAATTGTTCCCAACATCCAATCTAAACCTCCCCTGGTGCAACTTGAGGCCATTTCCTCCCGTGCCATCACTTGTTTTTTTGGGAGAGATCTCACTCCTCGTCACAAAGCGCTCAGGAAAGGCTCATCAGGAAGGTCAGCACCTAGAGGTGCTGCTACTGCCCCCTCCACCCACAGGAGCCCGGGCAGCGTTGAGTCCATGAGAGCTGCAAGGGACAGACTTTGCTGGGCAGAGGCTCAAACCCCTGAATTTAACCACAGAGCAGAAGAAGAAAGAAGAAAACCACCTCTAACTTCTACAGCTGCTCATCTTGGAGGTCACAGAGTCATAAGAAGGCTCCTGGACTTCCTTACAGCCTCCTCCAAAATGCAGTGCAGTTGAGGAGCAGCCTGGGAGGCTGTGGTTCATTTAAAGGCAGACACAGCCACACAGAGGCTCAGAGCAATTAAAAGAGCCCTTGGGGAAGGAGCTAAGTGATTCAAGAACTGGGATCAAAGGCTTCTCTGCCTGCACACCCTCAAAACAAGCTCTTTGAGGCCCTCATCACCGTAGCTTCAAGCCTCACATCCCCACTGGCAGCACCAAAACACCTTATTTTCTGCTGCTTTCCCCACCAGTGCTGCCATTCCACTGCTCTGAACCTCCCCTGGCACACACGGGGGTGTCTGCTCAGCAGAGATCTCTTTAGGGCTGGTATTTCCAGAGCAGCCTCTAAAAGCTTGCCAGGGGAGCTTCCAGCCATCTGCTTCCCACAGCGCAGCATCTGTAGCCGTGCTCTCCACAGCACTTGGAAGGCTGAAGGCAAGAGGATTTCTGGAGGCTGGTCGAGGGGAAGAGCCCCTTCTTCTTCAGGGCAGAGAGGACACAAGCAACCCTGCTTCGTGCTGGTTGCTTAAGGGACCTACAGAAACTGTTCCATCAACAGCCAAAGCGTGAGACACTCAGGTGGATCTGCAGTGCCTTCTACAACTGCTGCCAGTGCTGGCTCCAGCTGGTGACAGCCCAGGAGACCAGGAATTCCTGTCTGCAAGAAGTTGCAGAAAAGGGAAAAGAGCATCGAGAAGAATCCACAATGAAAAGAAATCCTTTAAGCTGGATGTGTGGTACATTCAGTGCAGCAGATCTCCCGAGTCAAGGTCTCACCTTGGTGCTGCAGGACAACCACACTCCATAAGCTACTGCAAACCCTCAGGGATGTGGACCAGGACCTGCTGCCAGTGACCACATCGCAGTGACCCCCAGTGCACCCGCGGCACCAATCATCGAATGATAGAATGCTTTGGGCTGGAAGGGACCATTAAAGCCCTTCCAGACACAACTCCCCTGCAGGAGCAGGGACATCTTTAACACGATCAGGTTGCTCAAAGTCCCATTCAACCTGGCCTTGAATACCTCCATGGATGGGGCCTTAACCACCTCCCTCTGCAGCAGGGTAAACTCAGCCAGCGCATCGCAGCGGAGCCACCTGTGGGCAGCTCCCACTCAGGAGGGGTGACCAAGCCATCTGTGTGTCCTGGCCTTTATCAAGGAGAGCAAGGTGAACATCCCTTCCATCTGACACCAGCACTGAGGAATACAGCTGTTTTCCTGGGAAGAAATCATATAATAGCTCGAATGGCCAACACGAGGGAAATGACACCAACAAGCTGTGCAGGAATGTTGATGTGTGAGGACTGGAAGGGTCTGCAGAGGGACCTGGCCAGGCTGGATCCATGGGCTGGAGGGCAGGAAGGGTCTGCAGAGGGACCTGGCCAGACTGGATCCATGGGCTGGAGGGCAGGAAGGGTCTGCAGAGGGACCTGGCCAGGCTGGATCCATGGGCTGGAGGGCAGGAAGGGTCTGCAGAGGGACCTGGCCAGGCTGGATCCATGGGCCAAGGCCAACGGGATGGGGTTCAACAAGGCCAAGTGCCAGGTCCTGCCCTTGGATCCCAGCAACCCCTGCAGCTCCAGGTTTGGGAAAGAGTGGCTGGAAAGCTGCCCCAAGGCAAAGGCCCTGGGGGTGCTGCTCGACAGCAGCTGAACAGGAGGCAGCAGTGGCCCAGGGGGGCAAGAAGGCCTCCAGCACCCTGGCTTGGCTCAGCCCTGGGGTGGCAGCAAGAGCAGGGCAGGGATCGTCCCTCTGCACTCAGCACCTCCAATCCTGGGCTCAGGGTTGGGCCCCTCACTCCAAGAAAGCCCTGGAGGGGCTGGAGCACGTCTGGAGAAGGGAATGGAGCTGGGGAAGGGTCTGGAGAACAGGGGTTGTGGGAGCGGCTGAGGGCCCTGGGGGAGGTTGGTCTGGAGAAGAGAAGGCTGAGGGGAGACCTCATGGCTCTCTGCAGCTCCTGGAGAGGAGGGTGGAGCCAGGTGGGTGCTGGGCTCTGCTCCCAAGTAACAAGACAAGAGGAAACGGGCTCAAGTTGCACCAGAGTAGGTTTAGGTTGGATATTGGGAACACCTTCTTCATGAAAAGGGTTGTCAAGCATTGGCAGAGGCTCCCAGGGCAGTGGTGGAGACCCCATCCCTGGAGGGATTTGAAAGCTGTGTGGATGTGGTGCTGAGGGACAGGGTTTTGTGGTGGGGCTGGCAGTGTGAGGGTAAGGGTTATACTTGATGCTTTTAAAGGTCTTCTCCAACCTAAAGGATTCTGGGATGCTGGTGTCCCTGCCCATGGGTGGCCTTTAGAAGGATGTTGTCCAAAAACCTGCCAGGACAGGTTTTTAAGCAGCAGACAGAATCACAGAATGGGTTGGATTGGGAGGGACCTCAAAAGCCATCCAGTCCCACCCCCTGCCATGGGCAGGGACACCTCCCACTGGATCAGGGGGCTCCAAGACCCATCCAACCTGGCCTTGAACACCTCCAGGGATGGAGCAGCCACCACTGCTCTGGGAAACCTGGTCTAGGGCCTCCCCACCCTCATCCTGAGGAATTTCTTCCTAATGTCCAATCTAAATCTCCCCTCTTCCAGTTTAAAGCCATTCCCCCTCATCCTATCACTACAAGCTCTTGGAAAAAGGCCCTCCCCAGCCTTCTTGTAGCCCCCCCAGTTACTGGAAGGCTGCTACGAGGTCCCCCCAAAAATCAAGACCTCCAACATGCAAGTGCCAGGTTTCCAGTCCCAAACAGCAGTGCCTGGCTACACCTTTCTTGACAGAGGACATTCAACACCAGACAGTAACCAAGGGTCTGGTTTTGAGAGAGGATGTTCGGTGCTCAGCAACAGCAGAGCACCCAGTTTGCTTTTCCTTGGAAGGCTGACACACACCCTGCTCTGCAGCTTCAAAACTAGAGCTTTAATTCTTGATATGTCCTGCCAGAAGCATCAATCATAGAATCAGGGAATCATTAAGGTTGGAAAAGCCCTCCAAGCTCATTCAGTCCAACATCAGCCCAATCCCACCGTGCTGACCAAACCTTGTCCCCAAGTGCCACAGCCACATGGGTTTTGGACCCCTCCAAGGATGAGAAATCCACCCCTGCCCTGGGCAGCCTCTGCCAGGGCTTCACCATTCCTTCAGTAAAGAAATTGTTCCCATTATCCAATCTAAACCCCCTCTGGCACAACTTGAGGCCGTTTCCTCTCATCCCATCACTAGCTGGGCTGCACTAGGCTGAGAAGCCAGGGGCAGTGCTGGAGCAGATCCACTCAGGATTTGTCCAGCTCTCTGACCACCACGTACAGCATCTCAGAATCACAGAATCCAGGAATCGTTTGGGTTGAAAGACCTTTCAGATCAGCCTCAGGATGCTGCTGCCAGGCAGGGATATAACACTTTATGCACAAAGAATGTATTTGTTCCTGCAGGAAAAATCATCCTTCCCATCTTCCATTAGCTTAACCAAATCCCACCAAAGAAGTGCAAGAGGAACAATTAAAAACTCTGGAACACCACTCCTCTTGCTGCACAGCTTGCTCAGGCAGAGGAGCCCCTCAGCATCCCTCCAAGAGCAGACAAAGGATGGTTCCCTCTGCTCCCCAGCACCCAGCCAGCCCATGACAGAGGGAGCACACACCGACTTCTCCCCCAGCCAGGAGAAGTTCACACTGCAAAGCTAAAACCACCTGGACTTCTGAGCAACCGCTTCCCATATGTGCTCCTGGCAGCAACAGGAGTAAATCAGCCAGGGCTGGGGAAAGATGAGGATCATCTTGCAGGAAGCTCTTCTGCTCCAGTTGTATCAGGTCACAGAATCACAGAAGGCTTTGGGTTGGAAGGGACCTCAAAGCCCATCCAGTCCCACCCCCTGCCATGGGCAGGGGCACCTCCCACTGGATCAGGGGGCTCCAAGCCCCATGCAGCCTGGCCTTGAACACCTCCAGGGATGGGGCAGCCACCACTGCTCTGGGAAACCTGGGCCAGGGCCTCCCCACCCTCACAACAAAACATTTCTCCCCAACATCTCATCTCAATCTCCCCTCTTGCAGCTCCAAACCCTTCCCCTCATCCTATCCCTGCACTCCCTGATCCGGAGCCCCTCCCCAGCTTTCCTGGAGCCCCTTTCAGTCCTGGGAGGCTGCTCTAAGGTCTCCCCACAGCCTTCTCTTCTCCACGATGAACAACTCCAACTCTCCCACCCTGTTCTCACAGCAGAAGTTCTCCAGCCCTTGGATCATCTCCATGGCCTCCCCTGGACTCTCTCCAACAGCTCCAGGTCCTTCCTGCGCTGAGGAACTCAGCAAGAACTCTGGGCAAAAAGAGTTGTACCCAGAGGTCAACCAGCTTTTCCATCAGCAGAGCACTGCTGGATCTGGCACGCCTTCAAGGCAAGGAAGGGGCAGAGCAGGACAAGCCTCAGCACCTAAAGCAAGGCTGGAATAAGTGACCCAGTGTCAAAGATTTGTGTCTGGATCAGCTCCTTTCTCAAGGCTGAAATGGAAAAGGAAAAACAGCTCCCCAAGCAAATGAGAGACACACAGGATGACAGAACTGTGTAATCAGTCATTAAGGTTGTAACGCCCTCTAAGCTCATCCAGTCCAACCCCACCACACCAACCTAACCCTGTCCCCAGCTGCCACACCTACATGTGTTTTGAACCCCTCCAGGGATGGGGACTCCAAACCTGCCCTGGGCAGCCTCTTCCAATGCTTGACAACCCTTTTCATGAAGAAGCTGTTCCCAATATCCAACCTAAACCTACTCTGGTGAAACCTGAGACCATTTCCTCTCACCCCATCCCTTGGGATGCAGAGCCCAGCACCCACCTGGCTCCAACCTCCTCTGCAGGAGCTGCAGAGAGCCATGAGGTCTCCCCTCAGCCTCCTCTTCTCCAGACCAAACCCCCCCAGGGCCCTCAGCCGCTCCCACAACCCCTGTTCTCCAGACCCTTCCCCAGCTCCGCTCCCTTCTCCAGATGCGCTCCAGCCCCTCCAGGGCTTTCTTGGAGGGAGGGGCCCAACCCTGAGCCCAGGATTCCAGGTGCTGAGTGCAGGGGGACGATCCCTGCCCTGTTCCTGCTGCCACCCCAGGGCTGATCCAAGCCAGGGTGCTGGGGGCCTTCTTGCCCCCCTGGGCCACTGCTGCCTCCTCTTCAGCCGCTGTCGAGCAGCACCCCCAGGGCCTTTGCCTTGGGGCAGCTTTCCAGCCACTCTTCCCCAAGCCTGGAGCTGCAGGGGTTGCTGGGACCCAAGGGTAGGACCTGGCACTTGGCCTTGTTGAACCCCATCCCGTTGGCCTTGGCCCATGGATCCAGCCTGGCCAGGTCCCTCTGCAGACCCTCCCTTTCTTCAAACCAATCATTAGTCCAATCTGCTCTACCAAGTCCATTTATCTCCAGCTCATGGGCTCCAATGGTGGAAAAGGAGAGCATAAGCAAGCCCTGACCACTGTTGCCCCACCACACCATTCCAGGAGGAGGAGGTCAGACCCACCCAGGAGCCTCACCCAGCCCTACAGGACAGCCCATTGCCCCAGCGCACCACAGAATCCCAGTTGGAAGTGACCTCCAGGATCTCCTGGTCCAACCTTTCTTGGCAAAAGCACGGTCTACACAAGATGACCCAACTCCCTGCCCAGCCAGTGCTGGGGAATCCACCACTTCCATGGGGAGATTATCCCAGAGGCCGATGGTTCTCATTGTGAACAGTTTTTCTCTTGTACCCCATTGGAATCTCCCCAGCAGTAATATGTACCCACTGCCCCTCCTGTTTTCCACGTGACTCCTTGTGAAAAGGGAGTCTCCATCTCCTTTGTAGCCACCCTTTGGACCACGGTGACAAGGTCTCCCCTGAACCTTCTGTTCTCAGGGCTGAACAAATCCAGCTCTCTCAGCCTTTCCTCATGGGCTGGTTTTCCAGTCCTTGGATCATCTTGTGGCCCTTCACTGGACCCTCTCCAGCCTGTTCACATGGGTTTTTTTGTGCAGCAGGGACTAAAACAGAATTGTCTCAACTGTCCTGCACACTTAAATGACACCTGGACTGCAACACGGCCCAGAACCAGAGCAAAGCCGAGGAGAAGGCAAGGCCAACCCTTTGATCTTCACTCCTGGTGTGGGAGAAGACAAAAAACGTGGAAACATCCCGCCACATCCACACAAAAACACAACCCAGTGTTCCCCTGTGCTAAGGATGCCCCATGTTTTGGCTCAAAATTAGCCCCAAGGGATTTCAGATGCCACCATGGACCACCACAGTCACACAAGGAGCTGGAGATGATCCAAGGGCTCCAGTGGTTTGGACACGACAAGGACCACCATGCTTGCACGAGGAGCCAGGGATGACGCCAGGCACGTTCCTGTGGGTCTGACCATGCATGGAGCAGCCACAGGGCAGGAGCAACCTCATCCTGAGCTACACGTGATGGGATGAGCTCCCACCATGACACAGACCTGCCTGCACCCACAGCTTCCTCCTCCGTAGCCCCGTCACAGCCGGGGTGGCCACACCACAGCCTGGCCAGGTGCC
Source organism: Dromococcyx pavoninus (assembly GCA_033558185.1). Classification (NCBI taxonomy): domain Eukaryota; kingdom Metazoa; phylum Chordata; class Aves; order Cuculiformes; family Neomorphidae; genus Dromococcyx; species Dromococcyx pavoninus. The sequence continues at coordinate 272,341 of JAUMJL010001630.1, forward strand.
ACCACCCGGCCACTCGCCTGACCACTACGTCACTGCCACAAGAGCCACACTACAGGGGGATGTGAAGGTGTGTTCCCTGCTGGGGAACCCCCCTAAATCGCTGTGGGGGACATGGCAGCCCCTCCCCCCATCCTCTCCCTGGAGGAGGGGGGCCCACATCTCCCATGGTGGCACTGTCACTGCTCTGGTCCTCATGGCACCCAGCGCCCCAATGCAGGGGGAGAAAGCGGGGGGGGGGGGAAGCATTTTATTGCACCACATTGCACTGGGCCCATGGCCTGGCTCAAATGGGAAACTGGGGGGACTGGGAGAGGGGGGCAGCCTGGTCAAATCAGGGAACTGGGAGGGCGTCCACCGGCCAGCCCCACACAGGGAACTGAGGGTACGTCCACCGGCCAGCCCACACAGGGAACTGGGGGAACTGGAAGCGGAGGCAGCCTGCCTCGACCAGGGAAATGGGGGGACTGGGAGAGGTCCACATCCCAGCCCACATGGGGAACTGGGAGGGGGGACAGCCCAGCCCAGCTGGCGTACTGGATTGACTGGGGAGGGGGACCCATGGTCCGGCCCAAGCAGGGAACTGGGGGCACTGGGAGGGGGACACAGCACAGCCTGGCCCACCTGGGGAACTGGGCCCCACTGCAGCCAACCCCCCACTCCCCCAGTACCCCCCTACATGGCACTGGGCCCCACTGCAGGACACCCCCCCCCATCATGGAGCCAGACCCCTCCTCCTCTCCCCCTCAACAGCACCCCCCCCGACACCCCCTCCTCACCACCCTTCCCAACACCTTCTCACGCAGTTGGGCCCCAAAAAGACCCTCCCCCGCCATAGTCCCCCCTGACGCCCCCCCTCACAGATCTCTCTCCCTTTATTGCCCCCATCCCTTATGGAATCAGGTTCCTCAACCTCACGTCATCGTGTCCCCCTCCCACTGCCCTCCTTCCTCACGGTGCCGGGCCCAGACACCACCCCCCCCTTCACAGCCTCAGCCCCCTTCAAAATGTACCCCTCACACACTCACCACTCCCCGACCCCCCCTCATTGGGCAGGGCCCCACTGTAGCCCCCCCTTCCAAATATGCCCCCCCCCAGCCTCCCGCACATCACGGGACCCCCTTCCACATGCTCTCTCTGCTCATGCCTCTCCCCCTCCCACCCCCGATCACGGCCCCCATTCTTCCAAATACACCCCCCATCACGCCCCCCCCCCCCTTCCAAATGCTCCCCCATCACGGCCTCCCTCTTCTAAACGCCCCCTCATCACGGCCTCCCCTTTCCTTGCAAATGCCCCCGCATCACGGCCCCCCTCTTCTAAACGCTCCCTCATCACGGCCTCCCCCTCCCTTCCAAATGCCCCCCCATCACGGCCCCCCCCTTCCAAATGCCCCCCATCACGACTCCCCCCTTCCGAATGCTCCCCCATCACGGTCCCCCTCTTCTAAACGCCCCCCCATCACGGCCCCCCCTTCCAAACGCTCCCTCATCACGGCCTCCCCCTCCCTTCCAAATGCCCCCCTCTTCCAAATGCCCCCGCATCACGGCCTCCACCTCCCTTCCAAATGCTCCCCCTTCCAAATACTCCCCATCAGGCCCCCTCCATCACGGCCCCCCTTCCCCTTCAAAATGCTCACCCATCACGGCCTCCCCCTCCAAATGCTCGCTCCCCCCGCCCCCCCTCACGGAGCCGGTTCCCTCGCCCCCCTCTTCACGGCGCCTCCCGATTCTCCCCCCCCCTTCACCGCCTCCCGACACCCCACCCCACCCGTACCTTGTACTTGCTGAACCCCGCCAGCTGCTCGGCGCTCACGTACTCCATGGCCACCCCGGTACCGGTACCGCTGCCTCCGCTCCGCTCCGCGCCCGCACAGCCCAGGGCCCTCGCCGGCCACCGTACCCGCCTCCCGCCGCATCGGCCCACCCGTGACGTCACTGCGCCCCGCCCACCGCGCCGGGGCTGGGGAGGGCGGCTGAGCGCCTCCTGGCGGGCGGGAGGGCTGGGGGGCGGCACTGGTGGTGATACCGAAAACGCCAAAAAGTAACTCTTCTTGGAGTTTCAGAAGCCAATTATCCTTTATTTCAGCACTGGATTCGTGGGGGAACGATTCCATCAATAACGTAATGAGACGAGAGATGGGACAGAAGATATTTCCCAATTGTTTTATAGATATTATAGTATATTACTCTATATTCCATATTGTGTATTTTGTATTATATTATATTATATTATATTATATTATATTATATTATATTATATTATATTATATTATATTATATTATATTATATTATATTATATTATATTATATTATATTACATTACATTACATTACATTATAATATATCGTATTAATTATATTACATTACATTACATTAGGTTATATGATATTATATTTGTATATTATTATATATTATTAAATATTATATACTATTAAAATATACTATATATTGTCTTTCATTATATTTTATATGGTTTTGGTTTATATATATTATTACAAACTTCACAACAGCCCAAATCTCTGCTCATTCAAGCTTTGGAGCCAGCTCTGTCTGACCTTGCATTTTAAATAAGTAAAGACTTCACAGCAGAGGTTTTTCAGGCCCTGGATCATCTCCGTGGCCTCCTCTGGACTCGCTCCAACAGCTCCAGGTCCTTCCTGTGCTCAGGACTCCAGAGCTGGACCCAGGGCTCCAGGTGGGGTCTCCCCAGAGCGCAGCAGAGGGGCAGAATCCCCTCCCTCCCCTCTGCTCCCACTCTTCGGGTGCAGCCCAGGACACCCTTGCTGAACCCCACGAGGTTCCCACAGCCCCACCTCTCCGGTTTGTCCAGGTCCCCATGGATCCCATCCTGTCCTTCTGGCCCGTCAGTAGCACCGCTCAGCTCCGTGCTCTCTGCAAACTTGCTGAGGCTGCACTCAATCCCACTGCCCATGTCATTAATGAAGGTATTAAACAGCACTGGTCCCAGTATGGATCCTGAGGGGACACCAGTCATCACCCATCTCCATTGGGACATCGAGCTGTTGACCCCTACCCTTTGGATGCAACCATTCCATCATTTCCTTATCCATCAGAGTCCATCCACTATATCCACCCCAAATCCGCCTTTCCCCATCCCTGCATTCCCAGCGCCCTCTCCCAGAGCCTCCCTTCTCATCCGCCACTCCAGAAGTTTTGCAGGGTTTATTCCTCCTCATCCTGACTTGCCCAATCCATGTGTTTTGAGCCAGGTTTGCACCGTGGCCCCTCATGGGGCTCAGCTCCCACGGGATGAGGTCTCTGCAGTTGAGAGGTCCCTCTGCCTCTGCAGGAGAGCAGCCCCAGCTGGGTGCCCTGGTAGAGCTGCCTCTCACTCCAGGCTTGGCCAAGTGTGGGTCAGGCTCCAGCAGCAATGGGTGCTTTCCTGCGACCCCCGAGTTGCCCCACGGGAGGTGCCCAAGCCCTGCAGGTGTTGGTCCAGGGGCTGGAGAGCATCCAGAGAAGGGTCTGGAGAACAGGGGTTGTGGGAGCGGCTGAGGGCCCTGGGGGGGTTTGGTCTGGGGAAGAGGAGGCTGAGGGGAGACCTCATGGCTCTCTGCAGCTCCTGGAGAGGAGGGTGGAGCCAGGGGGGGGTGGGCTCTGCTCCCAAGGGATGGGATGAGAGGAAATGGCCTCAAGTTGCACCAGGGCAGGGTCAGATTGGATATTGGGAACTATTTCTTTGCTGAAAGAGTGGTGAAGCCCTGTCAGAGGCTCCCAAGGCAATGGTGGAATCCCCATCCCTGCAGGGGTTCCAAACCCCTGTGGCCGTGGCACCTGGGGACAGGGTTTGGTGGTCACGGTGGGGTTGGGCTGATGTTGGACTGGATGAGCTGGGAGGGCTTTGCCAACCTTAATAACTCTGTGTTCCCTCCCCTCCCTTTCAGGGGCAGATCCTGGCTAACCTGAAAGCCATGGATTCAGACTGGTTTGCACAAAACTACATGGGCAGAAAGTCAAAGGTGAGACCCAGTCGGGGCACTTTGATCTGCAGCTGCACTTGGGGAAGATTAATTCCTCCTGGCAGCGGGGCCGTGAGTGCTGCAGAGCAGGGCTTTTGTGACAGGCTGTGAGGAGAAGAGCTGCTTCCTGAGCTCTGGCTCGGTCAGTCCCAGCGTAAGAATGGTGGGTACAATGACCTTGGTGTGGTCAGCAGGAGAGGGACATCTGGGTGCACAAAGAGAAGTGTTGGAGAGGAGAGAATTGAGTTAAAGGAGGGGATTCTGCCCCTCTGCTGTGCTCTGGGGAGATCCAGTCTGGAATCCTGGGTCCAGCTGTGGAGTCCTGAGCACAGGAAGGACCTGGAGCTGTTGGAGAGAGTCCAGAGGAGGCCATGGAGATGATCCAAGGGCTGGAGAACCTCTGCTGTGAGGACAGGGTGGGAGAGTTGGGGTTGTTCATCCTGTAGAAGAGAAGGCTGTGGGGAGACCTTAGAGCAGCCTCCCAGGACTGAAAGGGGCTCCAGGAAAGCTGGGGAGGGGCTCTGGATCAGGGAGTGCAGGGATGGGGTGAGGGGAAGGGTTTGGAGCTGCAAGAGGGGAGATTGAGATGAGATGTTGGGGAGAAATGTTTTGGTGAGAGGGTTGGTAGGCCCTGGCCCAGGTTTCCCATAGCAGTGGTGGATGCCCCATCCCTGGAGGTGTTGAAGGGCAGGTGGGATGGGGCTTGGAGCCCCCTGATCCAGTGGGACGTGTCCCTGCCCATGGCAGGGGGTGGGACTGGATGGGCTTTGAGGTCTCTTCCTACCCAAACCATTCCAAGATTCTGGGATTCTGCTGCCAGTCCCCAGCACCAGGGCCAGGCATTTCCCAGTGAGGCAGTTCTGGAACTCATCTCCCCATGATGGACAGACAGACGAACACTGCTGTGCCTTCAGGGTCTCTCCCAGGGCTGGGCTGCACCCGGGTTGCAGCAGGATCTTGGGGGGCTGTGGGTCCAGTAGGGCTCCCCCCAACTGGCCGGAGCTGCTGGGACCCCACCGGAGCCGGCAGCGGCGCCAGGGGTAGCTGCTCCCAGTTTGTGCCTGGTGGCCACCTCTGCTGTCCAGCACCGGCCAGCTCTGGGCTTCCTCGAGGGGCCCTGTGGCTCCCTTCGGCACCGCTCCTGCCTCTGGTTCGCAGTTCCAGCTGCTGCTTTGTCCTCCCGTGGCGCCTCCTCTCCCCCTGCGGGCTCCGGGACACGCGCGGGGACATCACCTTCGCTCTGGGGACAGAGGGGACGGTCACTCCCTGCGAGGAACAGCCCGTGCACCCCCTCAGCACCAAATCCCAGCACCGCTTCGGCTGGAAAAGACCTTGAAGATCAACAAGTCCAACCCTTAACCTCCCACCGCCAACCCCACCCCCGAACCCCGTCCCTAAGCACCGCATTCCCACATCTTTCAAACACCTCCAGGGATGGAGACCCCACCGCTGCCCCGGGTACCCCTCTGCGTGCGGGGGACGCTCACCCCCAACGATGCTCAGCAGCTCCTGGAGCTCCTGCTGCAGCCGCAGCCGCAGCAGCTCCCGCAGCAGCTCGCGGCGCCGGCTCCGCGGTGTCACCCCCAGGCGCCGCAGGGTCCCCTCCGTCAGCCGCAGCAGAGCGCGGCCGGTCACGCTGTGCTCCCGCACCCGCTCCGCCAGCTCCCCGGCCCCGCTCCGCGCTGCCAGCCAGGTGCCCACCTCCGCCACCGACCACTGCCCCGCTGGGCGCTGCTGCCGCGGGGCCGTCTGCTCCGCCTGCGCCGGGAGGAGAGGGGCCGGCTTGGATGGCCCCTCGCCTCCCAGCCCATCCCTCCAGCCCCGTGGAAGCCATGGGGTGGAGCTGGCACCTCCGTGCCACACGGACCCCGACCCAGCCTGATTGTGACCCTCGGTGGCTGCACCCTCGTCCCCATCCACCTCCCACGGAGATCCCCATCCTCCACCCATCGGGGTCCTCCAGCCTCCATTCATCGGGGTCCCCCATCTTCCACCCATCAAGGATCCCCCACCTATCAGGATCCCCCATCCTCCACCCACCAGGGATCCCCTTCCTCCATCTCTCAGGGATCTCCATCCTCCACCCATCAGGGATCTCCCTTCCTCCACCCATCAGGATCCCACACCCTCCACCCATCAGGGATCCCCCACCCTCCACCCATCAGGGATCTCCCATCCTCCACCCATTCAGGGATCTCCATCCTCCACCCATTCAGGGATCTCCATCCTCCACCCATCAGGGATTTCCATCCTCCACCCATCAGGGTTCCCCCATCCACCACCCATCAGGATTCTGCATCTGTGGGGGATCCTGATCCTCCACCCATGGGGGTGCCCTGTCTTCCACCCATAGAAATTCCCATTCTCCACCCAGGGGGATCTTCATCCTCCACCCATTCAGGATCTCCATCCTCCACCCGTGAGGGTCCCTGTCCTCCACACATTGGGGTCCCTTATCCTCCACCTGTGGGGATCCCCATCCTCCACTGGTGAGCACCCTCCACCTGTGGGGATCCCTGTCCTTCACCCATTAGGGAACCACCATCCTTCCCCTACCAGGGATCTCCTACCTCCACCCACTGGTGTCCCCCACCCTCTCCCTATCAGGGATCTCCCACCTCCACCCATCAGGGTCCCCCATCCTCCCTCCATCGGGGTCCCCCCAGCAGCCACAGTTATCTCTGGGGTGTCTCCAGCCCCAAGCCCCCACCCACGCTCACCTCAGCCACTGGACACCCCTCCTCCGGGGCCTCAGCCCCATCCTGCACCTGGGTGTCCATGTGGGGCAGAGGGCAGAGCGCGGGGCCAGCTCAGACTCCCTGCAAACAGGGTTTCATCAGCCACTTGCCCTGGGCCAGGACCCCTTTCTCTACCAGCCAGATTACACCCCCAAGCCCCTCACCATGGCAAATCACCCCATTTCATGGTCCCTGGCTGATGGCACTTGCCCCCCCTCCAGCAGGGATCTCCATCCTCCATCCATCAGGGATCTCCATCTTCCACCCATCAGGGATCTCCATCCTCCATCCATCAGGGATCCCCCATCCTCCATCCGAGGGGATTCTAATACTCCACCCCATCAGGGTTCCCTCATCCTCCATCCATCAGGGACCTCCATCTGTGGGGATCCTAATCCTCCACCCATCGGGCTCCCCCATCCTACACCCATGGAGATTCCCGTCCTCCACCCACGAGGGTGCCCACGTGCCCCGCTGCCCTTCCCACCCTGCGGACGGGCAGATCCCGGCACACCCGGGAAGTGGGATCGGCCCCAGCTCGCCCGTGAGCCCCGGGTGATGACGATGGCTCAGATCCCCCAGCCCAGCTCAGTCCCCTTCCCCACCCAAGCCCCTCCTTCGCCCCAGTTGCCGGACACCAGGAGAGCAAAAGATTCATGGAATCATTTCGGTTGGAAAAGACCTTTAAGATCGAGTCCAACCATGAACTTTGCCCGGGCCCTGCGGGTACAGCCCTGCGCACACCCCAACAGCCCCGCTTTTCCCGGCAAGCACCCCCAGCGGGCTGTGAGGGACCCCCTGATTCTGGGGAGCCGAGGGTCAGACCCTGTCTGGGGCACAGGAGAGCAGAGCCGGGCTCCACCCACCCCAAGACCTGGTGAGGAGCCCTGCGAAAGCTTCTCCAGCCCACCCCGTTCACCCCCAGCACCTTTCCTGCGCGGATGGGCGTGGGATGCAGGGGAACAGCTTCACATCCGATGGCGACGGTGCCGGAGATCCCGGTGGGAACCAAGGACGGGCACCGGCAGAGCAGGTGGGAGGAGCAGGGTAAGCCTGGAGGATGAGTCACATCCCAAGGGCTGCAGCCCTGCCCCGCCGAGCGTGTAGGGACCTGCAGCCCACGGCACCGCTCGGCTCCCGGGACCGGACACACAACCGGGACAACGATCCGTCACGGAACAGGCAAGGGGGAGCGTCCAACAGGGCTGCAGGGGCTGCCCAGGACACTGGCCAACTCTTGGGCCGTGGAAACTCTTCACGCCCTTATCATTCCTGGCACGGAGAACGTGTCGGAGGACAACCAGCATCTCCTCAGCCCCAAACACGGCGGCACCAAGCGGTGCACAAGCTTCAGCTCCTGCAGCGAGCTCCATGCGTGGCTTTTCTACCTGCACCTCCACAAGAGCCCAATCCCACAACCATAGAACTGCTTGGTTGGAAAAGACCTTGGAGATCATCGAGTCCAACCATCCCTGTCACTGCAGAACCAGATCCCTGAGCACCTCATCCACCCGGCTTTGAAACCCCTCCAGGAATGGGGACTCCACCACCTCCCTGGGAGCCTCTGCCAGGGCTTCACCGCTCTTTCCATGAAGGAGCGGGGCGGGGGAGCTGGCGGAGCGGGTGCGGGAGCACAGCGTGACCGGCCGCGCTCTGCTGCGGCTGACGGAGGGGACCCTGCGGCGCCTGGGGGTGACACCGCGGAGCCGGCGCCGCGAGCTGCTGCGGGAGCTGCTGCGGCTGCGGCTGCAGCAGGAGCTCCAGGAGCTGCTGAGCATCGTTGGGGGTGAGCGTCCCCCGCACGCAGAGGGGTACCCGGGGCAGCGGTGGGGTCTCCATCCCTGGAGGTGTTTGAAAGATGTGGGAATGCGGTGCTTAGGGACGGGGTTCGGGGGTGGGGTTGGCGGTGGGAGGTTAAGGGTTGGACTTGTTGATCTTCAAGGTCTTTTCCAGCCGAAGCGGTGCTGGGATTTGGTGCTGAGGGGGTGCACGGGCTGTTCCTCGCAGGGAGTGACCGTCCCCTCTGTCCCCAGAGCGAAGGTGATGTCCCCGCGCGTGTCCCGGAGCCCGCAGGGGGAGAGGAGGCGCCACGGGAGGACAAAGCAGCAGCTGGAACTGCGAACCAGAGGCAGGAGCGGTGCCGAAGGGAGCCACAGGGCCCCTCGAGGAAGCCCAGAGCTGGCCGGTGCTGGACAGCAGAGGTGGCCACCAGGCACAAACTGGGAGCAGCTACCCCTGGCGCCGCTGCCGGCTCCGGTGGGGTCCCAGCAGCTCCGGCCAGTTGGGGGGAGCCCTACTGGACCCACAGCCCCCCAAGATCCTGCTGCAACCCGGGTGCAGCCCAGCCCTGGGAGAGACCCTGAAGGCACAGCAGTGTTCGTCTGTCTGTCCATCATGGGGAGATGAGTTCCAGAACTGCCTCACTGGGAAATGCCAGGCCCTGCTGCTGGGCACTGGCAGCGGAATCCCAAAATCGTGGAATGGTTTGGGTGGGAAGAGACCTCAAAGCCCATCCAGTCCCACCCCCTGCCATGGGCAGGGACACGTCCCACTGGATCAGGGGGCTCCAAGCCCCATCCCACCTGGCCTTCAACACCTCCAGGCTCTGGAGCTGAAGGTGGATTCCAGGCTGATTCCAGAGCAGCTGTCATGCATTTCCAAAAGCAGAGCCCTGGTGGCACCCCAGAGCACTGAGACACCACGGAAATCATCCCCAGACACCACAAAGACAGCCCCACCTCCTCCAGGTGAGGGGAAGGAAAGGAAAAGAAAAGCCAGATTTTCATTGTTTTCCTCCTTTATTGTGGCTCCCAGCAGGGCCACTCCTTTGCCAGCAGCACTTTGGGAGTTCCCCTGTTGTTTGGACACCGTGCAGCAAAATTCCTCCCCACCAGCCAGTCAGCCAGCTCCATCCAAACTCATTTCCAAGAATGGCTGTTCCTCCCTGCACATTAATTCACATCTCAGCCCACCAACCTCCAGTGCTTTACGCTCTCCTTAACTCTCTCTACATGACTTTGGAGGAGAAATCCCACTTAGTGAGGAGTTATGGAATAAATCCAATTGGTTATAAGGACAGACCAAGAGCCACGTGAACTTTATTATCCCCTGGCAGTGGAATATTTCTTAGAGTGCATTCATTGGTTCAAAATTACCAGATGAGTAACTAAAAGGTATTTACAAAGGCCACCAAAAATCCTTTCCAGGAAGGATTGTGTGTGATTTTATTGGTGCATTGAAATGGCATTGCCAGGTCCAGGGTCCAGGAACCTCTGTTACTGAGGGTAAAGCTCCACCAGCATCGCGTGTCCCTGGAGGGAGAGACAGAGAACGGTCACAGGAAGGACTAATTCTCACAGATGTGCATTCAGGAGATTCCCAGCTCCTGATTGTCTTAAAGGAAAAGGGGAGTTGAAAATCCAGAGCGATTCACTAAGAGGACTCTGTGGGACTGAGGGCTCTGGCACAGCAGGGATGTGCTCCAGGCTGGTCCAGGCAGCAGATTCCACCCTGACCAAGGTGTCCCGAGGGCCAAGAGAGGAATTCAGGGAGGAGGCAGCACTGGGCCCAGCACCCACAGGTCGGACTGGGCCAGCTCCCCACAGTGGAACCAAGGCTCCCATTCACAGCCTCCAGAGCCATGGGAAGAGTCTCACCCCCATTTTTCTCATCAAGAGTTCTCTTCCCAAGCTTAGAAAGAGGATGGCTCAAAACAGAGTCCTTCAGACTGTCCAAATGCAACCCTCAGAACACAGCAGAAACCCCTCCTTCCCTCCTGCACCGTATGGGCAGCAGTTGCCACTGCCCAGGGACAATCCCATCCCAAGAGGGGTTGGAGAGCCTCGGAGGTGGAGGGAGCTCCCTGAACAGATCCACAAGGAGGCAGCCAGCTGAGCTGGTGGGTTTGAACACCCCACGGGACTCTGAGCTGCCCCTATGCTGGGCAGGATGTCACACGGGTGGAATTCCTGCCCCTCTCCAGAGGGAGCGGCGCCAGGATCATCGTTACCTGCCCTCCTGCAGCACAGGCAGCAACCAGGCCGTACTGCCCTCCCTCCTTCCTCAATCTGTGGGCAGCTGTGATCACCAGGCGGCAGCCAGTGGCACCAAAAGGGTGTCCCAGCGAGAGGGAGCCACCCCAGGTGTTGAACTTCTCCAGAGGAGGGGCTCCAACCTGCAGGAAGTGGAGGAACAGACAGGATCACCCGTCTCACCACGACACCCAAACCCACCCAGTCAGCCTGACCACTGGGAAGTGTTCCTTGGCAGAGGTCAGGGGTCTGACAGGAACACAAACCATGCTGGAGGCTTTGCTGCTTCCCCTGCACCCAGGCAGGGACCCCTGGTGCTGTCAGGAGGCACCTGGAAGGACTGAGCCTCTCCTGCTCTTTTCATAGACTCCTGGAATGGTTTGGGTGGGAAGGGACCTCAAAGCCCATCCAGTCCCACCCCCTGCCATGGGCAGGGACACCTCCCACTGGATCAGGGGGCTCCAAGCCCCATCCAACCTGGCCTTCAACACCTCCAGGGATGGGGCAGCATCCACTGCTCTGGGAAACCTGGGCCAAGGCCTCCCCACCCTCACAACAAAACATTTCTTCCCAAGATCTCATCTCAATCTCCCCTCTTGCAGCTCCAAACACTTCCCCTCATCCTGTCCCTGCACTCCCTGATCCAGAGCCCCTCCCCAGCTTTCCTGGAGCCCCTTTCAGTCCTGGGAGGCTGCTCTAAGGTCTCCCCACAGCCTTCTCTTCTCCACGATGAACAACCCCAACTCTCCCACCCTGTCCTCACAGCAGAGGTTCTCCAGCCCTTGGATCATCTCCATGGCCTCCTCTGGACTCTCTCCAACAGCTCCAGGTCCTTCCTGTGCTCAGGACTCCACAGCTGGACCCAGGATTCCAGGCTGGATCTCCCCAGAGCACAGCAGAGGGGCAGAATCCCCTCCTTTAACTCAATTCTCTCCTCTCCAACACTTCTCTTTGTGCCCCCAGATGTCCCTCTCCTGCTGACCATACCAAGGTCATTGTACCCACCATTCTCACGCTGGGACTGACCGAGCCAGAGCTCAGGAAGCAGCTCTTCTCCTCACAGCCTGTCACAAAAGCCCTGCTCTGCAGCACTCACGGCCCCGCTGCCAGGAGGAATTAATCTTCCCCAAGTGCAGCTGCAGATCAAAGTGCCCCGACTGGGTCTCACCTTTGACTTTCTGCCCATGTAGTTTTGTGCAAACCAGTCTGAATCCATGGCTTTCAGGTTAGCCAGGATCTGCCCCTGAAAGGGAGGGAACACAGAGTTATTAAGGTTGGCAAAGCCCTCCCAGCTCATCCAGTCCAACATCAGCCCAACCCCACCGTGACCACCAAACCCTGTCCCCAGGTGCCACGGCAACAGGGGTTTGGAACCCCTGCAGGGATGGGGACTCCACCATTGCCTTGGGAGCCTCTGACAGGGCTTCACCACTCTTTCAGCAAAGAAATAGTTCCCAATATCCAATCTGACCCTGCCCTGGTGCAACTTGAGGACATTTCCTCTCATCCCATCCCTTGGGAGCAGAGCCCACCCCCCCCCTGGCTCCACCCTCCTCTCCAGGAGCTGCAGAGAGCCATGAGGTCTCCCCTCAGCCTCCTCTTCTCCAGACCAAACCCCCCCAGGGCCCTCAGCCGCTTCCACAACCCCTGTTCTCCAGACCCTTCTCTGGATGCTCTCCAAGCCCCTCCCTCAAGGGCTTTCTTGGAATGAGGAGCTCCAAACCCATCCCAGGGATGCCAAGAGGCCCCGCTTTGGCCGCGCTCCCAGCAGCAACCAGCCAGCTGGATGCTCCCAGTGCTCTCACAGCCCCTGGAACTGGTGCCAGTGGGACTGGGGCATCTCCCATGGGACAGCCAGAGGGGTGCAGCCATGGGAACCGGTGTCTGTGGGGCTCGAGCCACAGAAACACCACAGCCCTTCACAAGACCAGCCCTGTCCATCCACATAAGCTCAGCCTTGGGTAGAGGAAGACACTGTCCAATTAACAGGGAACAATAACACATCCCCCAAGTCAATTAGTGGATGAGGTGTGGAAGTGGTTTCTTCAATACAAACTTCTCAGGGAAGTAGGATTTTTATTTTTAGGTATTTAGAAGAATCTGTATTTCCCTTGGTGACTTTCCAGCAACAGAAGTCACTCTTAGGATGGATTGTGCCAATGGAAAATTGCCATGTATTTAAAATGCAGAACTGCACCCGTCTACGTTTGGGGAAGGTCTGAAGAAAAGCTTTCACCCAGAGGAAAGTGAACGTCCCCAGAAGAGAGTTTTACAGGTGGAGGCACCCCCAGTGCCCAGAGTACTTACAGCAAAAGCTTCGTGGAACTCAAACACATCGATATCAGCCATGGTCAGCCCAGCCTTCTCCAGCACTTTGGGAGTGGCATAGGTTGGACTGGAGAAGGGATAAGAAACAGAACCCTTGCATGGAGCACGGACAGGCTTCCCACAGCATCGTCCCCTTTTTCCACAGCAACCCCCTTCCTCCCCAGGGTGTGTGGCTCAGCGCTCTGCCTGGCCCTCTCCAGCTGAAAGGAACTCCTGCTAGAGCCAATCCCAGCAAATCCAGGTGGGAATTCTTCCCACCCCAACCACCTCAAGGCCAGCCGAGTCACACCTCACCGACCCTTGCACCTTTGGGAGAAGGCGTGGGGAGATGTAAGAGCTCACGAGACACTTCCCAAAATACCAAACATGTCATGGCAAGTCAAGGCTGTTGTGCTGTCAAGGAGTGCCCTTCATCATCACCACCTACCCCAGCAGCAGCTGGTCCTTGGGATCCTGGGACACGTAGACAAAGTCCCTGCATGGGAGAAGCGTTATGAGCGACAGGAAGAGGAGCAGAAGGAAGGAGCAGGCTTGGGAAGTCACGCAGAGCAGTCCCTTTTTACCTCAGGTAGGCTTTGGGTTTGTATCCCATCGCCAGAGCCTTCTCCTCGGACATGAGCAGCATCGCCGAGGCACCATCCGTCTGGAATGGGAGAGAAACCCCCTGAGGGCACAGCAGGGGAGCAGGAACGGCCTGGGAGGAGGGGACCTCGACACAACGGGGCTGCCAGGACACCCCTGGGGCACTGGAGAGACAACAGCCCTGAACTGGGGGGGGGGGGTGGATGGATGGATGGGTGGATGGGTGCAGGGATGGATGGATGGATGGATGGGTGGGTGGGTGGATGGGTGGGTGGGTGGGTGGGTGGATGATAACCAAAACGATGCTACACACACACTGCTGAAGCACTTCCTTACACTCCAGACCCACAACTCCCCTGGTTTCAAACAGGACAGAGGTACCTAAAAGCCCTGCCAGCCCTGAGGACAAGCTGGTTCCCTCAAACACTCACCTGTCCACTCAGCTCCATCCCCAGAACCAGAGGGTAATTCTGGGGTGACACAAGCCACAGGCTCACACTGCCAAAACCAACAGCACGGCTTTGGCTCATGACCACTCGTTTCCCAGAATCCCAGAATGGTCAGGGTTGGAAGGGCCTTCTGGAGCTCTCATCCAGTCCAACCCTCTGGCCAAAGCAGGGTCACCTCCAGGAGGGTGCACAGGAGCACACCCATGTTTGAATATCTCCAGAGAAGGAGACTCCACACCCTCTCTGGGCAGCTGGTTCCAGCATTCCCTCACCTGCACAGGAAAGAGGGTGCACAGAGCACACCAACAGCATTCCATCTGCTCCTAACACCAAGGCTGTGCCATTACCAGGCTTTGTAAGCCCCCACGAACAGCACTGCTGCTGGAAGAGCCTCAGCAGGAGTTGGTGCTTCCTTTGAAGGGCTCATCCTAAGCTGTGGAACAGTCTTTTCATAGAATCCTGAAATGGTTTGAGTGGGAAGGGCCCTCAAAGCCCATCCAATTCCAACCCCCTTCCATGGGAAGGGACACCTCCCACTGGATCAGTAGGCTCAAAGCCACATCCAACCTGGCCTTCAACACCTCCAGGGATGGGGCAGCCACCACTGCTCTGGCAAACCTGGGCCAGGGCCTCCCCACCCTCACAACAAAACATTTCTTCCCAAGATCTCATCTCAATCTCCCCTCTTTCAGCTTCAAACCATTTCCCCTCATCCTTTCCCTCTGCTCCCTGATCCAGAGCCCCTCCTCAGCTTTCCTGGAGCCCCTTTCAGTCCTGGGAGGCTGCTCTAAGGTCTCCCCACAGCCTTCTCTTCTCCAGGCTGAACAACCCCAGCTCTCTCAGCCACACAAGACTCATCCACACTGCGTGCAGGAACAAGGCAATCACCCCAAGGCCTCCATAGGAGACTTCCAATGGCAAATCACTGCCCACTGAGTCTCAGGAGCTGGGGCTCAGATATTCCTCACCTCATTTAAACAACCACCTCAGACATCAGCATCTAAAACAGCTTCCTCTGCAGCACTACAGAGAGAAAGGGGAGCACATGCATAAGGAAACTCATCGTAGCTGCTCTAGAGAATCCCTCCTTCCCCTCTGGATGACAGGGTAAGCCTTAAAGTGTCAAGTTTAGACTAAAACTGCTGACTTCTAGACTTACAATGTCATCAGTTCCATCCTGGGACTGACTTTCTACAACTGCCTTTGAATGATCAACACCCTGTGCTTTTCTGCAGCCTCCTCTTGGACAGCAAACAGGTAAAACCAGATCTAAGCTTCAGTTCTTGGTTTGAAAAGCAAACGATCTGGTACCAGGTGCACCAGGTTGTGCTGCAGCAGGTGACATCCCAGCAGAGGGAGATGGTTCCCACAGAGCACACCAGCTGCACCCCAGTGCTCAAAGGAGGCAGAGGGTGACCCAGGCAGCTGTCACTGGGGTGGGAAGGTGCATTACCAGGAAGGAAGAGTTGGCAGCTGTGACAGTTCCGTAGGGCTTGACAAAAGCTGGCTTCAGCTTCCCCATCTGCTCCATGGAGGAAGGGCGGATCCCGTTATCCTTGGTAACGGTGTCTTTGCCTGTTGATGGAAAAAGCATATTTAGAACAAGAAAGACAGCAATGTATAGAATCATAGAATCATGGAATGGTTTAGGTTGGAGGGGACCTTGCAGAACATCCAGTTTCAACTCCATGTCATGGACAGGGACACCTCCCACCAGATCAGGCTGCTTGAGACTCCACCCAACCTGGCCTCAAACACCTCCAGGGATGGGGCAGCCACAGCCTCCCTGGGGTGCTTGGGCCAGGGCCTCCACATCCTCAGCGTGAAGAATTTCTTCCCAATGTCCAATCTAAATCTCCCTCCATCCAGTTTAAAGTTGTTCCCCTCATCCTGTCACTCCACGCCCTTGGAAAAAGCCCCTCCCCAGCTTTCCTGGAGCCCCTTTCAGTCCTGGGAGGCTGCTCTAAGGGCTCCCCACAGCCTTCTCTTCTCCAGGCTGAACAACCCCAACTCTCCCAGCCTGTCCTCTTCAGGCTTTGGATCATCCTTGTGGCCCTCCTCGACCTTTTTAGCTTTCTGTGTATCTGATATGGATTTTGCTGTCTGTTTTTGCCTGGAAAACTACTGACTTAGGAGTGTGTTTCTAAACATGCACATCTGAGTCCATAAACATGGCCTCACGTATCTAAATGTTGTTGTACCCACCTCCCTGGGAAAGCTGGGGAGGGGCTCTGAATCAGGGAGTGCAGGGATGGGATGAGGGGAAGGGTTTGGAGCTGAAAGAGGAGAGATTGAGATGAGATCTTGGGGAGAAATGCTTTGGTGTGAGGGTGGGAAGGCCCTGGCCCAGGTTTGCCAGAGCAGTGGTGGCTGCCCCATTCCTGGAGGTGTTGAAGGCCAGGTTGGATGGGGCTTGGAGCCTCCTGATCCAGTGGGAGGTGTCCCTGCCCGTGGCAGGGGGGGTGGCACTGGATGGTCCCTTTGTACCCAACCCATTCCATGTCCTAACAGAGCAGGTCACACCACGCTGGGATGGAGGCAGCAGCCAGCCCTCAGCCAGGCTCTTCCCTCCTGCCTCAGCCCTCCAGCACCAACATCTCTGCTCTTAAACACTTGCAAAGCTGCAGAAGGGAGGTGTCCCTGCTCAAGGCCAGGGGTTGGAACTGGCTGGGGTTTGAGGTCCCTTCCCATCCAAACCACTCTATGAAACAGAGGGCCAAATCCATATCAGACACAGAACGCTTGGAACTGGGCTGCAGCACTTCCCTTCCTTTTCCAAATCCAATATTTCTCCCCTGCACCAGAGCACTCCAGCAACAAACCACGTGTGCTTTTACCTGGCACTTTGAAGGGCACCACATCGAGCAGCAGACCCCCCTCCTGGGCTCTCTTGGCCAGGGTGTGTGAGCGGAGGGCGTACTCGTCCTGCTCCACACGGGACACGGCGAAGGCAGCAGCCAGGCGGTCGGCAGAGTGGCCCATGGTCTCGCTGGTGGAGAACTCTGCCACAGCTGGGAGCTGCAAAGCACAAAAATGAAGTTAGGCCACACAAAGCCCTGTCCCTGGGCACTTCCGTGATGTTCAGGAGTTGGTTAAGCCCTGCACGGGCTCCCCTCATTATTAAGCAGAGCAGTTATCATTAGAGCTTTGTAATTAATACACAGTAACCACCAATGGAACCACAGAACCAGCTGGGGAGAAAAGACCTCTGGGACCATCCAGTCCAACCATCCCTATTCACTATTAACCCTGTCCCTAAGAAACTCATCCACCTGCCTTCAAAACCCCTCCAGGGATGGGGACTCCACCACCTCCCTGGAAGCCTCTGACAGGGACTCAGAACCCTTTCAGTGAAGAAATTGTTCCCAATGTCCAATCTGACCCTGTCCTGGTGCAACTTGAGGCCATTTCCTCTCATCCCATCCCTTGGGAGCAGAGTCCAACCCCCCCACCTGGCTCCAGCCTCCTCTCCAGGAGCTGCAGAGAGCCATGAGGTCTCCCCTCAGCCTCCTCTTCTCCAGACCAAACCCCCCCAGGGCCCTCAGCCGCTCCCACAACCCCTGTTCTCCAGACCCTTCCCCAGCTCCGCTCCCTTCTCCAGACGCGCTCCAGCCCCTCCAGGGCTTTCTTGGAGTGAGGGGCCCAACCCTGAGCCCAGGATTCCAGGTGCTGAGTGCAGGGGGACGATCCCTGCCCTGCTCCTGCTGCCACCCCAGGGCTGAGCCAAGCCAGGGTGCTGGGGGCCTTCTTGCCCCCCTGGGCCACTGCTGCCTCCTGTTCAGCCACTGTCAAGCAGCACCCCCAGGGCCTTTGCCTTGGGGCAGCTTTCCAGCCACTCTTCCCCAAGCCTGGAGCTGCAGGGGTTGCTGGGACCCAAGGGCAGGACCCGGCACTTGGCCTGGTTGAACCCCATCCCGTTGCCCTTGGCCCATGGATCCAGCCTGGCCAGGTCCCTCTGCAGACCCTTCCTTCCTTCCAGCAGATCCACACTCCCACCCAGCTCGGTGCCATCTCCAAACTTGCTCAGGGTCCCTCGGATCCCCTCATCCAGATCATTGATGAAGATATTGAACAGGACTGGCCCCAGCACTGAGCCCTGGTTTCCACCTGGATTTAACTCAGAAGTGACTTGGTCAAATGTATCAGAGGAACCATCACTTGCAAAGATTTTAGAGAGAAATGGATAAAAATGAGGTCCAGAGTGCTGCTTACTCGAGGAGTTCAAGCCAAAGAGCTGCTGCCTTGTGCTTTTAAAAAGGAATCCCCCACAAAGGGTGACTGGACTTTTGGGCCAAGGTGAAACACCACCTCCTGGGACCCTACAAATTCCTCCTCAGGCAAAATTCCGCACCAGGCCCACCAGGTGAGTGGAGCTCAGCTTTTCCTCCTTCCAGCAGCACAGAGGAAATCCCTGCACACATTCAGTCTGCCATTTGCATCTCCCATCTGGAGTCTGGCTCTCATCTCCACAGCACAGACACAGTGCAGGCTGGAAGGGCCCTTCCTTCCTGTCTCCACTGGGTCAGTGGCCTCCAGGACAAAGGAGCAGCTCCCTTTCTGCCAGTCCTAATCAGGGGAGCTGTGCATATCCAGCACCAGGCAGCATTTGCCCAGGAGCAGTACTCACAAGGTGTATTTATGATGCATTAATCAAACAATTACACAAATACACTGAGGATGCTCCTCTCTGATATTAAGGGTGTTCTTTGGTTATTTAAGAAGCAAAACTTCTTCTGACCCTTTAGGACCCTTGTACAGGTTTTATACTGACGGGAAAAGCTTCTGCTTTGCAGACTCCAGCAGAGTTTGTCCAGGGCTCACAGGAGAGGGAGGTTTTGCAATGAGAAAGGTCTACAGAAGACAAACACGTAAGGAAACAGAGCAAAGTCACAAATGCTATGAGATCCATTCACCAACTGCAGTTTTAACTGAAAGAATAGGACAGAAATCCAACAAGGTGAGCCACAGGCAGCCAGTTCTCCCTTTCTAAAGAGTAAAGCTCCCTTTCTCCACTGAGGGTAAAGCTCCCTAAGCCAGCTTGTTTTACACCTCTTCACACAATTACCTTCAATATCTAAATGCCTGACAAACATTACCTCGGGAGCAAAGTAGTCAGGGCGGATTTTGGAGATCAGGGAGAGCTTTTGGCCCAAGGTCTTGGCTCGGTTAAGAGTCAGCATAGTCTTCCTCATCTTCCTGCTGTGACGAATGGGAACGTCTGACATGAGCTCCACTCCCCCCGCCACGACGACGTCGCACTGTCCGGCCGCGATCATGCCCACGCCTGGGGAACGAGACAGAGCTCCAGGGATCACAGAACGGGCTGGGTGGGAAGGGACCTTAAAGACCACCCTGTTCCACCCCCTCTGCACAGGCAGAGACACCTCCCATTGTATCGGGGGGAGGGCTCAAGATTCCATCCAACCTGGCCTTGAGCACCTCCAGGGAAGGCCTTTCCACAGCCTCCCTGGGCAACCTGGGCCAGGGCCTCCCCACCCTCATCCTGAAGAATTTCTTCCCAATGTCCAATCTAAATCTCCCCCTTCCAATTTAAAGCAGTTCCCCCTGCTCACACTACTACAAGTCCTTCTGAAAAGTCCCTCCACAGCCTTCTTGAAGTCCTGTTCCCCTCGTCCTGTCCCTGCACTCCCTGATCCAGAGCCCCTGCCCAGCTTCCCTGGCACCCCTTTCAGTCCTGGGAGGCTGCTCGAAGGTTTCCCCACAGCCTTCTCTTCTCCAGGATGAACAACCCCAACTCTGTCACCCTGTCCTCACAGCAGAGGTCCTCCAGCCCTCGGATCATCTCCGTGGCCTCCTCTGGACTCACTCCAATAGCTCCATCTCCTTCTAATGTTGGGGATTCCTCACATGAGAGGTGCAAGGAAAAGGGACACAGACCCCATTAGTGCCTTGGACACTACTACATCCGATTTTCTCCACTGGCCTCTGGCTTTGCCCAATTTATATTCATTTTCTGAATCCTGTTTTGTATCTTTGCTTCCACTCCTCTTTGCCACACGCAGCAGCTGGGAGAACACCCCCTGTGATTCAGGACAGCAAGTGGGTCTCAGCTTTCTTGCTCTGTTTAGATTAAGTCAAAGAAGACTGAAAGGGAGCAACTTTCTTATCAAGATGGGAGCCCTCAGCATGGGAAGGACCTGGAGCTGTTGGAGCGAGTCCAGAGGAGGCCACGGAGATGATCCAAGGGCTGGAGAACCTCTGGAGTGAGGACAGGGTGGGAGAGTTGGGGTTGTTCATCCTGGAGAAGAGAAGGCTGTGGGGAGAGCTTAGAGCAGCCTCCCAGGACTGAAAGGGGCTCCAGGAAAGCTGGGGAGGGGCTCTGGATCAGGGAGTGCAGGGACAGGATGAGGGGAAGTGTTTTGGGGTGAAAGAGGGGAGATTGAGATGAGATCTTGGGGAGAAATGTTTTGGTGTGAGGGTGGGGAGGCCCTGGCCCAGGTTTCCCAGAGCAGTGGTGGCTGCCCCATCCCTGGAGGTGTAGAAGGCCAGGTTGGATGGGGCTTGGAGCCCCCTGATCCAGTGGGAGGTGTCCCTGCCCATGGCAGGGGGTGGGCTTTGAGGTCCCTCCCAACCCAGCCCATTGTATGATTCCACTCATCCAAGATGCAGTCCTGAGCTCACAGGACACCGAGCAGGGCCTGGCTGAACCCCAGGGCTGTCAGGGCCCCCAGGCCTATGGCAGACATTCCATTCACATTATCTTGGTTCAAAGAGTTTCCTTCCGTTCCAGAATTCCTTCAGACATTTACTCCTGTCGAGTCAGTCAGAGGAGCTGCTGAACTCAGTTTCTACCCCCGAGCTGGTTCTCCCAGCCAACATACCTGTGGTCATAGCCTGGTTTGAGGAAATGCAAGCCATGGTGACTGTGTGGGCTGGAGTCTTGTCAGAGAAACCCGCTCCCAAGGCAGCCTGTCAGCAACACAGAGCGGCGGTTAAATCCCACACCGTTCGCTCCACGGGGCTGGAGCAACCTCCTGCCCAGCCAAACACCCATGTCAAGAACAAGCACATCGAGTTTTCACTCCAGCAATCGCTGCAGCAGCTCCTCCTCTCCCCAGACTCTGGGAATGGGATGCACAGGCAGCTTCTGGGGCTCTCAGCCACGTTACGCAATCACTGCCTCCCAGTAATAAAGGGACGAACTAATCACAGCTCCCGATTCAAACCGAGCTTCCAACCACCTGACATCATCTTTGTTTCACCTTAATTGCAAAGGCAGCACGTTGAGAGGAATTACTCAGACCCCTCAGTACAAAGCCCTGTGATTTGGTTTGCACAGGACAAGGAAACACTCCCCGTGGTTTCAGAAAGCCGCGTCTCGCTCAGCCCCGCAGCCTCCCATCGTGGGGGAGCTCCTCCCAGCAGGACCTTCCCCAGCTGAGACGTGGCCAAGTGGTTGAAAGTTCAACAGTTGTTCCTGAGTTAAAATTACACCCTGGCCTCGTGACTGGCAGGTGACCAAAGCAAGTATTTGCATACACAGGGCTAAAACATCAGTGGAACGGGAGAGCCTCGTAAGCTCCCAAGTCTTTCCAGCCCAGGTTATGTCAGGGGGTTGTCTGGATGCAGAGGACGACAGCAGAGGCTCCAGGTCACAGAAAATCACCTCCTGCCTCTGTAACATTACTTCAGACCAGCTTCTTTCCGTGTATAACACGTGAATTGTGGTTCCTGACTGCCAGAGAAAGGGCAGCTGAGCTGCTCCATCTCCGATCATCCACGAGCTGCATCTGATCAACCAGCTAAAATAAACAAATACCAGAGTAGAGTGACCTATCCCAACACACTCTGGTGCTCACAAGCACTCCAGACAAGCCAGTGGTGGTGAAGAGCTGAGCAATCAGAAACCATTAATAAAAGAATCAAGCATTGATCCAGCATTGATCCTTGGCAGACCTCAACGGGAGGAGTCGTCCCACCCTGTTATCTGTCAGACAACACTGCACACGCCCAAACCATGTTTAAATGAACCAGAATAGTGGAGTTTTTCTTTCCCAAGCATTTTTTTTCATCCTCACACCATCTGTAGAGCTCAGACTGGCAGGGGAAACGCCACCCATGACCCACCTCTCTGGCGACGTTGCTGGTTTTCACCTCCTGGATAACGGTGCCATAAACGATGTAATCGACCACATCCCTGGGGACACTGGTCCGGTTCAGCAGCCCCCTGAGGAGAAGATCAAAACAAAAGGAGTTTGCAAGCCTGTAAGCAAAAACCTTGGCACAAACATCCTCTCTCCACCAGCTTGGCTGGAGAACAAAGCAGCAAGGGAGCTGCATCCCCTGCCCCTAATTCGGAATGAATTTTGTGTGCAGGTGTACTTCATGCACAGTGATTGCAGGGACTCCAAGAAATCACAGTGACAATATCCCTGTAAATCATTACACAATTTAATGAAACCAACTGCTCTACACCCTCCCCACACATCAAACTGGGTGTATCTTCCCTCAGTTTGGAGTATTCTGATGTCAAAAGGAAAAAGGCCTTAAGAAAGCCAACCACGTGGCATAAGAACATGGAAAACTTTATAGAATCAAAGAATGTCCCGAGCTGGACCCACCAGGCCCATCGAGTCCATCTCCTGTCCCTGCACAGGACAACCCCAACATTCACCCCGTGGGGCTGAGGGCCTTGGCCAAACCCTTCTGGAATATTGTCAGGCTGGGACTGCTTTCCTGGGGAGCTGTTCCAGGGCTCCACCACCCTCTGCTCCGCTCTGCTCTGCTCTGGGGGAAGAACCTCTTCCTGATGGCCAACCCAACCCTGCCCTGGCCCATCTTCCTGCCATTCCCTGGGCTCCTGTCCTTGCTCACCAGAGAGCAGAGCTCAGCCCCTCTTTCCCCTCCCTCCCTTGGGAGAAGGCAGCGAACAGCTCTGAGATCCCCCTTCAGTCTCCTCTTCTCCAGCTGAACAGACCCAGTGCCTTCAGCCTCTCCTCCTGGGATTTCCCCTCCAGACCCTTCCCCAGTTTTGGGGCCTCCTCTGGACTCTCTCCAGGGCTTTGATGCCCTTTCTATCCCGGGGTGCCCCAAAGTGCCCCCAATCCTCGAGGTGGGGCCTCCCCAGAGCAGAGCAGAGCGGGACAATCCCCTCCCTGGCCCGGCTGGCGATGCTGGGCTTGTTGCCCCCCAGGACACGGTTGCCCTCTTGGCTGCCAGGGCTTGCTGGTGGCTCGTGGTCACCTTGCCATGGAGCAGAGCCCCCAGGTCCCTCTGGGCAGGGCTCTCCAGCCTCTCTCTGCCCAGTCTGTGTGGACACCCAGGGGTGCCCTGTCCCAGGGCAGAACCCGGCCCTTGCCCCTGTTGAACTCCATGCAGTTGGGGGTTGCCCTGCTCTCCATTCTGCCCAGATCCCCCTGCAGAGCCTCCCTGCCCTCCAGAGTGCCAACAGCAATAGAGACACAGAGAAACAGAGCAGTTCACTTTCACAGTTCATTAAAAAACACACCACGATTTGCTGGAACACCTTGACAAAGAGGCAAACACAGCAAATCCCACTGCAGGCACCAATCAAGGCCACTGGGATTCAAGATCCACGTGCTACAAAGCACCAAATAAACACAGAAATAAAGGCATCTCAGCCAGTAACTTCTCTTCCACAGCCCTCAGGCACGACTGACACTGCCCATCAGCCAAACCCACCTGTCTTGGCTAAAGACAGCACTCAGATTTGCCATGACCACACCCAACCCCAAGGTCTTTCCTTGGGCCTTGAAATCTCCTTTCCTCCCACCCCAGCAAAGCCTTCTCTCTTTTCAAAAGCCCTTTGCTCTGCTTCTCAGCAAAACAAACCCACTGCTACAGGTTTCTCAGACCTCTGCACAACAGAAGGGACTGGCAAGATGACAGGATTAGCTGCTTCTTCTTGCTGCTGCTTAAGTTTTCTCCTCTCACCTGGGTTGTTTTCCCCATGAACTGTAAGCACACCTCACCAGCAGCTGGGATCTAGAAAACTACAGTCATAATTTAATTGGCTGGATGGGACTCTGAGCCCCCTGATCCAGTGGGAGGTGTCCCTGCTCATGGCAGGGAGGTGGAACTGGATGGGCTTTGAGGTCCCTTCCCACCCAAACCGTTCCATGGATTCAAATTAACTACAATTTGCCAAGGACATCAGCGCCATCTCTTTGTGACAACACACTAACACAAGCCTGTTGCAAACCCTACTGCTTAAACCACCCACCAAGGTGACAACAGCCCCTGAAAAATGAAGCCCCCAGATTGTGCTGCTCAGAGACAAAGCTGGAGCTCTGGCTTCCACCTCTGCTGAAGCCACTGTCCCAGAGGCAGGACCCCAGCAGCTCACGGGGCGTTCTGGGCTCCTCAGGTATCTGATTTACTCACTGCAGTGCTGCTCTTGCTAAGTCGTGTGGCATCAGATCCGCATACCTGGAAGGCAAAGAGGGGAGACAAACCCAGGGGAGTCAGAAGCTGACAGGGACAGCTCCTTCCCCACTGTAATCACACAGAAGCAGCGAGGAACTGGTGACATCCCAGCAAAGCCCCACTGCATTTATATTCAAGCACCTCGCAGCCCAGGTTGTGCAGAGCACCTGGGTACAGGGCAGCACACGACCCCTGTGCTAAAACCACTGCCAAGCAGCAGTAACAGAGAGAGGCAATCCCTTACTCATCCTAAGAGGCAGGTCTGGCTCTAATTCAGCTGTGAATTTAATGCCAGCAAGAGCCTACAGCGGATTCTCTGCCCCTGCCCTGCTGGTTTTGTGAAACTCAATGCTTTATCTGCTTTAATAGAGGTGCAGGATGAATCCTCCTCCTCCTTAGAACTCAGAAATGGACAACCTTCCTCAAACCATGCTTTTTCACGAGGCAAGCAGGAACAACTCTAGCACTTGACTCCTTGCCATGTCACCACTTTCAGGCATGAGAATAAATGCAATTAAAATGAACAAGGAAGAAATCAGAAAGATTCTGCTATTAACCAAATCAGGACATATTTTCTGGCTACTTACGAGGTGCCAGACTGCAAAAATGGGATCCGGACACCCTCTACCACAACAATATTCTTCACACCGCTTTTGGCCAAGGTCTTCTTACTCTTTGGCTGGACTGCTGAGAGAGAAGTGATGATTAATAAGAACAGCAGCAAGCACAGAGCAAGAGCTGGTCAAAAACACTGGAAAACTAGGGAAATTGTTCTCTTTTGGTGCACAATCAAGCACAGAGCATGTAGGATAGCTGGGCTGTAAACCTGTCTGCAAGACTGGCTGTTGCTGATTGATGAGAACAATGGCCAAATGTGTCCTGAGCTGCATCCAAAGAAGCGCTGCAAGCAGGGCAAGGGAGGGGACTGTCCCCCTCTGCTCCACTCTCATGAGAGCCCACCTGGAGCCCTGGGTCCAGCTCTGGAATCCCCAACTTAAAAAGGACCTGGAGCTGTTGGAGCGAGTCCAGAGGAGGCCACGGAGATGATCCAGGGGCTCGAAAACCTCTACTGTGAGGACGGGGTGGGAAAGTTGGGGTTGTTCATCCTGGAGAAGAGAAGGCTGTGGGGAGACCTTAGAGCAGCCTTCCAGGACTGAAAGGGAAAGCTGGGGAGGGGCTTTTTCCAAGGGCCTGGAGTGATGGGATGAGGGGGAACGGCTTTAAATTGGAAGGGGGGAGATTACGATTAGACATTAGGAAGAAATTCTTCAGGATGAGGGTGGGGAGACCCTGGCTCAGGTTGCTCAGAGAAGCTGTGGCTGCACCTTCCCTGGAGGTGTTCAAGGCCAGGCTGGATGGGGCTTGGAGCCCCCTGATCCAGTGGGAGGCATCCCTGCCCATGGCAGGGGATGGAAGTGGATGATCTTTAAAGTCCCTTCCAACCCAAACCACTCCATGTTTCCATGATTCTATGCAGATCAAGGTGCCTGAGCACCTCAGATTCAACACAAAGCGTGTCATGGCACAGCAGGGCACTGCCAGAGCACTTCTGGAGCAACGAGAACTTCCTAACACAACAAGGGCTGCAAACCTTGACGAGCACACGTGGCAGCGTGGGGCAGCTCCTTGCACAAGCAGGAAAGGATAAAGAAATGCAGAAGCATAATAAGCCCAGCTAAATGCTGTGCCCAGGCAAGTGCCAAGCACCAGGACAAAATCACAGCACTGTTCCAGGGTTATACAAGGCTCCCTGTGCAAAGCCACAGAGATGAGGGGGAGGAGTTGCCATCCAGGCCTGCCTCCAAAACCCAGGCAGCTCAAAGCATTCCAGTCACCCCCACAGCAAATCCCAGGATGCTGGATCCCCCTTGGCTTCTCCATAAGGGCCTCAGCTAAAACCCCACATAATTGTGTGCACTCAGTGATTCCACCGAGACCTGAGCTTGTGGCTGGGGTTCAGAGCTAATTCCAGAGGCAACCCCTAGACAACACCCTCTGGACAAGAGATCTGGTTATGCCTGGACAGTTTACAGCCCCCGAGCTCAGCCTCTCCACTCAGATTCCAGAACAGCAATCCTTTAGGTGAGGCTTGGGATCAGAGAGATCCGCTGGGAGCGAGGGGAGCGCAGAGATTGAGAGGGCCCTGGCTTGCAGTTTCCCAGGAGCGTTCAGACTAAGGCAGCCTGCACCACCTTCCCTGATGTTTAAGCAGAACCATACTCTGGGAAAAGGAGGCAGCTTCAAAAACAGTCCTCAACACCACCAAGCCACTGAGATTCCTGGTGGATTCACTTTACCTGCAGCTTGTAATTGTGGAGAGCAGCTGAGCGACCGCACGACTGGAAAAGAAGAAACAGAGGAAATAGGGTCTGTCAGACCTGAAACGTTAAAAACCTTCCCAGTTTCTCTAAGAACTGCTAAAAAAATAAGATAATGTCACAGGAAGGCAACTGCACCTGAACAGCTGAGAGATATTTTTCAGTTTACTGGCGTGGGAAGGAACAAACGCGGCAAGGATGGAATTATTTTAATAACATTGTTGTTTTTGTTAAGATGGCAACAGAACAGAGATTCAGATTCAAGTATCCAATCCCAACCCAAAACTCAAACCAGATCTTTATGACCTACCAGTTCAGGCTTTTAATAATACTCACAGCTCCTGGCAGCCCATGCTGAGGAAGCAGGGAGGTTTCGGATGGCGTGGGTCAGCATGGAACTCATTTTGATATCTAGAGAGGTGGAGAAAGACAGATCTCAGTCCAATCTGCTCTACCCAGAGCAATTTCGGGGGAAGCAATCAGCCTGCTTCACACAGAGCCAGAAAAGCAAAGAGAAAGAAGTGCTTCCAAGGGCAGCAGCACGGAGATCGCTTCCTATTACACTTCTTGAACAGGAACTCACACACAGGGAGCTGAGCTGGTGACTGTGGCCAGCAAATGCTCCTGTAAATAAATATTCCCTTCCCTCGTGACACAGCACTGTACTAACAGCAGCCTGTGTGCTTTCTGATTCCCCTCCCAAGAGCTGTTCCGCCGCTTCCCTGCTGGAACATTGTCCTGGTGCCCAGCACTGCTGCCAGGTGACCCTCCTGACGCACTCTGCTCGGTACAACTTCACACCACTACCCCTCCTTTTAACTGCTGGTGCTAAACTCAGCACCTTCCGCTGTGTATCCCATCCCCAGATGTCATCTGCTACCCCAAAACTTCCTTTGTTGCCTTCCCAAAGCTCATTAGAAAGCAGGCTTTCCTTACAAACAAACCCTCACCGGTGGATTTTATTGCCCAGGGCAAAAAGCAATCCCTACAGCTCCAGCTCTTTGGTTGCTTCACAGCAACGCTCACCTGACCCTGCTATGCTGTCACCGTTCCAGCTACCAGCACCCGAGCTTCCCAGCAGGCACGTCTTCCCTGGAAATGCTGGGTGCCCACCCAGGTACCACAGCTCTTTGCTGCTTCTCAAAACTCCACGTAAGCTGCTGGCCAGCCCTTTCCAGGTTTGCACCTCACACCCCATCCCCACCTCGCTCAGCTATG
The DNA here is from genome assembly GCA_033558185.1 of Dromococcyx pavoninus. Lineage (NCBI taxonomy): Eukaryota > Metazoa > Chordata > Aves > Cuculiformes > Neomorphidae > Dromococcyx > Dromococcyx pavoninus. Next base: position 300,389 of record JAUMJL010001630.1, read on the forward strand.
TTGGCATCCCACAACCCACACCTGGGCTCCTCACGTCAGTAGAGGTACAGAAACCTGTCAGACCTCCTCTTCCTCCTCCTTCCCCATGCTTCTCTGTATTCCCTCTTTGTCAAGCCCCCTCCCCACACACAACTGAAACTTTTCCTCATCCCTTCCCCACGCAAACCTCATGAAACTCCTCCACGGATGGGGACTCTGCCACTGCCCTGGGCAGCCTCTGACAGGGCTTCACCACTCTCTGTGAAGGAATTGTTCCAAATATCCAACCTAAACCTCCCCTGGTGCAACTTGAGGCCATTTCCTCTCACCCCCATCTCCTGTCCCTTGGGAGCAGAGCCCAAGCCCCCCCTGACTCCAACCTCCTCTCCAGGAGCTGCAGAGAGCCATGAGGTCTCCCCTCAGCCTCCTCTTCTCCAGACCAAACCCCCCCAGGGCCCTCAGCCGCTCCCACAGCCCCTGATCTCCAGACCCTTCCCCAGCTCCGCTCCCTTCTCCAGACGTGCTCCAGCCCCTCCAGGGCTTTCTTGGAGTGAGGGGCCCAACCCTGAGCCCAGGATTGGAGTTGCGGGAAAATCCACAGTTTCTGAACCCATCCAGGGACTGAGACTCCAACACTGCCTTGAGCAGTCCCTGCCAGGGCTGGAGAACCTTTTTAATGAAGGAATATTCCCCAATACCCAACGTAAACCTCTCCTGGTACAACCTGAGGCCACTTCCTCTCATCCTATCGCTTGATACCGACCCGGTCAACGCTCCTTCCAGACCCTGCGCCACCGAGGACACGCACACGGGGGCCGGGGTGGGGGGGACACCCGCACAAGGGCCTGGGAGGGGGGACACACACCCGCATAGGGGCCTGGGAGGGGGACACACACCCGCACAGGGGTTGGGCGGGGGCCGACGACACCCGCACAGGGCCACACGCACCCTCACAAGACTAGGGACACGCACACAAGGTCACACGCACCGGCAAGACCCCCCAAAATCAAACCACTCCAAGTGGGACAGACGGACAGACAAACGCCCCCTCACCTCAGCACCGCCCGCCGCCGCCCCTGCCCGCCGCGCCGCCACTCAGGAAGGACCCCGCCCCGGGGCTGTCCCGCCGCCCGCCTGATGGACACCCCAAAGCCCCACCGCCCCTACCTCCGTCTGCCCGCTCCCTCCCGCTTCTCCACACGTCGAAGCCCAACCAGAAACGGTCGAGACGCCGCACGGTGCGGAGCGGAGCGAGGGAGGCGGGAGGACGTGGAGGAGAAGCAGTCGGGCAGCGCCTCGGGCAGCCCCGGGCGGGGCGGGGCGGAGGGAAGGGAGCGGGCGGCCTCTCCCTCATTCGACCTCGCGCGCAGCAAAGATGGCGGCGGCGGTGCGGGCAATCGGCAGTCTCGGGCGCTTCGCGGCCGCCGCCAAGTATGGCCCGGGCCGCCAACCACCGCCCGCCGGTGAGACACGGCCCCCGCGAGGGGTGGGGAGGGCCCTCGCGAGGGTGGCCTGGGGAAGGGCGGGGGGGGCTCTTGCCAGGGTGTCGTGGGGAGGGGTGGGCTCGCTCCCCCTTGAGGGTGTCGTGGGGAGGAAGGGGGAGGGGGCTTCCCTTGAGAGGGCAGGGAGGGGGGAAAGGATCTCCCTCGGGGTGGGGGGGCAGGTATTTCCCTTGGGAGGGAAGTCTGTCTTGAGGAGGAGAGGGAGGAGGAGGAGAGGGAGGAGGGGGGACGTCTCCCTTGAGAAGGAGGAAGAGGGGTCTCCCGTGAGGAGAGAGGGCTCCCCTTCAGGGGGTCCAGTGGCGAAACAGTCCTGCAGGGGTGGGGGGCTGGGCCTGCCTCGAAGGGGTTCTGCGGGAGGGGTCGGGGGCTCCGTTGAAGGAGTCCCGTGAGATGGTTTTGTCCCAGCATGTCCGTTTGTCCCTCCTGAGGATATTGTCCCCACAGGTGTGGGGATCCCTGGCCTGTCCCTGCCCCCAAGATTGTCCCAGGGCAGGGGTGCTGGGGGCCCGAAAGGGGGGGGGTGTGGAGTTGCCCCCACAAGGAAAACTCTCCGTGCCAGGCCCCGGAGCCGACTGGCTCCCCATGTCCTCACACGTGGGAATCGTGCACAACTCTGGGGGTCCCTGTGACCCTGAAGGGGGGGGGTGGTCTGTGTCTCCCTGTGGAATTGTGAGCTGATCCACAGGCAGGGAGCGTTCTCATGTCCCTACATGTCAGGAGGGTGTCCCCCTGCCCTTGGATGTCTGGATCCTGTGTTGGTAGGAAGGGGGTGTCCCACATCAGTGGGGACAGTGTGCTCAGATGTGTGTGGGTGTCTCCACGAGCCCAGGATCTGCCTTTCTGTGGGAGTTCAGGCATCCTCAGCCCTGAGTTAATGCTTCCTTGTGATCCCCCAGCTGGGCAGGGCCTTGTGCTCTCCTGCCAGCTCACAGTGCTGGGTTGGTGCCTCCTTGTGGAGCTGCCAAAGCAAAGAGTCACCCAGTGCCCTGGGAAGGCTGAAGGGAAAGGCTTAGAGATGTCAGAAACCCTTTTGTATCTCTGTGCTTCCGAAGGCCTCAGAGTCTGGGGTCAACGTTGAGCTGAAATCCAGAAGCGCTGTGTTTAATTCATAGAATGGTTTGGGTTGGAAGGAATTTCAAAGCCCATCCAGTACCAGCCCTGCCATGGACAGGGACACCTCCCACTGGATCGGGGGTCTACAAGCCCCATCCAACCTGGCCTTCAACACCTCCAGGGATGGGGCAGCCACCACTGCTCTGAGAAACCTGGGACAGGGCCTCCCCACCCTCATCATGAAGAATTTCTTCCTGATGTCCAATCTAAATCTCCCCTCTTCCAGTTTAAAGCCGTTCCCCCTCATCCTGTCGGTTCAGGCCCTTGGAAAAAGTCCCACCCCAGCTTTCAGGTGGGCAAGGTCTCGGCGCATTCCTGAGAGCCACCGTCTGAGGTGTGGGCATCTCTGCTCTAGACCATCTTTTAATTGGGGAGAGTGATGTAGTAAAAGAGAAGTTGATAGGGCTTTTAATTCCAGAGGGATAGTGGAAGTGTGCAGCTGGTTGGCTTCTGCTGCCACTTCCTCCAGCATTTTGAGGGAGGGTTTCAAACCAACACCTTACAGATGTGCTGTGGTGCAACCGAGTAACCGGGCTTTTAGTCTGGATAAGGACTATGTTTTCCACAAGTTCTGTTCATTTTGGAGAAGAGGAGACTGAGGAGGGGCCTCACCACCATCTGTTTCCTCACTTGGGGAGGAGGAGGAGAAGCAGGCGCTGAGCTCTGCTCTCTGGTGAGCAAGGACAGGAGCCCACGGAATGGCAGGAAGATGGGCCAGGGCAGGGTTGGGTTGGCCATCAGGAAGAGGTTCTTCCCCCCAGAGCAGAGCAGAGCAGAGGGTGGTGGAGCCCTGGAACAGCTCCCCAGGGAAGCAGTCCCAGCCTGACAATATTCCAGAAGGGTTTGGCCGAGGCCCTCAGCTCCACGGGGTGAATGTTGGGGTTCTCCTGTGCAGGGACAGGAGTTGGACTCGATGGACCTTGTGGGTCCCTTCCAACTGTGTTATATAATTCTAAGGTTTCTGGGCTCTAAAATGAAACAGTCAGGTCTGAGAACCTCCCTCAGACACGAGGAGCTGTTGCTCTGATGACAGCACCTCTCCCAGAACAGTTTATGTTATATCAGGTCGAGATTTACACAGTCGTGCCCTTGGGGGTGTTTTTTTCCTCACTTCATATCTTCTGTTTTGCTGTAACTGAAAGGCAAAGTGGAATTCAAGGTCTAAGGTTTTCGTGGAAGCAGCCTGTTTGGGAACTGATGTGAGAGAGGAAAGCATGGTGAACTGTAGAAAGAGGAAAAATTTAATTAATGGATTACCTTCTTATTTTTAATTGAGAGTGCATTGTTTGTACAGGATGTTTTTACAACCAGCCAGTGCTTTGCTTCTGGTAAACATTGGGGTGCAATGGATATTAGGAAGGAATTCTTCACTGTGAGGCCCTGGCCCAGGTTGCCCAGGGAAGTTGTGGCTGCCCCATCCCTGGAGGTGTTGAAGGCCAGGTTGGATGGAGCTTGGAGCCCCCTGATCCAGTGGGAGGTGTCCCTGCCCATGGCAGGGGGTTGGGACTGGGTGGGCTTTGAGGTCCCTTCCAACCCAAACCGTTCCTGCTGCTTACCTTCCTGCATCCCTTAGATGCCTGACAAAGGGGGTGGAGGGAGAGTGTTATCCTTTCCCTTGGAACTGAGCTTTGTGTGAGCTCCTTCCCTTTCCTGCTGTCCCCAGCCCTGTGCCGTGACACCAGATAGAAGTGAATGCATTCGGTGCGATGGTTTGGTCCTGCTTTCCTTTTAAATTAGTGGGGCTGAGGGGCTTTTGTTTCGTTTAAAATACCCCCAGTAAAAGTGCTTGGTGTTGGGCAGAGGAGCTGCTGTCAGAGCACGCTCAGCTTCACAGAAAAGGTGTTCAGATCCAGGAGCACCTGACTTCAGCACATGAAGAGTTTAGGGAAATTAGCACTGGCTACAGGGACAATGAGCCAGCAAAGTGCACTCAGAGCCCAGAAACCAAGGGTGTCCTGGGCTGCACCCAAAGAGTGGGAGCAGAGGGGAGGGAGGGGATTCTGCCCCTCTGCTGCGCTCTGGGGAGACCCCACCTGGAGCCCTGGGTCCAGCTCTGGAGTCCTGAGCACAGGAAGGACCTGGAGCTGTTGGAACGAGTCCCGAGGAGGCCACGGAGATGATCCAAGGGCTGGAAAACCTCTGGTGTGAGGACAGGGTGGGAGAGTTGGGGTTGTTCATCCTGGAGAAGAGAAGGCTGTGGGGAGACCTTAGAGCATCCTCCCAGGACTGAAAGGGGCTCCAGGAAAGCTGGGAAGGGGCTTCTTCCAAGGGCATAAAATGACAGGATGAGGGGGAACGGCTTTAGATTGGAAGGGGAGAGATTTACATTGTACATTAGAAAGAAATTCTTCAGGATGAGGGTGGGGAGGCCCTGGACCAGGTTGCCCAAGGAGGTTGTGGCTGCCCCATTCCTGGAGGTGTTCAAGGCCAGATTGGGGCTTGGAGGCCCTGATCCAGTGGGAGGTGTCCATACCCATGGTGGAAGTGGTTGGGCTTTGACGTCCCCTCCAACCCAACCCATTCCATGTTCTAAATAGTTTTGGAGTGGAAACAGCTTCACTCTTTGTTTATGGTGGTGTTGTGGGCACCTGATGCACACAGAATCCTGCGCTGGGACACACTGACTCGGAATTTCCATCCTCGTCCCGTGTATCCTGGGCTTGGGGAATGGAGCACAAAGGTCATTCCCTGCTACCAGCAGCAGCACAAGGTGGAAAATGGTCCAAAGTGCAGTGGGGCTCCAACCTTGGGGCTGTGGGGATGGGGAGGTGCCTGGGGGTGAGGTGCAGGCTGAGGGTCAGATAGTATAGTGTTTTTTTTCTGCCTTCTTGCTGTTGGGAATGGGAATGTTTCGTTCCCAAATGCTTTATCAGCAGTGAGCAGTGAGCCCCACCAGCTGCCTGGCTGGGCTCCAGTCGGTAGAGGTGCCCAAGTAATGCTTTTACTGCATTCCAGACCTAAAGCAGCTTTGGCAGGGACTCAGCCTGGATCTGTGTTAGAGGATCCTCCCGGTCAAGTTCAAGGTTGCTGGAATGGAACTGAGCTTCGCTCACATAGTGGGAGATCATCAGGTCAAATGGAAACGTGGAGAAGGCCTTGGGGTGCTGGGGGAGGAGAAGCCCCACAGGAGCTGACAATGGGTGTTCCCAGCCCAGAAACCAAGGGTGTCCTGGGCTGCACCCAAAGAGTGGGAGCAGAGGGGAGGGAGGGGATTCTGCCCCTCTGCTGCGCTCTGGGGAGACCCCACCTGGAGCCCTGGGTCCAACTCTGGAGTCCTGAGTACAGGAAGGACCTGGAGCTGTTGGAGCGAGTCCAGAGGAGGCCACGGAGATGATCCAAGGGCTGGAGAACCTCTGGTGTGAGGACAGGGTGGGAGAGTTGGGGTTGTTCAACAAGAAGAGGCTCCAGGGGGTCCTTGCAGAGGCCTTCCAGTACCTGAAGGCCTACAAGAAAACTGAGGAGGGGCTTTTCCCAAGGGCCTGGAGTGATGGGATGAGGGGGAACGACTTTAAATTGGAAGGGGTAAGATTAAGATTAGACATCAGGAAGAAATTCTTCAGGATGAGGGTGGGGAGGCCCTGGCCCAGATTGCCCAAAGCAGCGGTGGCTGCCCCATCCCTGCAGATGTTCAAGACCAAGTTGAATGGGGTCTTGAGCCCCCTGATCCAGTGGGAGTTGTCCCTGCCCGTGGCAGGGGGTGGGACTGGATGGGCTTTCAGGTCCCTTCCAACCCAAACCATCCTATTATTCTATGAAATCCTTAGGCCTGAGATTTTTGAGTCAAAACAGCAGTGTTGTGCTTGTGGTCAGGACTTGTTCATGCCATGGTCTGAGTTTTCTGGGCACATTCAAACAAGCCACATTTGTCTGGCTCCTTCCTTATGTGATTGGAGATTGATTGGGTATTTTCTTGATAGATGGAGGGAAAAATAAGTATTTTGTGTGCTCTTTTTGGGGTCCCTACATGTGTGCCTGGAGATCTGTGAAGTGAGATTTGGGGTGGTTATAGAGTCATAAAATTATACAATGGTTTGGGTTGGAAGGGACCTCAAAGCCCATCCAGTCCCAGCCCTGCTATGGGCAGGGACTCCTCCCACTGGATCAGGGGGCTCCAAGCCCCATCCAAGCTGGCCTTCAACACCTCCAGGGATGGGGCATCTGGGAAACCTGGGCCAGGGCCTCACCACCATCATTGTGAAGAATTTCTTCCCAATGTCTAACCTAAATCTTGCCCCACTTCCAGTTTAAAGCTGTCCCTGCTTGTCTTGTCACTCCAGGCCCTTGGAAAAAGCCCCTCCCCAGCTTTCCTGGAGCCCCTTCAGGTAATGGGAGGCTGCTCTGAGGTCTTCCTGGAGCCCTCTCTTCTCCAGGCTGAGCAAGCCCAACTCTCTCAGCCTGTCCTCGGAGCAGAGGGGCTCCAGCCCCCGGGTCACCTTTGTAGCCTCCTGTGGACTCCTGTGGGTGACAGAAGAGTTTGTTTCTGCAGGACTGCTCTGGGCCAGTCACGTTCAATTTGCAGAGGTGTGGAGTTGCAGGCTTCAAACTCTTCAAAGTGCAGCCAGAGCGCTGCCTCACGGTGTGAAGAAGCGTTGAACTGCTCGTACTAAAGGCAGAACAACCCTGCCTGCTGCATCCCTTGTCCCTTCTTGGGACAGGAAGCGTTGATGGCTCCTATGCCCTCTCTTTGGCATTGCTGCTGTTGGAAGCTGAGGGTGGAATCTGCGCTGCCAAGGTCGCTTCAGTAGCGTGGAGTCTGCTGAACTCTGGCGGTGGCACCGGTCAGCGTGGGAGGAGGAACTGGCTCACGCTCAGGAATTCTGAAACCCTGTCCTTGGCAGATGAGGGGAGATGGGAGGATGCACGGAAAAAGGAGATTTAACCTGAGAGTTCCTGTAACATCTGCAATATCCTTTTCTTTAGGTTATGCTTGCCGGAACATCTCCACCTCCACTGCTCTTCACAGTAAGTGGGAACTTTTCCTATGCAAGTTCCTTGTTCCTTTTCTTTCTTAAAATCCACTGATAACCTGACTGTGTTTCCAGACAGAACCCACGTGAGCTATGACCTCAAAGGAGATGTGGCTGTCGTACGCTTCCACACACCCAATTCAAAGGTACCACTTTAGCTGGCTGTGCTGAGTATCCATGGAAGTGGCAGTCATATGGAGAAGGCATTGGAAACTCTAATTTAAGACTTTCTTAAGCTGCAGCCTTTTAGGGTTGTGAGCAAAGTAGAAGTAGGAAAGAGCATTTTGGTGTTTAGTGAGACATCGCAACATGCCTTGTGGGAATATTTTCTGTGTACTCTGTTAACTTGTCTCTTGCTGGCACAAGGTATTTGCTGTATCCTATTGTGCCTTGGCAATCCCAAGGACACCTACAGGCTGGGTGGAGAATGGATTGGGATCAGCCCTGAGGAGAAGGCCTTGGGGTGCTGGGGGAGGAGAAGCTCTCCAGGAGCCGGCAACGGGCGCTCCCAGCCCAGAAACCAAGGGTGTCCTGGGCTGCACCCAAAGAGTGGGAGCAGAGGGGAGGGAGGGGATTCTGCCCCTCTGCTGCGCTCTGGGGAGACCCCACCTGGAGCCCTGGGTCCAGCTCTGGAGTCCCCAGCACAGGAAGGACCTGGAGCTGTTGGAACGAGTCCCGAGGAGGCCACGGAGATGATCCGAGGGCTGGAGAACCTCTGGTGTGAGGACAGGGTGGGAGAGTTGGGGTTGTTCATCCTGGAGAAGAGAAGGCTGTGGGGAAACCTTAGTGCAGCCTCCCAGGACTGAAAGGAGCTCCAGGAAAGCTGGGGAGGGGCTCTGGATCAGGGAGTGCACGGACAGGATGAGGGTTTGGAGCTGCAAAGGGGGAGATTGAGATGAGATGTTGGGGAGAAATGTTTTGGTGTGAGGGTGGGGAGGCCCTGGCCCAGGTTTCCCAGAGCAGTGGTGGCTGCCCCATCCCTGGAGGTGTTGAAGGGCAGGTTGGATGGGGCTTGGAGCCCCCTGATCCAGTGGGAGGTGTCCCTGCCCATGGCATGGGGTGGGACCGGATGGGCTTTGAGGTCCATTCCCACCCAAATCATTGTGTGTTCCCATAATTAAGTTCTCTCATTCAAGGCTGTTCAGGAGAGGGTCCATTATAGAAAAAAACAGCTTAGAAGCTCATAAAATCTGTGTTTGTAGTCACAAACCCACTGCTGGTGGGGTTGAGGAGGAGGTTCTTAGTAACACTTTACTCAGTGACCCCCTGCAAGCCTTCATCTTGAGTTTCTCACTGAGTTAGGACACAGGGTGATATTTTATAGCCAATCAGGGCTCAGTTTGAGCACACAGAGGTGTTAGAATTGTGCCCAGCAATGGTCCAGCTGCTGCATGAGTTCCTGCATGGTTTAGTCCTTTTTCTCCAGAAGGCAAATCTTGAAAGGCTGTGGAGTTGCTGCTCTTGCTGGCTTGGAAAATCCACTCAGACCTACTATTGGCTTTGGCTTTTTGCTATCAGTCTGTGCAAGTTTTCCCATGATGTGATGATTGAGTTCAGCATTTAATTAGAGGCTGAACTATGATTGTCCCCCTGGGCTCCCTATTTACAGTGCTCATTTGCTGCCTTCAGGTGAACACTCTCTCCAAACAACTGAACTCGGAGTTTAATGAAGTAATGAATGAGATCTGGGCCAACGAAGCTGTCAAAAGTGCTGTCCTCATCTCTTCAAAGCCTGGCTCTTTCATTGCTGGAGCAGATATTGAGTAAGTACAGTGGAGGTGATGCTGATGGAGCTTTCTCTGAAGCCCAGCATCCAGGGCTGGTGAGCTGTGGAGTCTGAGTTTGTCACTGGCATCTCCCCAGGGGTGAGGCAGAGCCTGGAGATGAAATCTGTGTGCACAGGATGCCTGGGTTGCTCAAAGGCTTCAGGGGGGACCTCATAGCAGCCTTCCAGTACCTACAAGAAAGCTCGAGGGGCTTTTTCCAAGGGCTTGTAGCGATACGATGAGGGGGAATGGCTTTAAACTGGGGTGGAAGGGTGTAAGGAAAGTGTAGAGAGAGGGCACAGAGGGAACTCATCCCCTCTGAAGTTTCACATTTGATGCCTCGGGTCCTTTCCCTGTGTCACCTGGGACCTTGATCGCAGTGGCATTGGTTTTGATGGCAGAAGGGGACAGGTCCAGAGGAGGCCACGGAGATGATCCAAGGTCTGGTGCCCCTCTGGTGTGAGGACAGGGTGGGAGAGTTGGGGTTGTTCATCGTGGAGAAGAGAAGGCTGTGGGGAGCCCTTCGAGCAGCCTCCCAGGACTGAAAGGGGCTCCAGGAAAGCTGGGGACGGGATTTTTCCAAGGGCTTGGAGTGACAGGATGAGGGGGAACAGCTTTAAATTGGAAGGGGGAGATTTAGATTGGACATTGGGAAGCTCTTCAGGGTGAGGGTGGGGAGGCCCTGGCCCAGGTTTCCCAGAGCAGTGGTGGCTGCCCAATCCCTGGAGGTGTTGAAGGCCAGGTTGGATGGGGCTTGGAGCCCCCTGATTCAGTGGGAGGTGTCCCTGCCCATGGCAGGGGTTTGGAACTGGCTGGGCTTTGAGGTCCCTTCCAGCCCAAACCATTCCATGATCCTATGAAATGAAGTTAGGACCCTGATAAAGAGGAACGTGGGACGTCATTAAAGCTGTAACCCTTGGCCACCGCTTCCTGCGTGCTGGGGGTGCAGCCAAGGAAACCCTTCCAGGCTCCGGGGTGAGCGTTGTCCTTTGGTCTGGGACACAATGCGTGCAGATCATTTACATGCAGGGCTTCCTTTCAGCTGGGTTTCAGTGCCTGTCAGACTGCCAGCGTGGCCCCTGTGTTAGGCAGGGCTTGGAGCTCTGCCACCTGGAGCATCCGAGCAGCCTCCGGGCGATCCAGCCTGGGTGACGCTTGTGCAAGGGCCGTGGGTGCTCTCACTGGGACCTCGAGCACCTTCCTGCTGTGGGGCAGGACAGAATAGTTGTTTAAAGACATCAAAAGCAAGTGCTCCTATAATAGATGTTCAGATTGCCCAGAGCAGTGGTGGCTGCCCCATCCCTGGAGGTGTTCAGGGCCAGATTGGACGAGGCTTGGAGCCCCCTGATCCAGTGGGAGGTGTCCCTGCCCATGGCAGGGGGTGGGACTGTATGGGCTTTGAGGTCCCTTCCCACCCAACCCATCCCATGGTTCTGATTCAAAAGGCAGAAAGCACTTTGGAAAGAAGGTGCTTTACAAATGGGCCCTTCAAAACCTTGCTACCTTTTTGGCTGGATTTGTGGAGGTGCAGAGAGTTTGTCTGGGGGCAAGGAGGCAGTAACTGGCAGAGCGCGGCGTCGGAGTGGGAGATCCAGGGCTCTTCCCTCCACCCTTCCTGGCAAGGGCTCTGAGGCTTCCTGTGACCCTTCCTTCTCTCTCCCAAAGGCTTTCAGAGCTCTGACACAAGGAAACCCATTGACTGCCTGCAGGCACAGCCTGGTGTCAGCCTGCCGTGCCTTAACCCTCGGAGTTTAACAGTCTTCCTGCGTTTTCTGTTCCCCTAAGGCTGGGGGGATTAACGAGTTCTTGCCCATCTGTCGATCCCTGGGGCTTTGTGTGAAAGGAGGAGCAAACTCCTTGAAGCCCTCTCGTTTTACTGCTGTTTTCTCAGTGCTTTCCCAGTTCTGATCAGCCTTTCTGCCTCCCTGCAGCATGATTAATGCCTGCAAGACTTCTCAGGAAGTGACTCAGCTCTCGCAGGAAGGACAGAAGATGCTCGAAAAGCTTGAGCAGTCTCCAAAGCCCATCGTCGCTGCCATCAGCGGCTCCTGCCTGGGAGGAGGACTGGAGGTATTGAGCAGTTCTGAGTTGGAAAAGCAGCAGTGGGAGCTGATAGTGCCAGTTTTCTAAATGATCCAAGTGATGTCTGCAGGATTCCTTAGCGTGAGGGGGATTTGAGGCCTGATGTGGGTTCATTACATCCATTCCAGTGAGTCTGTGGCAAATTAATGTCTTGTTTGCACTTTCAGGCTCTACCACACTGATTCTTCTGCCTCTGTTGAAAGAGCACTTAATCAAATACAAACCCCTGTGGGCCAGGCTGATACTTGAACGAGGGCGTCCCAGGGAAACCGGCTGTTTCCAGCAGGCATTGGGTCTGGATAAATGCTGGCTGGCAATTGCTGCTTTTCAGATGAGCTGAGTCTCGTATCCCAGCAACTTCTGTTCTTTGGAAGGTTGTTGTGAGAGGGGTGAGCGTGGGGAACCTGGCCAGGATCCACCCTGCAGCCTCTGCTCCGTCGCTTGCCCCTTCGGCTGGGTGCAATTGGGGTTTTGTAACCCGAAGGGCTGTGGTCATTCCTGGAGCAAAGCTGTTGCTAAATCAGAGGAGCTCTGTGGGAGTGAAGTCTGTTCACTTGTGCGCTGATTTCTCAAGCGGTCACAGCTTTTTATGAGCACTGTGGTGACATATCTGGGCTTGGTGATCCAGTGATCAACCTGGGACCACTGCTTCTCTCTAAATGGGATGATGCTCTCGGTGTAGCAAGTGGATTTTAGCCCTTCGTGGTCTAGAGGAGGTTTAGGAGTAGCTTGGCTCAGTCTGGGGCTTTCACACTCACCTCATAGCTCCTTGCCTTTGTCTGCCCTATGTCTGCTCCTCTGGCTGGAAGAAACCATCAGAGAGCACAGAGGGAATTTGGAGACAGTCGAGTCGTGGAGTTGGGGTGGGCTTGGATTGAGAGGAAAGCAGAGGCATCGTGTAGGAGAGACCTTTGTCATGGGTGCCCCTTCTTCTGTGGTCTTCCAGAGGGAAACCTTTAGTTTTCCCTTCCTTTTTTAAGGTTGCCATCGCCTGTCACTACAGGATAGCGACAAAGGACAAGAAAACAATCTTGGGAGTACCTGAGGTGTTACTGGGTCTCCTGCCAGGGGCAGGGGGTACCCAGAGGCTGCCAAAGATGGTAAGTAGGCAAAAAGCTTGGCTTGACAGCCTCCCCCTTGGGCTGTATGGGCTGCTCCCATTCTGAAATCCCCTTTCTGCCCTTCCAGGTGGGGCTTCCCGCTGCCTTCGATATGATGCTGACCGGAAGGAACATCCGTGCTGACAGAGCAAAGAAGATGGGTCTGGTGGACCAGCTGGTGGAACCCCTAGGTCAGACACAATGCTTCTCACTTTCTGAATCTGCTGCCTCTCAGTTAACCTCTCCACCAAATGGAAATGGTGACTCTGCTCTGCACTGGGGCGGCCCCACCTCGAGGATTGGGGGCAGTTTTGGGTGCCACAGGATTACAAGGACATCAAAGCACTGGAGAGAGTCCAGAGGAGGCCACAAAGCTGGGAAAGGGTCTGGAGGGGAAATCCTAGGAGGAGAGGCTGAAGGCACTGGGTCTGTTCAGCTGGAGAAGAGGAGGCTGAGGGGGGATCTCAGAGCTGTTCGCTGCCTTCTCCCAAGGGAGGGAGGGGAAAGAGGGGCTGAGCTCTGCTCTCTGGTGAGCAAGGACAGGAGCCCAGGGAATGGCAGGAAGATGGGCCAGGGCAGGGTTGGGTTGGCCATCAGGAAGAGGTTCTTCCCCCAGAGCAGAGCAGAGCAGAGCAGAGGGTGGTGGAGCCCTGGAACAGCTCCCCAGGGAAGCAGTCCCAGCCTGACAATATTCCAGAAGGGTTTGGCCAAGGGCCTCAGCCCCAGGGGGTGAATGTTGGGGTTGTCCTGTGACACAGGAGCTGGACTATGCGGTTTTTGTGGGTCCCTTCCAGCTCAGGGCATTCTGTGATTCTCTGATTCTATGAAAAGCCATTGATGCAGCCATTGGTCTCATTTGGGTAGAGCACGTGGGGGAAGGGTCTCCATTGCCACCTTAGAAACGTGCACACAGGGACCTTGAAATGTCAGGCTCCTGCTGAAGGTGAGTGGGAAGGGAAAGGCTGGCACAGAGGGCAGGCCTGCTGGCACTCTTCTGCTAGCTAATTATACAGATAAGAACCTGCATTCCTCATTTATCATGTCACAGGGGTGGATTGCAACCCGTAAGGAAAGGAGGATGGATGACCAACGCCTGTGTTTGTGGCGGCTGCAGAGGTTTAATCACTTTGACAAGATCTTGAGAGGCAGCCAGAGCCCCCAGCTGAGACACTCAGAATTGCCAACTGACTTTCGGTTGGATGCAGAAATTCCTTGTGAAGTACAGACTGAGTTGCACTTCCGAGTGCTGGGTGGGCTAGTGGGAAACTTGTTGCTTCTGCCTTTCCTTCACGATTGGGGCTTTCTTGGAAGGTGACTAAAAGGAGGAGCAAACCCTCCACAGGCGCCTCTGAAAGCTCTGAGCAGCTGCAGCCAGGAACTGGAATCACAGAAGGGAATCATGGAATGGTTTGGGTTGGAAGGGACCTCAAAACCCATGGGCAGGGACACCTCCCACTGGATCAGGGGGCTCCAAGCCCCATCCAACCTGGCCTTCAACACCTCCAGGGATGGGGCAGCCACCACTGCTCTGGGAAACCTGGGCCAGGGCCCCCCCCCTCACAGCAAAACATTTCTCCCCAAGATCTCATCTCCATCTCCCCTCTTCCAATTTCAGTCCCTTCCCCCTCATCCTGTCCCTGCACTCCCTGATCAGGAGCCCCTCCCCAGCTTCCCTGGAGCCCCTCAGGTCTTTCTGAGAAGAGGGGCGAAGCCTGAAGGATGAAGACCTCAGCTTTTGGTGTAGGGAGAGAGTGGCAGGAGGTGGAAGGGGAGGGGTGTTCTGTTTTAGTTTTGGTTTTGACTGCTCTGTTGGGAAGCAGTCGTCTGCTGGCTCTGATCACTCCGTGCAGCCATCCAGGTGTGGTTGGAGCAGATCCTAGCCAAGGTTAATAAGGTTGCCCAGCTGTAGGAGTGCAGAGCTGTGCCCTCCTGGGGTTTGTTCTGGCTCAGGGGTGGCCCAGGGCTGCTCGTGTGGCCACAGCCTGCATGTGGTGGCCCCGTGCAGAGTCGCTGGGCGTTGCTCTTTCAGTAATGACTCGTTGTGTTTGCCTCCAGCAGCTTTACACAACTGCCTTTTCTGTCCTCCTGTACTCGTGATCCGAGTCCTGCCCTTGCAAATTGTGCAACCCACCCTCAGAGGCTGCTCCAGCTCCTCCTGTGGTGGCTTTAGGTGGGGGTAGCTCTTACTGTCTGTTGCATGAGAGTTCCTGCAGCTAAAGTCAAAGGTTGAGGTTTTGCTGGACATCATGGAATCACCTGGTTGGAAAAGACCTTGAGATCATTGAGTCCAACCGTCCCTGCCTGCTACTGAACCAGATCCCTAAGAAACTCATGTACTTGTCCTCTAAACCCCTCCAGGGCTGGGGACTCCACCATCTCCCTGGGAGCCTCTGACAGGGCCTCAGGACCCTTTTGGTGAAGAAATTGTTCCTGATGTCCAATCTGACCCTGCCCTGGAGCAACTTGAGACCATTTCCTCTCATCCCATCCCTTGGGAGAAGAGCCCAACCCCAACCTGACTCCAGCCTCCTTTAAGACAGTTGTGGACAGTGATGAGGTCTCCCCTCAGCCTCCTCTTCTCCAGACCAAACCCCCCCAGGGCCCTCAGCCGCTCCCACAACCCCTGTTCTCCAGACCCTTCCTCAGCCTTGTTGCCCTTCTCTGGATGCTCTCCAGCCCCTCAGAGTCCTTCTTGTACTGAGCAAAGAGTACAGGCAATTTTCAGGGGCTCAGTGCCTGGAATTTGTTGCCTGTGTGTTTAAGAACAACATAGCTGTGCAGCCTTGCTTGCAAGGAAGGAGGTGCAACGAGAAGGAGGCACCAAGTTTGAGTTACAGGGGTGGCTGCAGTAAAGGTTAAAGAAAAAAGGGCACAATTTGGAAAAAAATAATGGTCAGGTGCTGAAGCAGGGGTCCAGAGAGGTGCTGGGAGCTCCATCCTTGAACGTGTTCAGAGATGGGCAGAACACAACCCTGAGCCACCAGAGTTGGGTTTAACTTTGCACTTGGCCCTGCTTTGAGCAGCCTGCAATGTCCTCCTCCAACCCAAGATGTTTTACAACTCCATGAAAGCAGTGTTGATGTTGAAGTGGCAGGTGGCTCCCTGCTCCATTGGGAGGTGGCATTTTGGCATTTCTGTATGATGCTGTGGGTATTTCATGCCTTGGGGCGTTCATATATTTGCCCTTTGAGCCTTTCCATCGTCGTTCCTAATCAAGGAAAGTCAAACCAGTTTGGGAAAGAGGGCAGTAGCAATTGAAAGGAACACATTGCTGTCTCATCCTTGCTTCTCTGCATCACCATCCATCAGCAAGAATTTCAGCTTAAGGCTTCTCTGTTGTCCCCAGGGCCAGGAGTGAAGGCTCCAGAAGAACGGACAATCGAGTACCTGGAGGAGGTGGCAGTTGGCTTTGCCAGGGGCCTGGCAAACAGGACTGTGTCTGCCAAAAGATCCAAGGGGCTCGTTCAGAGTAAGTCTGTGGGCATCATCTCCACATCCCAAGGGGCTGTAGTGAGTATAATCCAGCTTTGCTTCTCAGGGATGTGTTCCTGCCCCTGCTGAATTCCGTTTCCAAACAGTTTCGTGTTGCAGTCGACTCTTGGGCTGGGTGGGTTGGTGGAGAGGACGTTGCTCTGCAGGTCTCACCTTCAGATGGTGGTGACAGAGCTGCACTTTGGGGCTCCTGAACTGTGCTAGGAGGGAGTGAGCAGCAGCTGCCTCCAGAAGGCTGTTCCTCTTCCAAGTTCTGTATCAACCTTGTGTGGTGGACTAGAAAGGGGCACCTGGGTCTGCTCTCTGCTGATCCTCATTAAAAACACCCTTGTGCAGTCAGCAGAGCCCAGCAAGGGTGGCAGCTCTGGGGGAGTTCTGCTCCCCAGGGCTCAGTCTGTCCCCAGTTGTGTTAGCAGGACCCCTGAGCCCTGAGTGAGCTGATTTGTCTGGGGGATGAGCCACGGAAACCCTTCTTAGCAGACCACGCTGCCTCTGCCTGAGGTGCACGTTTGGGTTGCACATCTGCAGCATTCACATCCAAACCCTTTTGCTTTCAGGGAACCATGGAGTGGGTTGGGTAGGAAGGGACCTCAAAGCCCAGCCAGTTCCTGCCCTGGCAGGGACAACTCCCACTGGATCAGAGGGCTCCAAGCCCCATCCAACCTGGCCTTCAACACCTCCACGGATGGGGCAGCCACCACTGCTCTGGGAAACCTGGGCCAGGGCCTCCCCACCCTCATAGCAAAACATTTCTCCCCAAGATCTCATCTCAATCTCCCCTCTTCCAGTTTAAAGCCATTCCCCCTCATCCTATCCCTGCACTCCCTGATCCAGAGCCCCTCCCCAGCTTTCCTGGAGCCCCTTTCAGTCCTGGGAGGCTGCTCTAAGGTCTCCCCACAGCCTTCTCCTCTCCAGGATGAACAGCGGCAACTCTCCCACCCTGTCCTCACAGCAGAGGGGCTCCAGCCCTCGGATCATCCCCGTGGCTTTTCAGGTTAATCATTCAAAGGCTGACTGTGTGAACAGTGTTGTGCTGAAACCTGTTTTGTGCTGTCTTGCAGAGATAACAGACTATGCCATGGCTCTTCCATTCGTGAGGCAACAAGTCTACAAGACAGTGGAGAGCAAAGTTCAGAAGCAAACCAAAGGACTCTACCCTGCGCCGCTGAAGATCATTGAGGTAACTCCCACCACGAGGCCTGAGAGACTACGGTGGGATAACACAGCCACTGACAGAGGGAAGGTGGTTCCTTCCTCTCAGCCAAGCCATCAATCCTCATGGAAAATCATTCTTGATGAGGGCTGGCTGGGCTGTATCGAGCAAGCATAGTGAGAGCTTCACAGGATATCATCACCAATTTGTGTGGTACTGGTAAGGGGAAGATCAAGAGTCCTAATCAAGGAAAGGCTTAGCTGGAATTGTTTGTTCATGAAACTTTAAGCTGCAGTTTTTCCCGTTTTCCTATACAATTTATAAAGAGTTGAGTTAAACTGGTTGCACGCAGGAAAGTATAAATTGCTGTTTTCATTCCACATGATACTTTCAAAGTGAGTCCCCTGAGTTCCACAGGCATTGTGTTACTTACAGACACTGTCTGTGGTTGAATCCTTATTTTAAAATGGCTTTTTGCTGTTTAAGTTGTTGCTGAGAGTTCTCTAAAACCCGTGAATGGCTCCTTCTGAGAGCAGAGATGATCCAGGGGCTGGAGAACCTCTGCTGTGATGACAGGCTGAGAGAGTTGGGTTGTTCATCCTGGAGAGGAGAAGGCTGTGGGGAGACCTTAGAGCAGCCTCCCAGGACTGAAAGGGGCTCCAGGAAAGCTGGGGAGGGGCTTTGGATCAGGGCGTACAGGGACAGGATGAGGGGGAAGGGCTTGGAGCTGAAAGAGGGGAGATTGAGATGAGATC
This sequence comes from Dromococcyx pavoninus, assembly GCA_033558185.1. Lineage (NCBI taxonomy): Eukaryota > Metazoa > Chordata > Aves > Cuculiformes > Neomorphidae > Dromococcyx > Dromococcyx pavoninus. The sequence goes on from JAUMJL010001630.1 coordinate 318,298, forward strand.
TTGGGGAGAAACGTTTTGTTGTGAGGGTGGGGAGGCCCTGGGCCAGGTTTCCCAGAGCAGTGGATGCTGCCCCATCCCTGGAGGTGTTGAAGGGCAGGTTGGATGGGGCTTGGAGCCCCCTGATCCAGTGGGAGGTGTCCCTGCCCATGGCAGGGGGGGGACTGGATGGGCTTTGAGGTCCCTTCCAACCCAAACCATTCCATGATTACAGGAGCAAAATCCTTCCAAAACCAATTCCCCCAAACCACAAGATGTCTGTGAAAGTTAACCTGATAGAAAATTCCTTGCTGTTCTGTCCTAGAAGGACAAGATGATTCCTACCTCTGCGTTGAACAGCGTTCAAAGGACACAGGGAGGCTGAAGTGTGCCCTAAATATGGAGGGGGTGGTGACAACAGGAGGTGCAGCTCATTAAGTCTCATTAAAGCCTTGCTCTTGGCAGACCTGGCTTAGCAATAAAGCCACTCTGCTGCTCTTTGTCTAGGTTGTGAAGGCTGGCCTTGATCAGGGACGTGACGTCGGATACTTCACCGAGTCCCAGGTAAGGAGATGATCCCAGGTGATGATGGGTAACCTGGGGGGGTGGGGGGTGTTTGGCCATGCACAAAGGATGGCAGAAAGCTCTGTCTGTTCAGCTTTTCAGCTGAAAGAGGGGGAGATTAGATATCAGATGGATATTAGGAATAATTGTGGGATTGAGGGCACCCTCAGCAAGTTGGCTGATGACACCAAGCTGAGTGGCACAGTCAGCTGGAGGGAAGGGATGGCATCCAGAGGGACCTGGACAGGTGGGGCTGTGGGAACCTCAACAGTGCAAGGTCCTGCACCTGGGTTGGGGCAACCTCAAGTACAAATCCAGGCTGGGTGGAGAATGGATTGGGATCAGCCCTGGGGTGCTGGGGGAGGAGAAGCTCCCCAAGAGCCGGCAATGGGCGCTCCCAACCCAGAAACCAAGGGTGTCCTGGGCTGCACCCAAAGAGTGGGAGCAGAGGGGAGGGAGGGGATTCTGCCCCTCTGCTGCGCTCTGGGGAGACCCCACCTGGAGCCCTGGGTCCAGCTCTGGAGTCCTGAGCACAGGAAGGACCTGGAGCTGTTGGAGCGAGTCCAGAGGAAGCCACGGAGATGATCCAAGGGCTGGAGAACCTCTGGTGTGAGGACAGGGTGGGAGAGTTGGGGTTGTTCAGCCTGGAGAAGAGAAGGGAGGACCTTAGAGCAGCCTCCCAGGACTGAAAGGGGCTCCAGGAAAGCTGGGGAGGGGCTTTGCATCAGGGAGTGCAGGGTCAGGACGAGGGGAAGGGTTTGGAGCTGAAGGAGGGGAGATTGAGATGAGAATTTGGGGAGAAATGTTTTGGTGTGAGGGAGGGGAGGCTCTGTGCCAGGTTTCCCAGAGCAGTGGTAGCTGCCCCATTCCTGGAGGTGTTGAAGGCCAGATTGGATGAGGCTTGGAGCCCCCTGATCCAGTGGGAGGTGTCCCTGCCCATGTCAGGGAGTGGGACTGGCTGGGCTTTGAGGTCTTTTCCAACCCAAACCATTCCATTAATCCGTGATTCCATGTTTGATTCCACGATTCCATGTTTGAGTTTAGCACCAGTGACTGCTGCAAAGGGAGTTCAAGCCTTTTCCATTTGTGCAGCCCAGAAGGCCTTGTTCCCCTCTTGTTCCACTCACTGCTGTTCCCCTTCGCAGGCCCAACCAGGCTGCTCATGGCTGAGCAGCTGGGAGAATCATAGAGGGGGTGCCCTGTGTCAGAGGGTGGGCACCCCCACCTGTGTCACACACGGGGGGCACCGTGCTGGGCTGCACAGGCAGTGCCTTTGGTGCCCCCCAAACACAAGTCGCTCGCAGGCAGGGCCGGTGGGTGCTGGATGCTCTTCCTCCTGTTGGCTGATCAGAATTGAGGTTCATGGGGGGCAGTAAGTGCACACCCACCCAGCCACCCCCCTTTGGTACCCACTGGAGGTGTTTCATTTGTCCATGAGTTGGACACAGGGTCTGACCAGCTGCTGGCACATGGACCTCGTGTCCTAAACGCTGTCGGGTCCTGCTTGAGGTTTGCTGATGACACACGTGGGAAAGCAGGAGCAGAGTTAATCAGGCTCTGGGGGACAGCTCCAGGGCCTCAGCAGGCAAACATGCTCACCAGAATCAGAGAATCATCTGGTTGGAAGTACCAGAGAATCGTGGTGGCTTCTGCTTGACCCTTTTATTACACACACACACAGGGTCTTTGTTTTCCCACACTTGCTCATCCTCAGCCATCCAGATCCCTCCCTCTGCCTTAATCAACAACCTGCCCCTAATTACTTTTTACTTGCTGCTCCCACTTTTGCTGCATCTGTGCTCAAATTCGTAGAGTAACCTGCTTGGAAAAGACCTTTGAGCTCATCGAGTCCAACCATCCCTGTCCACAACTGAACCAGATCCCTGAGCACCTCATCCACCCGGCTTTGAAACCCCTCCAGGGATGGGGACTCCACCACCTCCCTGGGAGCCTCTGACAGGGCCTCAGAACACTTTCGGTGAAGGAATTGTTCCCGATGTCCAATCTGACCCAGCCCCCAGGTCCCTCAGCCACTCCCACAACCCCTGTTCTCCAGTCCCTTCTCCAGACATGCTCCAGCCCCTCCAGGGCTTTCTTGGAGGGAGGGGCCCAACCCTGAGCCCAGGATTCCAGGTGCTGAGTGCAGGGGGACGATCCCTGCCCTGCTCCTGCTGCCACCCCAGGGCTGATCCAAGCCAGGGTGCTGGGGGCCTTCTTGCCCCCCTGGGCCACTGCTGCCTCCTGTTCAGCCGCTGTCGAGCAGCACCCCCAGGGCCTTTGCCTTGGGGCAGCTTTCCAGCCACTCTTCCCCAAGCCTGGAGCTGTAGGGGTTGCTGGGACCCAAGGGCAGGACCCGGCACTCGGCCTGGTTGAACCCCATCCCATTGCCCTTGGCCCATGAATCCAGCCTGGCCAGGTCCCTCTGCAGCCCCTTCCTGCCCTCCAGCCCATGGATCCAGGTTCTCCAGATCCCTCTGCAGGACTCCCTATCTTCATTGTTTCTGATAATGAGGAGGCCTGGCTGTGCCCAGCATCCCTGGTGTGGTTTCCCAGGCCCTGCTGACTCTGCAAGATCCCACTCTCCACAAGATCCCCAGCGCTCCCATTCCATTCTCTCTGGGTTTGGGTCACCTCGTGCCTTGCTGCTCCTTAACCACTGATGAACCCCCCCCCATCCCGTGCTGTTCTGATGGTGACTTTGAGCAGGTTCTCACACTGCTGTCACATTCCCCAGCCTTTCTTGCCATGCTTAGTGGCTCCTTTTGTTCCCCTCTTGCTCTGGGATGTAGCAGTCTGCCTCGTACCTTAACAGTGACCTCCTGGGCACAGCCTGTCTGTGCTGGTTATGCATTCCACCCACGTTTGGTCTGGTGCTGAATAAAAGGCTCAGGATACTCTGTTCCTTACAGAAAAGAATGAATGTGTTTCCCTGAGAAACAGCAGCAGGATGGAGATCTTCCCAGAAACCCCTAAAGAACAATAAGTCTCAGTGCTGTGTCTTTTTTAGTGCCTCCCTCTTTCCCCTAGGAGAGGACATTTGCAGATTCTCTTCCAGCCTTTGTGTTTCTGATGTTTTAGCAAGTCTGTAACTCACAGGGCAGTGGTGAGGGAAGGCACAGCCTTGCCTTGGCTGCTTTCCTTCGCTCGGACGATGTTTCAGTCGCTTTACGCTGTCTTTTTGTCTCCCGACTGCTTTCCAGTTTCATTCTGGGAGGTAATGCAGGCCTCTGGTTTTTGCTGCCTGCCCATAATCTTCTGCAAGCAGTATCAGGCTGCTGCTGTTGGTGAGAATTGGGGTGTTTCTTGTGCTCAAAATCTGAGAGCAGCCCTGAGGAGAAGGCCTTGGGGTGCTGGGGGAGGAGAAGCTCCCCAGGAGCCAGCAATGGGTGCTCCCAGCCCAGAAACCAAGGGTGTCCTGGGCTGCACCCAAAGAGTGGGAGCAGAGGGGAGGGAGGGGATTCTGCCCCTCTGCTGCACTCTGGGGAGACCCCACCTGGAGCCCTGGGTCCAGCTCTGGAGTCCTGAGCACAGGAAGGACCTGGAGCTGTTGGAGAGAGTCCAGAGGAGGCCACGGAGATGATCCAAGGGCTGGAGAATCTCTGGTGTGAGGACAGGGTGGGAGAGTTGGGGTTGTTCATCCTGGAGAAGAGAAGGCTGTGGGGAGACCTTAGAGCAGCCTCCCAAGACTGAAAGGGGCTCCAGGAAAGCTGGGGAGGGGCTTTTTCCAAGGGTTGGTAGTGATGGGATGAGGGGGAACGGCTTTAGATTGGAAGGGGGGAGGTTGAGATTGGACATTGGTAAGAAATTCCTCATGGTGAGGGTGGGGAGGCCCTGGCCCAGGTTTCCCAGAGCAGTGGTGGCTGCCCCATCCCTGGAGGTGTTGAAGGCCAGGTTGGATGGGGCTTGGACCCCACGATCCAGTGGGAGGTGTCCCTGCACGTGGCAGGGGTTGGAACTGGATGGTCTTTAAAGTCCCTTCCAGCCCAAACCATTCCATGATTCTGTGATTCTGCCTGGAAGCCCCTGGGGCGACGGTCCCAGCTTAGGGCAGGAAAGGGTCCCACGTCAATGCAGTTACTGATCTCATGGGACCCCACAGCTGCTGGCTGTGATCCCAGAGTCTCTTCTGATTTACCAGTGAGCTGCCAGGGAATGCTGCTCGGAGGGTGGAAACAAGTTGTGAGCGATTCAGCGGATGGGAGGGAGATGGACATGGAAATACTGTGGCTGCTCTTGTTCTTGAGCAGAAACCCAACTCCTCCAGCCACGTGTGTTAGAGATGCAAACTCTTATAGGTGCTTTAAATTGTATTGTTTATAGGAAAAGAGATGGAGCAAGCAGCTTCCTGCTGCTCCCTGGCAGCCCATGTGGGAGGTAGTGGTGCAGAGTTGGCTGTGCTTAGCACAGAAGGTGCACTCTTGAGGCAATGATCTGGACGAGGGGATCGAGGGCACCCTGGGCGAGTTTGGGGATGAGACCAAGCTGTGTGGAAGTGTGGATCTGCTTGAAGGAAGGGAGGGTGTGCAGAGGGACCTGGCCAGGCTGGATCCATGGGCCAAGGCCAATGGGATGGGGTTCAACAAGACCGAGTGACGGGTCCTTCCCTTCCCTGCAGCTCCAGGCTTGGGGAAGAGTGGCTGGAAAGCTGCCCCAAGGCAAAGGCCCCGGGGGTGCTGCTCGACAGCGGCTGAACAGGAGGCAGCAGTGGCCCAGGGGGGCAAGAAGGCCCCCAGCACCCTGGCTTGGATCAGCCCTGGGGTGGCAGCAGGAGCAGGGCAGGGATCGTCCCCCTGCACTCAGCACCTGGAGTCCTGGGCTCAGGGTTGGGCCCCTCCCTCCAAGAAAGCCCTGGAGGGGCTGGAGCGCCTCTGGAGAAGGGAGTGGAGCTGGGGAAGGGTCTGGAGAGCAGGGGTTGTGGGAGCGGCTGAGGGCCCTGGGGGGGGTTGGTCTGGAGAAGAGGAGGCTGAGGGGAGACCTCATGGCTCTCTGCAGCTCCTGGAGAGGAGGGTGGAACCAGGGGGGCTTGGGCTCTGCTCCCAAGGGATGGGATGAGAGGGAATGGCCTCAAGTTGCCCCAGGGCAGGGTCAGATTGGACATCAGGAACAATTTCTTCATGGAATGGGTTCTCAGGCCCTGTCAGAGGCTCCCAGGGAGGTGGTGTAGTCCCCATCCCTGGAGGGGTTCAAAAGGCAGGTGGATGAGTTTCTTAGGGACAGGGTTCAGTAGTGGACAGGGACCGTTGGACTCAATGAGCTCAGAGGTCTTTTCCACCCAGATGGTTCCATGTTTCTGTCACTCTATGATCCAGGTTGCTGGTCTGTAGTTACACAGGCTGTGCTCTCACCTCTCTGTTTTTTGGTGTTAGTGTGCTGGAATCCAGACTCCTGTTAAACACCAAACTCTCTGCTTCCCCGTTCCCTGTCTTGCAGAGCTTTGGCCAACTTGCCATGACGAACGAATCTAAGGCGCTGATGGGGCTTTACCACGGGCAGGTGCGCTGCAAGAAGAACAAGTTTGGAGCACCTCAGCGAGAGGTCAAGTAAGTGCAAGTGTGGTTGGAAGAGCTCTGGGGACCACGTGGCCTGCTGAGAAGCAGCGTGGCAGAGCAGAGAGGTTTCCAGCCTCCAGAAAGTGGCTGATCCTCTGCTGCCTGGAGGTTGCACCCACAAGTGAAATCTTCTTGCACAACCTCACTAAAAATAGTGCCTGGGTGGAGAGGGTGTGTGGAGTCTGGTGGCAGCAATGGAAATTCAGCTTTAAGGGGGCCTGCGAGAAAGCTGAGGAGGGACTTTTTCCAAGAGCTTGGAGTGACAACACAAGAGGGAACGGCTTTAAACAGGAACGGGGGAGATTTAGATTGGACATTGGGAAGAAATTCCTCATGGTGAGGGTGGGGAGAACCTGTCCCAGGTTTCCCAGAGCAGTGGTGGCTGCCCCATCCCTGGAGGTGTTGAAGGCCAGGTTGGATGGGGCTTGGAGTCCCCTGATCTGGTTAAAGATGTCTCTGCCCATGGCAGGGGGGTGGAATTGATTGATCTTCCAGGTCCCTTCCAACCCAAAGCAGTCTATGATTTTTCTAGTTTTGCATGTGTCTCCTGGTCCTTTCCTGCACAGGACTCTGGCAGTGCTGGGAGCAGGGCTCATGGGAGCTGGGATCGCCCAGGTTTCCGTGGATAAGGGACTGAAGACCATTCTGAAGGACACAACGCAGCAAGGCCTGGACAGAGGACAGCAGCAGGTCTTCAAGGGGTATGTGAGCTAAAAGGAGTTTCTTCAAGGTGGGATGAGGCTGCCTTTAGTCAAAACACTCCTCTGCTGTCAGGCAGGGAGCAACTCCTGACATCTCGGTTCCTTTGGAGTCTTCTGTCATCAGGTGTGTCACAGAAATGCTTTCTTTTAAGGTCGCCCAATGCAGTGGGCTGAGATCTTGCTGCAAAATAGGCCCAGAGTGTTCAGCTTTAGCTCCTTAGGCAGGTAGGTGACCTGACAGGTGATTGCTTCAGCTTTTAGATTTAGAACTAAGAGGGGAGGGAGTAATCCTGGCTGCCCTGAGGCCCATGTCAGGGAAGGCATCGGGCCAGACTTGGAAAAAGCTGGATTTCTTTCCCCTGTCCTCCTGGCTGAGCTGTACACCCTCAGGAATGTCAGCAAGTGACCTTCAGACTAATGCACCAGCTGAGCTGTGTGGGCATGGCTCTCTTTTTTCCAGGTGGAAGGAGGGGTCACTACACAGAGTGGCAGTGCTGGGCCTGGGGGTGGTGTTTGGGTCCCAGCTCTGAGCAGGAGGGATGCCCTTGGCGTTGTGGTGCAGCACCAGCAGTCTGGACTGGCCTGCCTGAAAGCTGAGACAGAGCTGTCCTTCCCTAGGCTGAACAGCAAGGTGAAGAAGAAGAGTCTGACATCGTTTGAGAGGGACTTCATTCTCAGCAACCTGACGGGCCAGCTGGACTACAGGGGCTTCGAGAAGGCAGATATGGTGATCGAGGCTGTGTTTGAGGACATCAACATCAAGCACAAAGTGCTGAAGGAAGTGGAAGCCGTGAGTATCGGTTCTGAGCAGCTGGTGCTGGCTGTGGCCCTGTGCAGTGGAGGCTCAGGGTGTCCTGCCCTGCCTGTCACGTCTCCTCGGGGCTGCTGTCTGCTGCTTGGTGCACGTTATTTATGTCAGAGCGTGGGTGAATGTCAGGGGCAGCCTTCCTGTCCTCTGGGCACCTTCACAGTTCAGTAGGGAGTTACTCATTGGTAGCTGAATGGGGCAGTTTGGACATTCCCTGCCTCCTGGGAGCCACTCCAGAACCACTTCCATTTGTCTGAGCACAGTGATGTCCTTTGCCAGCTCCACAACTCGTAGTCCTTCATTCACTGTCTCTGCCTGGCTGACAGTGCTGTTTTGAAGAGCACACTTGGGGATGTAGAATCATGGAATGCCCTGAGCTGGAAGGGACCCCCAAGGCCCATCCAGTCCATCTCCTGTGCCACAGGACAACCCCAACATTCACCCCATGGGGCTGAGGGCCTTGGCCAAACCCTTCTGGAATATTGTCAGGCTGGGACTGCTTCCCTGGGGAGCTCTTCCAGGGCTCCACCACCCTCTGCTCTGCTCTGGGGGGAAGAACTTCTTCCTGATGGCCAACCCAACCCTGCCCTGGCCCATCTTCCTGCCATAAGTAAATGTGTGATGACCGTGCACCTCTCTGAAGTCCCTCCCTGCGCTGTCTGATGAGGTTGCAATGGTCTGGGCAGAAGAATGTGAGCTCTGAGACCAACACTGCAGCCCTGGGGAGAGTTCAGGGGGACTCACAGCTGCCTGGCTCAGGCTGCTGCTTTGGAATTGGTTGGTGATGGTGCTGCCCTGACAGGAAATCGGGTTTGCTTTGTTTCTCTGGGTACCAGGTGTGGGTACTGTTCTCTCAGGGCTCTGCACATGGAATCAGGGAATCATTAAGTTGGCAAAGCCCTCCAAGCTCATCCAGTCCAACATCAGCCCAACCCCACTGTGACCACCAAACCCTGTCCCCAGGTGCCATGGCCACACAGGCTTGGAACCCCTCCAGGGATGGGGTCTCCACCACCTCCCTGGGAGCCTCTGACAGGGCCCAAGAACCCTTTCAGTGCAGGAATTGTTCCTGATGTCCAATCTGACCCTGCCCTGGGGCAACTTGAGGCCATTTCCTCTCATCCTATCCCTTGGGAGCACAGCCCGAGCCCCCCCCCCCCCCCCCCCCCGCCTCCACCCTCCTCTCCAGGAGCTGCAGAGAGCCATGAGGTCTCCCCTCAGCCTCCTCTTCTCCAGACCAAACCCCCCCAGGGCCCTCAGCAGCTCCCACAACCCCTCTTCTCCAGACCCTTCCCCAGCTCCGCTCCCTTCTCCAGACGCGCTCCAGCCCCTCCAGGGCTTTCTTGGAGGGAGGGGCCCAACCCTGAGCCCAGGATTGGAGGTGCTGAGTGCAGGGGGTGCATCACACTCTGCATTTACACTGTCTCTTCCACCCCTGCCACAGGTGATCCCTGCTCACTGTATCTTCGCCAGTAACACATCTGCCCTCCCAATCAGCCAGATCGCTGCCGTTAGCAAGAGGCCGGAGAAGGTGAGCACCCAGTGCCCTGTCCCTGTGATGGCTCTGCTCCCTGGGCGAGCCCTGGGATCTTCTGCTTCATCCTCAGAACGTGAAAGAGCTCAGCCTTTGTCCCTGGTGTGAGATTTGAACAAAGAGAGTGTGATCTTTGGACAGTGGGAGAGGGATGAAGGTAGGCTCAGTCTCATTCACCCCAATGTCCAAGAGGCAGGGTGCAGGAAGGGGGGTCAACGTGCTTCAGGAAACCATAATGCACGGGGAGGAGGGGGCAGAGAAGCTGTGGAAGGACTCGAGCTGAGAGAATTCCAGCCAGGAAGACTCCAGGCATTTTGATAAAGTGATGGGATGTAGGGGTGGCGTGCCATGATGGGAAAATGGAAAAGTCAGTGGTTGGAAGCTGAACTGGGAGAACAGTGGAGTCACATCCCAAGGGCCAACAAGGGTGGCTGTGAAATTAAAAGGGTGAAATGCTTTTCCCCTTCCTTGAGGAATCTGCTTTGCCTACCTGGGCCTGCAAGGAAGAGCGAGCCATTCCCCTCTGGAACAGGTGAAACAGGGAGAAGGCAGAAAAAGGAGGAAGTTCTAGAGCTCAGTTTGGAAGGTGTTTCACAAATGCAGAAGCAGAGGTGGCCTGGGCTGGTTCCCTAAGCTCCTGCAAGGGTCTCACGCCTGCCAGGGCAGTGCTGCTTGGCCTCCTGTAGGAATTCTTGGGGCAAAGCCAGACTAGAGGTTTGTTGTAGGTCCTGTCCAACTGGAATGTTCTGATCTGATCTATTCTGATGTTGTGATCTATCCTGTTCTGTTCTGTTCTATTGCATTCTGTTCTGTTCTATTGTGTTCTGTTCTGTTCTGTTCCATTCTGTTCTGTTCTATTCCATTCTGTTCTGTTCTGTTCTGTTCTATTCCATTCTGTTCTGTTCTGTTCTCTTCTATTCCATTCTGTTCTGTTCTGTTCTCTTCTATTCCATTCTGTTCTGTTCTGTTCTCTTCTATTCCATTCTGTTCTGTTCTGTTCTGATGTTTTGATCCCTTCCCTTCCCTCCCATTCTCTTCCATTCCAGTCCACCCAGTAACAGCGTGCCCCAGCTGTTGGAGGTCTGTGTGACCTTCCTGCACATCTTCCTGCTCTGCTGTGGCACCTCAGTGACATCAGAAACACAAATGGAGTCATATTTGTTCAGAATTGCACTCAGCATCTTGCTGTGTGAATGGCCCTTGTAGTGGCTCTTTATGGGGACACTAATAGGAAATCAATTAACTAATTAGCACATTTTCTTTAATTAGTCTGCAGCTCTCCTGCAACTGCAAGGTGCCTCTGGCTTACACAGGTCTTGGTGCCAAGTGTGGCTTCCAGGAGGCACGAAGGTGAAGTGCAGGTTACGTGGTCCTGCTCAGAGAGCCAGGTGCACAGCTGGATCATCTCCTCTTAAATGCTGCTCCCGGAGGAAGGCTGCTCTTACCTCTGTAATTAGGTGCTGGAAACCTGCCTTCTTCACTTCATCACCAAAAAGAACCCCTAAACAAACCATTCACAAGCAAAACACAGGGACTCTGCTCAGCATCTGTCTCTCACAGTCCACAGGAGGCACCGCCCAGGTGCGTGGTTCCTCTGCCAGCTCAGGTGGCACCTGCAGCTCACACTGTGCCTGGGATTCGAGGACAGAGCTCAGCACAGATTCCAGAGCAGGTTTTGCTGCCAGACCATTCCTCAGAACAGGGAGAGCTGAGCAGCACTCTTGGTCCTGTAAGACTGCACCTAAACCCTCCCTGAGACAAGAGCTGGAGAAGCCAGGGAGAGGAATGGAGCTGGAGAGCGCTCCCGTCGGAGCACGGCACTTGACTTGCCCAGCAGGTGCCTCTGGGAGCCCAAGTCAGTCACAACCCTGCCTAATCCCGAGCTTTTCCTTCCACCTAGGTGATTGGGATGCACTACTTCTCCCCTGTGGACAAAATGCAGCTGCTGGAGATCATCACCACAGACAAAACATCCCAGGATACGGCTGCTTCCGCTGTCGCTGTTGGCCTCAAACAGGGCAAGATCGTCATCGTGGTAAAGGTGAGGGAACTCTGTGCTGGGCTGATCAGGGAGAGGGCAGCTTTGTGTGCTGAGAGAAGGCTGGAACGTGGCTGTGGATGCCTTGGCGTTTGCTACTCACACGGAAAATTGGAGGTTAGGAGGCAGCAGGTGCCCAGGTGATCCCTCAGGTGTCCTTGAGAGCAGCCATGGAAGGCCAGAAGGTGCAGGAGCAGCACGAGGAGCTGGCAGTCCTTCTCCCAGCTTCCAGGAGGCTGAAGTCTGTAACAGCATCCACCATGGAGCAGGGCCTGGGCAGGACTCTCGCTACCTCTTCTGCCTGGCAGGTTGCAAGGACAGAGGGGCCGTGAGCAATAACCCTCCTCTGGCTGGATTTAAATCTGGAGTGAGAGGGGGCAGAAACGCTCCTGCAAGTGCAGGGGAGGAGCTGGGCCAAGCAGAGGGAGAAGACTGAGCACAGCACCACGAGGCAGCAGTTGAGAACGAGCTGCTGTGGGTCAGGGAGGAGGCAGCAGAGCCTCAGGAAAGCCGTGGGCTTAGAATCACAGTTGGAAGGGACCCACCAGGCCCATCCAGTCCAACTGTCCCTGCACAGGACAACCCCAACAGTCACCCCGTGGGGCCGAGGGCCTTGGCCAAACCCTTCTGGAATATTGTCAGGCTGGGACTGCTTCCCTGGGGAGCTGTTCCAGGGCTCCACCACCCTCTGCTCTGCTCTGCTCTGCGGGAAGAACCTCTTCCTGATGGCCAACCCAACCCTGCCCTGGCCCATCTTCCTGCCATTCCCTGGGCTCCTGTCCTTGCTCACCAGAGAGCAGAGCTCAGCCCCTCTTTCCCCTCCCTCCCTTGGGAGAAGGCAGCGAACAGCTCTGAGATCCCCCCTCAGTCTCCTCTTCTCCAGCTGAACAGACCCAGTGCCTTCAGCCTCTCCTCCGAGGATTTCCCCTCCAGACCCTTCCCCAGCTTTGGGGCCTCCTCTGGACTCTCTCCAGTGCTTTGATGCCCTTTTTATCCCGGGGTGCCCCAAAGTTCCCCCAATCCTCGAGGTGGGGCCTCCCCAGAGCAGAGCAGAGCGGGACAATCCTCTCCCTGACCTGGCTGGCAATGCTGGGCTTGATGCCCCCCAGGACACGGTTGCCCTCTTGGCTGCCAGGGCTCGCTAGTGGCTCGTGGTCACCTTGACATGGAGCAGCTAATCTGTTGCTTCCAGCCTTTGTGAGCAGTATCAGAGGTGAAACAAGGAGTTTATGCCTTTTTCTCTTGCTCTGAGCACCCACCATCAGCCTTTGGACTTGAAGCGTGGGGACTTGTGCAGCTGGCTTATTTTAAATAAAAGCTATCTGAAATGAAAACACACTGGTGGGAAATTCCAGGGAGTTCATGGAAGCCTTCAAACACTGCTGAGTCCTACAGGGAAAAACCCTACCCTGGAGTCCATAGCATCCTGTTGGAAATGAGAGTTGAGCGTGTCTGCCTGGCGCGTCGGTGCCTGGGCTGGGAAACGCAGTTCCTGCGCTGCCAAGGGAAGCCGTGTCCTGCAGCTGGTACTCACCTGCCTTCCTGCTGCTCTCCTCTTCCCTAGGATGGACCTGGATTCTACACCACCAGGTGCCTGGGGCCGATGCTGGCAGAAGTGGTCCGGGTTCTCCAGGTGGGTATCTACCAAATACTTATGTGAACTCCTGCTGCTTCTTGCCCCTGCCCTGGCTGAGAAGGGAGGTGGGCAACCCCCCCCAGTGCTCGTGGTTGTCTCCAGCCTGCTCTTGGTGATCTCATGAGACCCAGTGCAGATAGTGGTGAGGTTCTTTCCTCCCCACGTGTCACCAGGGGAGAGCTGGGAGTGGCTCAAGCACCGTCACGCTGCTCCTGTCTCTAACCAGACAGCTGACAGGGCTGCTCGTGGTCTGTGGCCCCGCAGGCACAAGGCTTTGTTGCCCCCACACTGGGGATTCCAGGACCCTCACCCAGAGACACCATTGCTTCCCCTTCTCTTCCTGCAGGAGGGCATCGACCCCAAGAAAATAGATGCCATCTCTACAGCCTTCGGCTTCCCGGTGGGAGCCGCCACGCTGATCGACGAGGTGGGCGTGGATGTGGCCACACACGTGGCTGAGGACCTTGGCAAAGCCTTTGGCGAGCGCTTTGGAGGGGGCAGCATCGAGTTGTTCAAGCTCATGGTTGAAAAAGGCTTCCTAGGTGAGGCACTGGGCTGTTCTAACCCAACACATTTCCCCTTTGTTCAAGGAGAAGTGTCAGCATCCCTGGCAGGCTCTTCTGCCCCAGGTGAGGGCAGGTGGAGAGCAGTCCTGGGAGGGGGTCAGGAGCAGACTTTGGCTGCAGCCAGACCTTCTTTACAGAAAAGGAACAAGGGTGTTCCTCGGAGCAAGGGCAGCAGAGGAGATCTCACAAAGCTCTGTCTGGCTCCTCCACTAAACCTGTACTCCAGGGGGTGAGGAGCAAGTGGCTGGAAAGAGGTGAACTCCAGAGAAGCAGGGCCTGAGCTGAGCTTTAGAAGCCCTCTGTGAGGCAAAGTTACCTCTCTCCATATGGCTGGAGCTGTTCCCTGGTGGCACTGAGTTCCAAGAGACAGCGGTGCCTCTGAGAGCACTGGGATGGAGCAGCGTCCATCGGTGGGACCTGTGCTTGGCCCATGACAGCTCTCGCCCTCCAGTGCCCCTTGCTGTGACCAGACCCTGGCAGAGGGGTTGCTCAGGAGATCCTGTCATCTCTGTCCCTTTCTCCCAAGGACTGTGTCTCTTTGTAGCCACAGAAGGGGTTCCTTGGTTGTCCTCTGGACCTGGTGAAGGCATTTTGGCCAGCAGGTTGAGGGAGGGTTTATCTCTGGTGAAACCTCCTGAAGCCCTGCATTGAGTTCTGGAGTCTTCAACACAGGAGGGGCCTGGAGCAAGTCCAGAGGAGGCCACGGAGATGATCCAAGGGCTGGAGAACCTCTGCTGTGAGGACAGGCTGGGAGAGTTGGGATTGTTCAGCCTGGAGAAGAGAAGGCTGTGGGGAGCCCTTAGAGCAGCCTCCCAGGACTGAAAGGGGCTCCAGGAAAGCTGGGGAAGGGTTCTGGATCAGGGAGTGTAGGGACAGGATGAGGGGGAAGGGTTTGGAGCTGAAAGAGGGGAGATTGGGATGAGATCTTGGGGAGAAATGTTTTGGTGTGAGGGTGGGGAGGCCCTGTCCCAGGTTTCCCAGAGCAGTGGTGGCTGCCCCATCCCTGGAGGTGTTAAAGGCCAGGTTGGATGTGGCTTGGAGCCCCCTGGTCCAGTGGGAGGTGTCCCTGCCCATGGCAGGGCGTGGGACTGGGTGGGCTTTTAGGTCCCTTCCTACCCAAACCATTCCATGATTCTATCATCTCTTTTTATCCCCACAGGTCGCAAGGCAGGGAAAGGCTTTTATATTTACCAGGAGGGGGTGAAGAACAGGAGTGTGAATTCTGGCATGGATGAGATCTTGGCACGGTTCAAAGTGACAGCCAGACCTGAAGTGTGAGTACCCAGGCTCCTGCTCCTTCCCCCCCTCTGAGCAGGGACATTGCTGAAGGTCACTGCAGGTGGCATCTGGCTGTTCCCAGCTTGGGGCAGGCTCTTGGCTCTGGAGAGCCTGTGCTAGCAGGAGAGGGGCATCCTCAAATTCATCAGCACAAGCAAAGCCTTTGCAGGAGGCTTTTCTGTGGTGGGGCTTGTCTGGGGTTGGTGCTGCCCCTGCCACAACCTTCCTGGTGTCAAACCTGTTGTACAGCTTCGCACTGAAACAGCTCCTGGAGCAGTTCCCGTGCGGCCTGTTCATGCTTTTGCCATTCTTGGTCCTGCTTCAGGACTTGATCCATATCCTTGTGTGGACAGGATGGTCTCAGGGCAAAACTGTTCTCTTCCCCCTGCCCCAGACCCAGCTCTGTCACCAGACTGGGCTCCCCCATTCAGCTCCTGCGTTCCCTGCACAGCCCTCACAGAGTGGGTTGAATCCCCAACTCAAGAAGGAGATGGAATTGTTGGAGCAGGTCCAGAGGGAGGTCACGGAGATGATCCAAGGGCTGGAGCCCCTCTGCTGTGAGGACAGGCGGGGAGAGTTGGGGTTTTTCAGCCTGGAGAAGAGAAGGGAGGACCTTAGAGCAGCCTCCCAGTACTGAAAGGGGCTCCAGGAAAGCTGGGGAGGAGATTTTTCCAAGGGCCTGGAGTGATGGGATGAGGGGGAACGGCTTTAAATTGGAAGGGGGAAGATTTAGATTGGACATTAGGGAGAAATTCTTCACGATGAGAGTGGGGAGGCCTTGGCCCAGGTTTCCCAGAGCAGTGGTGGCTGCCCCATCCCTGGAGGTGTTGAAGGCCAGGTTGGATGGGGCTTGGATCCAGTGGGAGGTGTCCCTGCCCGTGGCAGGGAGTGAGACTGGATGGACTTTGAGGTCCCTTCCCACCCAACCCATTCCATGGTTCCTTGCAGCTGCACTGACGAGGACATCCAGATGCGCTTGGTGACGAGGTTTGTGAACGAGGCAGCCATGTGCCTGCAGGAAGGGATCCTCAGCAACCCCGTGGAGGGAGATATCGGTGCTGTTTTTGGCTTGGGCTTCCCGCCGTGCCTGGGAGGTAAGGGGGGGTCGGCTGGGGTTCAGGTTTGGCTCCAAAGCTTGGCTGGAAAGCTTTGCAGGCCTTGCTGAGAGACCTTTAGCCACTGAGGCCACCTTTGAGCTGTGGTCTGCCAAGCCTGGGTGTCCTTATCCCATGTAAAGCCCAAACCAGAGAGGTTGCTCCAGCATTCCCACCCCACGAGAGGTGGCAGCGAGCCTGAGAGCTGGGAGGTGTTTCTGCCAGGAGCCTGTGGAGTTCCTCTGCTGGTACAGCTGTGCCCCAGAGCTGTGACTGGTAGGATTGAGGGGCTCTCACCAGGCCGTTTGCTCTGTCTTTGGTTTGAATAAGAAGTCAGAGCCATGCTGGCCCAGACCTCACCATCGTGACATCCTCAAAGCCTTTGCCTTGGCTGACAGTGACAGGGGTGCAGCTGGGCTGGGAGACTCACAAAGGCCCTGCTTTTTTAAGAAATCCCTGGCTTTTGTGCAGCCTTGAAAAATGAGACTCTAGTGTCTCATCTTGTGCTGCTGCTACTTGCATCTTGCAGCATCTTGCAGAGCTTCTGGAAACTTGCTCTGGTGATGTCTCAGAGTTGAGAAAAGATGCCCAAGGATGTGCTGTTGCTCCCATACTCTCTCACTGCATGGAGAAAGCTGGGCTGATGCCTCAGCCATGGTGCACAGTGCTTTTCAGGCCAAGGTACTCACTGGGCCTGGCCAAAGTTCTCCTGGATCCATCTCCATCCTGGCTGGGAGATTGTGGACGTGGCATGGGGCAGTGGGCAAAGCATGAACCTGAGGTTTGGGTCACAACTGAAGGATGCTAAAGGTTCTCAGGCATGAGGCGGGGCGTCTGCTGAGTACTTAGGACCTTCCCTCCTTGAGGCACACTCAGACTAGGGGAGAATCCACAGTTACCTGCAACCCATTCCACTCCCTGCCTACGCCGGGCAGAGGCAGAGTTCCCCCCCATCCCCTGCCCAGAGACCGGGGGGCATTTCTGGAGAAGGATGGGCCAGCCAAATGCAGGACTCTCACCTTCCCAGGCACTTTGGTGCCTCTGGGGTCCGTGGCACAGCCGTGTCCTGCCCTCCCTGCCAGGTCCCTTCAGGTACGCAGACTCGTACGGAGCCAAGCAGCTGGTGGACAAGCTGCGCAAGTACGAGGCCGTCTACGGGAGCCAGTTCACGCCGTGCCAGCTCCTGCTGGACTATGCCAACAGCCCCAGCAAGAAATTCCACCAGTGAGCGTGGCCTGGCACCGCCCGCCCGGACGCTCCGACTGCTCGAGCCGGGGCCACCGGCCCTCCAGCATCACCCCCTTCTCCAGGCCGAATCTGCACAGCCCCCACCCAGGGAGGCAGGGCAGGGAGGAAGGAGGCAGCAGGTTGCCTCGTGGCTTGTGGTCATTTCAAGTGCCTTATCAGCTGCTCTGTGTTGGGCACATCCGTCCTCGCTGGGAGGGAGGGATCTTGCTGTGGTCACCTCCTTGCTGACGACCTCCAGGGCTCCCATCCTGGCAGGCAGCACCCACCACGCAGCTGGCCTTGAGGTCTTGCCTTTCCATAAGCCTCCAACAGAATAAATCCCAGTCTCCTGGGGTTGGACTCCGTGCCTGCTTCTCCTCCCGTCTCGCTGGGGCAGCAGCCGCTCGGCGCCGCAGAAGGGAACGGCTCGAGTCGGAAATAAAGCGTTCAGGCAATCCTCTGGGGTCCTCTCCGTGCTTGCCGGCTTCGAGACCCATAAAGGAGCTGCAGGAAGGTGGGGAGATGCAGAACAAAGACGGGCTCTGTCACCTCTGCCATCCCTCAGGGGTTGTGAGGAGCCTCCAGCTCTTTTGTCTGGCCCTGAGGCTGCCGCCGGGGTTATCCTGGCAGATGGGCCAGGCTGTAATTGCAAATCAAGCAGCCAAAGGCCGGAAGGGTCCCCCATGGGGAGAGCTCAGTTTAAACTAAAAGGCTTTAAATCTCTGTGCACCTGTCATGGGTTTCAGAGCCGGGATGCTCTGTGCATCCCTGGCTCCCTGCGCTGCCTCCCCCAGCTCCGGCCTTTCTCCTGTGCCCTGGTGGGGCTGGAAGATGCTGCTTGTTTCTCAGAGCCACCGGTGCAAAATGAGGCTGAGGCTGGGCACCGGGCTGCCTGTGGAGCTGGTACCCAGCCCTCAGCCCTTCCTGGGGGGAGGCAGCAGCCCTGGGACCTGCTCCTTGCTCTGACTGAGCCTGCTCTGGGGTCTCAGCCTGCTCTGGGGTCTCAGCCTGCTCTGGGGTCTCAGCCTGGTCTGGGATAGCCCTGCTCCCCCCGTACGTCCAAGAGGCTGGAGAGGTCTGGTCCAGGACCCTCCCATGCTGAGGCTCCATCAAGCTGGGTGCAGGGGGGTTTGGAGAGCTCGGATCTATGGGGCACTTCAGGTGGTGGATGCAGCCCCGAGGATCATAGACTTGTGGAATGGTTTGGGTGGGAAGGGACTTCAAAGCCCACCCAGTTCCAACCCCCTGCCATGGACAGGGACACCTCCCACTGGATCAGGGGGCTCCCAGCCCCATCGAGCCTGGCCTTCAGCACCTCCAGGGATGGGGCAACCACAGCCTCCCTGGGCAACCTGGGCCAGGGCCTCCCCACTCTCATCGTGAAGAATTTCTTCCTGATGTCCAATCTAAATCTTCCCCCCTCCAATTTAAAGCTGTTCTCCATGGTCCTGTCACTCCAGACCCTTGAGGCTGGGCCTCAGCTTCCCTTCCACAGGGTGTGCCGTGTCCGTTGTGCAGGGGAGCTTCCATCCAGGGTCCCAAGATCACCCTGGGGTGCAAGCACCTTGGAGCAGCTCCGAGAGTGATGCTTTCCCTTCTGTGGAGCACATGGGTCCCCAGCCCCACGACACCAGCCCACCCTGCTGAGGTGGGATGTGTGGGCAAGGGTGGGGGCAACCTCTGGAGCCTCCGTCCCTGCCAAGAGCCCCTTTTCCCCCTCCTTCCTGACCAAGGGGCTTCTCCCAAGGCTCATTTTTCTCCTGGATGTTTATTAAACACCAATCCACAAGGATTAAGTTAAACCAGTCAACTCAAACTCCAGTATTTTCCAGCCCATCGGGGCCAAAATTAACCGTCCAGTGTTAAAAAAGGAAAAGGGGAAGGGCTGGGCAATAGGGCTGAGCTTCCAGGGAGGAGGAAACTCCCCCAGCCCGTGGGGCAAAGGCACTGGCGCATCGGGATGCCCCGGAGCGGGGGGTCCCGGTGGGCTGGGGGACCCAGACACACACACACACGGTGCAGAGGGTCCCCGGCGCGCGGTCAGATCTTGGGGCGCCAGCCCTTGATGAACTGCATGATCTTCTTCACCTGGAGCTTGGTGAGGCGGAAATCGTCGGCCAGGATCTCCTCGCTGAGCTGCACGAAGATGCTGCCGTCGATGCGCTCGCGGGCGAAGAAGCTGACGACGTCCTCGGAGAGGCCGATGAAGCGCAGGCACTTGGAGACCTCCTCGAGCGAGAGCGCCGAGAGGTCGGCGGGGGGCAACCAGGGCGAGCCGTCCCCGCTGGGCCGGGGGGCGGCCGGGGGGGCTCCGCCGTCGCCCCGAGCCGCCGGCGGCACCTCGATCACGCCCCGGGCCAGGTACAGGCGGGTGACGCCGCCTTCCGCTCCCCGCAGCACGGCCGGCGAGAGCGGGGCCGCCCCGCGGATGACGATGCCGTCCCCCTCGAATCCCTTCGGGGGGCGGGGGGGGGGCGCGGGCTCCGGCCCCTCGGCGGGGGCAAAAGGCTCCGGTGAGGAAGAGGAGGAGGGGGCGGCAGCGGGGGGCGCTGAGGGAGGTTTGGACCACTCGGGGCTCTCCGGCCACTCGGCTGCGCCGGCGAAGGGGTTGAGCGCCCCGAAGGGGGCGAAGCGTTTCTGGGGGTGCGGGGGCTTGAGGCGGGGGCAGCTGTGGAAGGGCTTCAGGGGGGGCTCAGTCCCCGGCAGGGGGGTCGAGCAGCCGCTGCCCGCCCCGGCGCCCGCCTCGCCGTACGCCCAGGGGTCCGACCAGGAGGTGGGGACGGGCTGGGTGGGGACGGGTGGCGGGCGCCCGGGGGTCTCCCCGGCTTTGCAGTCGCCCCAAGCGCAGGGGTAGCAGTAGAGGGAGTAGGCGTCAGGTGAGGGCGAGGCACTGCCGCTCCGCGGGGCCGACCTGCCGGAGGAACCGTGGGATTGTGGGGAGGGAGAGAGGGGACATCAAAGCCCTGCCGGTCCCACCCCCTGCCATGGGCAGGGACACCTCCCACTGGATCAGGGGGCTCAAAGCCCCATCCAGCCTGGCCTTGAACAGCTCCAGGGATGGGGCAGCCACCACTGCTCTGGGAAACCTGGGCCAGGGCTTCCCCACCCTCATCCTGAAGAATTCCTTCCTGATATCCAATCTAAATGTCCCTTTCAGTTCAAAGCCGTTCCCCCTCATTCCATCGCTCCAGACCCTTGGATAAAGCCCCTCCCCAGCTTTCCTGGAGCCCCTTTCAGTCCTGGGAAGCTGCTCTAAGGTCTCCCCACAGCCTTCTCTTCTCCAGGATGAACAACCCCAACTCTCCCACCCTGTCCTCACACCAGAGGTTCTCCAGCTCTTGGAGTCCGTGGCCTCCTCTGGACTCGCTCCAACAGCTCCAGGTCCTTCCTGTGCTCAGGAGTCCAGAACTGGACCCAGGGCTCCAGGTGGGGTCTCCCCAGAGCGCAGCAGAGGGGCAGAATCCCCTCCCTCCCCTCTGCTCCCACTCTTTGGGTGCAGCCCAGGACACCCTTGGTTTCTGGGTTGGGAGCGCCCATTGCCAGCTCCTGGGGAGCTTCTCCTCCCCCGGCACCCCAAGGCCTTCTCCTCATGAGAGCTGCTCCCAGTCCATTCTCCACCCAGCCTGGATTGAAACCACAGATTGCCCCAACGCAGATATAGAACCTTGCACATCACCATCGTCCTGGGGCTGAGTTACACCCATCCCCAACCCATGGTCTCAACCCACCACCCCATCCCCATCACAGCATCCTTGTGCTGGAGCCCACTCACCCATCATGGAGGCCTGAGGAGTAGTAGGAGAGGCTGGGGCTGGGTGAGGGGGTGGGCACCAGCTTCGAGCAGCGCAGGGGGGCCGGGGGGCTGCAGGAGGGCAGGGGCCGGCTGCCCCGGGGCGGCACAGGGGGCACGTTCAGCAGCCGGCACTCCTCCTTCACCTGGAAGATGGAAGAGCATCATCAGCCCCACAGCTGGATGAGGGTGATGGGGGACTCAGGGGCATCGAGCCACAAGGCTCTGGGTACCAATGTGGAACTGGGAACCTCATGGTTCAAGGGTGTCTCCAGGATTCGGGTACCCCCGGAAATGAGGAGCCCCAGGGAGCTGGGTTACTCCATGGTACAGGGATGCCCCCAG
Organism: Dromococcyx pavoninus; assembly: GCA_033558185.1. Lineage (NCBI taxonomy): Eukaryota > Metazoa > Chordata > Aves > Cuculiformes > Neomorphidae > Dromococcyx > Dromococcyx pavoninus. The sequence continues at coordinate 339,404 of JAUMJL010001630.1, forward strand.
GATTTGGGTACTCCTGGAGATGAGGAACACTGGAGAACTGGGGACCCCCAAGCCATCTGGTGCATCACCCCAAGCCATCATCCTCATGCATCACGCGTGCCCACTCTGACTCATCACACCAACCCATCCTGCTGCATCACCTCCAGCCAGGACAGCAGGTGGGATCCCAGGCCATTATTCCCCATCCCCATGGACAGGACCATGGCTCTTACCACCTCCGGCTTGGGTGACATGGGAGGTGGATTGTCCCCATGGGGCTTATCCTGGGCACACCAGGATGATGTGGAGACCCCAGTGGGTTGATGGACCCGAAGGAGACGAGGTTATCCCATGGGGCATCATCACTTGCTGTCCTGGTGCATCACACCAAGCCCTCCTGGTCCATCACCCCAAGCCATCTTGGGGCATCACCCCAAGCTGTCCAGGTTCATCACTCCAAGTCACCCCATCCATCACCCCAAGCTGTCCTGGTGCATCACCTCCAGCCAGGACAGCAGGTGGGACCCCACGCTGTTATCCCCCATCCCCAAGGACAAGACCACGGCTCTTACCGCCTCTGACTTGGGTGGCACGGGAGGTGGATTTTCCCCATGGGGCTCATCCCCGGGCACTCCAGGATGATGCTGAGTGATGCCCCCCAAGGAGACGAGGTCCTGCTGGCCGGCCCCGCCGCCCACCTCGCAGCAGCCCTCGACGTTGCTCCAGAGCTCCTCGTAGGGGATCTCCAGCGTCTCTTGAGTCCTGAACTCGGGCTCGGCCCAGTCGGGCGTCACGTACTCGCGCTCAGGGTCGTCGGGCAGGGGCGGGCGCTGGGTGACGCCTCCCCGCGGTCCCTGGCAGCGCCCGGTGGTCTCATGGTGGGCCCCAGAGGTGCAGGCGCAGAGGGCGAGGCGCTGGAGGGGGCGGCTGAGCTCGTGGCGGGCGCGGGCGGGTGGGCAGAGGCGCAGGCGCCGCGGGCTGGCGCGCTGCTCCGAGAAGTCGGGTTTGGCCTCGCGCACGGCCCGCGAGTACTCATCGGCATTGAAGCGGTCGCGGCAATACGCGGCGCTGTCCCGCAGCAGCTTCTCCAGCTGGGGGTCCCCAGCCAGCAGCCCCTCGGGCAGCTGGAAGCGGGGCATGTCGGTCAGCAGCAGGAAGTGGAAAGGCACCAGCTCGTCGCGGCGAAGGATGCAACACAGCACCACCGTCTTGGAGATGATGCCCACCAACTTGTAGCAGTGGCCCTCGCGGATGGCGTGGAGGTCGTAGGGGTTGCGCGCGGGGCGGGTGGGCACGGCCACGTTGACGGGGAGCCGGACCTTCTCGATGATGGTGCGGATGGTGTGCTCGCCCTCCTGCAGGCGCAGCTCCAGGGGGCTGCGGGTGCTGAAGCGCCCCTTGCACTGGAAGGGGAGGCTGAGGCTCTCGTTGGTGCGGTGGTTCATGCAGATCAAGCAGGGCATCTTGCCCTTCACCTGCCGCCCGCCACCCCCGGACGCCGCCGCCGCCGGCGCCGCCTTGCCCAGCTTCCTCAAGATGGTGTTGAAGCGCGACTTCTCCTTCACCGTTTTGGCGCACAGGATCTCCGCTTGGCCCATCAGCGTCAGCTCGTCCCCCGCGTGCAAGGTGAAGTTGTACACCTCGCTGTCCTCGCTGAACTCCCCCGACACCACCTGCCCCACCGTGGCACCCGCTGGCACTGGCACCTGATGTGCCACCACCACCCCTCCTAGCCCATCACCGTTCCCCAATTCCCATCACCATACCCCGATTCCCACCATCGTATCCTGGAGTCCAACCATCATATCCTGAAGTCCCACCACCAACCCCTCCTCGATGGCCCTCCACCACCCTGATTCCCACCACCACACTCCCGTGTCCCACAGACTACACCTGATGTGCCATCACCACCCCTTGATGTTCCACCACCAGCTCTTGAAGTCCCACCACCATCCCCTACTGTCCCACTGACTTCTTCTGATGTCCCACCACCACCGTTCCATGCCATCCCACTGTCCTCTTCTGATGACCCACCAGCTACCCCTGATGATCCACCACCAAGCCCATCACCATCCCAGTTCACACCACCATACCCTAATGTCCCACGACTATCCCTGACGTTCCACCTCTACCACCAGTGTCCCACTGCTGACCCTTGATGTCTCACCATCACACCCCTTTGCCCCACCACCACACTCTGGTGTCCCACCACCATCCCCTGCTGCCTCACCACCGCTCCCTGACATTCACCTGCTGCCCCCCCACTATCCCCATACCGACCTTCACACTGAAGGTGATGGCCTCCATGACGAAGACACGGTCTGGGAAGATGCTGGCCACCTCCTCCACGCTGTTGAAGTACTGCACAGGCTCGCGGATGTCCCGGTCCTGGTCCAGCAGCTTGAATTTCCCTGTGTGGGACAGCCAGACCCATAGTGGTGAGAGGAGCCCATCTCCAGGGCTTGGCCGTAGGGACCTGCTGTGTCCGACCACGGGGCCAGTACGGTCCTTCATGGGGGGCAGCCACCCTCGAGGGATCCCATCACCTTTGGGGAAGGGGTAGAGGGGTTCACCCCGTGTGTCCAAGTGCTGTGAGGGGTCACCAGATCATCCCCCATCCCTGTCTCCCACACAGGCAGCATCAAGGGGGGCTTTTGGGTGGGACAGAACACACGGGGGAGGTCTCAGCGGTGCCGCTGCGACACCCCTGGAGCTGCAGGGACCACCCCAAAGTGGTTGAAGAAATGCTCCATGGTTGGAGGAACCCACGGAACCCCCGTCATTACTCCCCAAATACCCAACTTCCCCTCTACCCCACGCCTTAGGTGGGAGAACCATGGGGAGGAGGCTGGGGGCTGTAATGGGGAAGGTACCGGGGGCTGTGATGGGGAGGGGACCGGGGCTGAAGGCAGGAGTGGGGGAAGCGCAGCCGGCGGTGACTCCGCCACCGTTGGCATCGGCGAGGCCAGACCTGAGGAGAATATTAATCCCCTGCTCCGCCGCTGCCAACCCCGCACCGAGCGGCGCCGGGGCCGCAGATGCCCCTCAGCGGGCAGGACCCGGCGGGGGACAAGGACACGGACACGGCTCAGGGGACACGGCTCGGGGACACGGGGTCTGTCCTGGGCTGGGGTGGCTCCTCGGCCGTGGCCAAGCCCTCCTAAGGTGGTTAACGCGCCGCCGACCCCCCCTCTCCAGGGCCCCTTGGGACCGTGAGGAGCCCCTCCCCCGCGCCGTGCCATTATTTATTCATTAGCGGGGCTCATTACCACGAGAGCACTTAAGAGTGGGCATTGAGCTCCTGCTAAGGCAGCTGCCGGCATCTCAGCACCTTCGTCTGCATCGCCAGCACCAATCCTGGTCCCATCCCCATCCATCTTCATCACATCCCCATTCCTGTCCCTTATCCCTGTCCCATCCTCATCCCCATCCTCATCCCATCCCATCCTCGTTTCTATCCTTAGCCCTGTTGCTGTCTGCATCCCATCCCATCCTATCCCCAACAGTGTCCCTGTCCCTATCCCTATCCAACCTCATCCCTGCCCCCATCCTCATCCTTCTCCCAACCCCACCGCTATCCCATTCATCCCATCCCTTCCCCATCCCATTGCCATCCCCATCTTTATCTACATCCCATCCCCACCTGTGTCCCTGACCCCATCCTATTCCCATCCCCATCTTTGTCTACATCCCATCCCCACCTGTGTCCCTGTCCCCATCCCATCCTCATCTCCCTCCCACCTCTAACCCATCCCATCCTATTCACTTTCCCTGTCCCCATCCCTTCCCCATCCCATCTCATCTCTGTCCCCATCTCATCCTCATTCCTTCCCCATCTCCATTGCTGCCTGCAAACCATCCCAACCACACGTTTCCCTATCCCTATCTCACCCCATCCTTATCCACATCCCATCCTTATCCACATCCCATCCTTATCCACATCCCATTCCAGGCCCTGTCCTCATGTCATCCTTGTTTCTCTCCCACCCCCATCCCATCCTATCCCATTCCCACCCCTGTCTGCAGCCTGACCCATCCTCACCTGTGCTCCCATCCTATCTTTATCCCCAGGCTATCCCATCTCATCCCCGTTCCTGTCACCATCCCATTCTCATCCCTGTTCTTGTCGCCATCCCATCCTCATCCTTGTCACCACTCCCATCCAGTCCCACCCCATCCTCATCACTCTCCCTGTCCTCATCCTATCCCAACCCTGTCCTTGCCCTATCCCATGCCCATCCCTATCTACATCCCATCCCAATCTACATCCTGTTCCATCCCATCCCTGTCCCTATCTACATCCCATCCTTGTCTACATCCCATTCCCATACCTGTCTATATCCCATCTCATCCTATCCCCAACCTGATCCTCATCCCTATCTACATCCCATCCCATCCCATCCTGTCTGATCCCATTCCCATCCCCATCCTATCCCATCTCATCCCCATACTCATCCCATCACATCTGCATCCCATCGTCATCCCATCCCATCTGATCCCATTTCCATCCCCATGCCCATCCTATCCCATCTCATTCCCATACTCATCCCATCCCATCGTCATCCCATCCCATCTCCATCTTCATCCCCATTCCCATCCCATCCCATCCCCACCCGCCCCATCCCATCCCCACCTGTGTCCCCGTCCCCACCCCACCCCGTGGAGCCCCCGAGCGCAGCGGTTGGATCCAGTGATCCCAGAGGGCCCCGTTCCCGTGTCCTCGCCGGTCCCACCTGGATACTGGAGCGGGATGTCGATCTTGGGCCCGATGACGTAGTGTCCCTCCTCCAGGCCGTGCGCCGTCACCGTCGTCCACTGGCGGCACGAGTGGACGAGCAGCACGTCCTGCGCGCTCACCCCCTCCACGCGCTCCCCTGGGGGGGACAGGGCTGTCACCACCCCGGCACCCCCTGCCCCGAGGGGCACCCGCGGGGGGCGTGGAGGCACCGGCAGGTGCCAAGAGCTGCCGGTTGCCCAGGAAACCATTTCTTTGTGTCCCGTCCCCCCCCCCCGCCCCGAAAAGCTGCGACCGCGCAAACAACCGGATCATTGAGCCGGGGCCTCGCTGGGGCCACCTGGGCTCAGCACCCGTGCTCAGCACCCATCCCGCTCCACAGGGACAGACCCTGGCACACAGGGACAGATCCCGCTCCACAAGGGTGGATCTGATCGACAGGGATGGATCCTAATCCACAGGGATGGATCTGATCCAGAGGGATGGATCCTGGACAACAGGGATGGATCTGATCCAGAAGGATAGATCCTAATCCAAAGGGGTGGATCCTGCTCCGCAGGGATGGATCTGGTCCAGAGGGATGGATTCTAATCCACAGGGGTGGATCCTGCTCCACAGGGATGGATCTGGTCCAGAGGGACGGATCCTGATCCGCAGGGGTGGATCCTGCTCCGCAAGGGTGTATCTGGTCCAGAGGGACAGATCCTGCTCCATAGGCATGGATCTGGTCCACAGGCATGGATCTGATCCACAGGGACAGATCCTGCTCCAGAGGGATGGATCTGGTCAATAAGGATGGATCCAGTCAACAGGGATGGATCCAGTCAACAGGGATGGATCCAGTCAACAGGGATGGATCCTGCTCTGGCGGGACGATCCTGAACCACAGGGATGGATCCTGCTCTGGAGTGGGGGGCACCCTGATCTAGAGGGGGAGACCAGCGCTCTAGAGAGATGGATCCTGCTCCATAGGGATGGATCCTGCCCCACAGGGACAGATCCTAGTCCAGAAGGATGGATCCTGGTACACAGGGACAGATCCTGGTCCAGAGCTCCTGCCAGCCTGGTGCCACCACCTCCAACCTGGTGTCACCTGGAAAGGGTGACAGCAACAACCAGTGCCTGGTCCCGCTGCTATGGGGAACCTGGGCCCCACAGCCGCCACCCATGGGTGCTAGTCCAGCCCCAGGGCCCCATGGGAGAAGGACCCGAACAGCAGCAGCCCTGGAGCAGGGACAGCAGCTTGGTCATGGCTCACTTGGCCCCCAGCCTTCCTCCACCCTCCTCTTCATCCCTCCAGCTTCCGCTCTCTTTCTCCTCCTCATCCCTCCAGCCTCCTCTCTCTTTCTCCTCCCCATCCCTCCAGCCTCCCTCCTCCTCACTCCAGCCTTCCTCCCTCCTCCTCCTCACCTTTCCATACATCCTCCCTCATCATCATCATCACCCCATCCTTCCTCCCCACCACTTCTACCTCCCTTCTCCTCCAGCCTTCCTTCCCATCCCTCCATTCTCCTCACCCCAGTCCTCCTTCCCAGTCCTCCAGCCTCCCTCTGCACCACTCCGTCCTTCATCCCTCCTCCTCCTCATTCAATCCCTCCTCCTCCTCACTCCAGCCTTCCTCCCTCCTCCTCATCTCATCCCTCCCCATCGTTATCCCTTCTCCTCAGCCTCCCTCCTCCTCACTCCATCCTCCCTTCTCCTCACTCCAGCCTCCCTCCCCACTCCTCCCCATACTCCAGCCTCTTTCCCTATCCCCTTCCTCACCCCATCCCTCCTTCCCATGCCTACACACCACTCCATTCTTCCCCCTCCTCACTCCAGCCTCCCTCCTCCTCCTCTCCACCCTTTCTCTCCCCTCCTCCTCCTCATCCCATTGCTCCCTCATCCCTCCAGCCTCCTTCCCCATTACTCCAGCTTTACTCCCTTCTCCTCGTCACTCCAGCCTTCCTCTCTCCTCCTCCTCACCTCTCCATACTTCCCCCTTCCTTCTCATCACCCCATCCCTCCTCCCCATCACTCCAGCCTCCCCCATCCAGCCTTCCTGCCCCTTCTCCTCACTCCAGCCTTTCTCCCTCCTCTTCGTCTTTCCTCCGCCCCCCCCTCCCCACCTCTCCATCCTTCCTCCTCCTCCTCACCCCATTCCTCCTCCCCATCACTCCAGACTCTCCATCACTCCAGCCTTCCTCTTTCCTCCTCCTCCCCATCATTCCATCCTTCCTCCCCCCTCCTCTCCATCTTTTCTCCCCCGTCCCCTCCATCCTTCCTCCTCCCTCCTCCTCCCTCCTCCTCCTCACCCCATCCCTCCTCCCCATCACTCCAGCCTCGCTCCCCACTTCTCCATCCTTCTTTCCTCTCCTCCCCATCACTCCCCCCCCCCCGGTGCCCCCCTTCCTCCTCTCACCGTGCCCCAGACACACGAGGGTGGGCAGGCGGCAGTGGCTCACGATGGTGTCGAGGGGCAGCGCCGCGGGGCTCCAGCGCAGCCGGGCGAGCGCGGCCGTCAGCGGCTCCATCGCGGCTCAGCCCGCCCGGGGCTCCATCGCTCGGGGCAGCGGGACCGCCCCCCGCCCCCCGCCCCCGCCCTCCGCCCGCCCCGGCACCGGCACAGGGACCCCCCGGCAGGGGGGGCGGCACCGGGGCCGCGGGAACCCCCCTCCTCGGCTGGGCATCCCCGCGAGAACCCCCCTCAGGTGGGACCCCCCACCCCCCGGCGGCTGGGAGCCTCCCACCCATCGGTTGGGACCCCCGCGGCAGGGGGGGCGGCATCGAGGACACGGGATCTCCCCCCGGCCGACTCCCCCCTCGGCTGGGACCCTTGGTCAGTCAGACATCCCCGGGGAGGACCCCCCCTCAGCTGGGACCCCCATCCATGGGCAGAGACCTCCCCGCAAGCAGGGGGAGGGACACCTGGGCCACGGGACCCCCCCCCCCCCGCCTCAGCTGGGACCCCTTCAGCTGAGATCCCCCCGATCCATCCGCAGGGACCCTCTGACCCATCGGCTGGGATCCCGCCGCCCTCGCCTCGCCAGGCATCCCCGCCGGGGACCTCCTTATCCACCGGCAGGGCCCCCCCCACTTCATCAGGGGAAGGGGAGAGGACACCGGGCACACGGGACAGCCCCCCTTCTGCCGGGCATCCTCGGCGGGGACCCCTATCCATCGGCTGTGATCCCCCCCCTCGGCGAGGAGTGGTAACACCGGAGACACGGGATCACCCCATTAGCTGGGATCCCCTTCAGCTGGGACCCCTCATCTATCGGTAGGGACCCCCTCGCGGCTGGGACCCCTATGGCCCATTGGGGACCCCCCATTCCTCGGAGGAGATCCCAATCCCCATGCGGAGACCTCCCCGCCCTTCAACTGGGACCCCCTATCCCTAGGCAGGGACCCCTTTGCGGGCAGCGAGAGAGGACACAGGACACCCCCCCCTCGGATGGACCCCCCCTTAGCTGGGACCCCTCCCATCCATCGGCAGTGACCCCCTCTCGGCTGGGACCTCTCCCCCCCTCCCCTTCAGCTGGGACCCCCCCCATCCATCGGCTGATACACCTGTGCCGCAGCAGGGACCCTCCCCTACCCATCGGCAGGAACGCCCCCAGGGGCTGCGGGGGGCGGCACCGGGTACACGGGACCGCCCCTCCCTCTGCCGGGCATCCCCACGGCAGGGGGAGGGGACACGGGATTTCCGCCCCCCCCCGGCTGGGACCCCCTTTAGCTGGGATCTCTGGGCAGGGAGATCACGACAAGCACGCTGGGACACGAAAACCTCAGTCAGAATGAGCAAGGATTGGGATGGAGATGGAATGGGGATGGAACAGGGATTGGGATGGAAGAGGGATGGGGATGGAGAAGGGATGGGGACGGAGGAGGGATGGGGATGGAGGAGGGATGGGGATGGAGGAGGGATGGGGACGGAGGAGGGATGGGGATGGAGGAGGGATGGGGGATGGAGTAGGGATGGGGGTGGAACAGGAATGCTGATGGAGTAGGGATGGGGATGAAGCAGGGACAATACAGAGGCGGGACAAGGGAAGACTCAAGATTCGCCGATGATCCCCAACGAGCAGGACGCTGAGAGCTGCCGGGTGGTGTCCATGCTCTTCCCAAACCCTCGGGAGCCCCTGGAACGATCCCGCGATGGCTGCAGAGTCACCTCGTGAGCCCCAGCCTGGCCACCGAGCATGGAGCTCCTTGGGATGAACTGGGATGAACTCTGCAAAACACTGAGAGTCCCCAGGGATGGAGAGGATGTGGGACCACCCGAGCTGCTCCCCACGGCCTCGTCCCTGCGAGGGGGGGAACCCGGTGGTGGCTTTAGTGGCCTCGGTGGCTTTAGTGCCAAGAGCAGTGCAAACCCACCCTCTCCCGGCCTCTCAACACCACGGCAGAGGAGGGGACAGTGAGAAGATTCCCTGCTCAGCCACCCCATGCCATGGTGGACAGGGATGAGACCCTCACGGAGCCTCTGCGAAGGGTGACACCCCTGAAAGCTGAGGGAGAGGTTGGGGTCCTCATGGGGAGCTTTGGAGAAGGGAACGGTGAGTGCGAATGGATCCTGCTCGGTGGGGAAGGACTTGACCAGCGGATCCTGCTTGGTGGGGAAGGACTCGGTCAAATGATCCTGCTCAGTGGGAAAGGACCTGGCCATAAATCCAGCCAGGTGCTGGCACAGCAGCTTTTGGAGAGCTGGAAAACCCACCCGTAATCTGCATCCACAGCCTGTGGATGCCAAGAGGGAAAGGCTGGAAGAGCTGCTGCCCTTCAAGGCTTTTGCAACGGTCCTTTCCAAGGAGCTGGGAATCCCTGGGGCACAGCCAAGAGCTGGGGGTACCCCCACCCTAGAGGCTCCACATTTGGACCTGGCAGACACACCGTGAGGCTTGGATCATCCAACCCTGGAAGAACAAGAGCCCAAAGCTCTACCCCCAAGCCAAATCATTTCCCAGAAGAGGAGCCCAGCTCCAGCTCTCCCAGTTTCATGGGTTTTTTTGGAGCAGACAGAGCCCAGAGGTGAAGCTGGAGGTCTCACCCAGCCCCATCGGCGCGGGGCCGGTGCTCGGCAAGATGGGAATTTCATGGGGCCCAGGAATTAAGCAATGCAAGTTTATAAAAGCTTTTATTTGCTCTTGGTCGGACCAAGATGGGACAGTGATCTTTATACAATTTGATACAGTCAGTGGTACAAAAGAATGTGTTTTAAATAAAAAGCCAGAGTGGAGTAGCAAAAATATTAAAAGATTAAGTAAAAAATTGTAGGCATGGGAGTTAATCCTAGACCTTAGGTCGATGCTGTTTTGCCACCATCTGAGTCCCAGAGCTGGAAGCGCCGCTCGGCCCCGGCCGGCTCCGCGCCCACGGGACAGATTCGGCCTTGGGTTTAAGTTTGTCATCACCAATCGAATCAATTTTTACCGTGACCAAAAGGCAGCGCCGAGGTTTTCTCCACGGCCGGGGCGGGCGAAGCCGGCACGGGGCAGGGCTGGCGCGGGGAAGCAGCTCTCGCTCCTTCCCTGGTCCAGGCTGGGGAGTGGGAGCAGAGGTTTAGGAGCCGTTGGGTGCCGGCTGGCAGGAGTTTAGAGAACGTTACGGCCAATTCCTCCTCTGGGGCTGATTTAGTGATCACTTGGGGGTTGTTCCTTTCAGCATCTCGGGGTGCTCGCTCCTCCTCGCCCGCGCCGCGCGGACACAACGCGTGGGGGTTACAGGAACAGAAGAAGACGGGCGAGAAACACTCGAGTTTATTCACCAGGAGGACGGGAGCCGGGGGCGGCCGGGCCAGCGAGTGGCCGGGTCCCCCACCTGCTGGGACACAGCGTCTACACAGGATCCCGAGGGATTTACAGAGGGGGGGGCAAGCCCCGGGGAAGCAAATCGAAAAGCTCACGTTTAAAACAAGGATTATACAAAAAGACACCTCGATGACTTTTCGCTCCGTTTTTCCCTTTTTTGATAAGGTCAGAAAGTGCAGGTGGAGCTGAGGGAGCCGAACTCTATTTACAATGCTGAGAGGGAGGCGCTGGACGGAGCCGATTCCTCCCGGTCCTGCCCGACCCCGAGAGCCACTCAACTGGGAAGGGTTAAAAATGCTAGGATACAGAGGGAGACCCCCTCGGTCAGGCTATTACAGGGAAATCCATTCAAAACGAGGAGTTCCATGTTAAAACACCATCTTTTCATTAAAATCCAATCAGAGTTATTGGCTACTTGAATTATTTACTGGAGACAGCCCCAAACGGCAGAGCACGGCACAGCTGGAAAGGAGGTCGGGAGGCCCGGGAGGAAGGAGCATCCATGAAAAACATCCCTGTCCGTGGCAGAGCAGCCCTCTTGCGCCGCTTAAACACGAGGGAAGTGCAGCAGGAATGCCCAGACAAAGCCAGGCTGGCAGGCCCTGACCCCCTGCCTTTCCACGGAGCCGCGGTGACACCGGAGCTGGGAAAGCACGGGAATCCCACAAGGGGCTGAGCAGTCCCTGCCGGGATCGCCCGCGCCAATCCCACGGCCCCGGAGCAAGCGCCAAGGACTCAGTTTTCCACGCTGGGAAACGGGCAAGTTTCTTTTTGAGGGAGGTAATAAATTAAAACTGCCAACTGGTCTTTTGTTTCAGACCTCGGCCTTCGCCAGGCTCCCCCGAACGACTCGCTGGGGTAAGAGAGAACGGAAAAGCTCGTGTTAACTGCTGTCAGTTTGGGAACTGCGGGTTATATTCATACACATAGACAACCACATCACCCTCCATAGAAAACGAGTGCATGCAAGGACTCTTCCATGTCATAAACCCAACGGCTATGCAGGAGGAGAGGAGATAACTAGGGAATCGACACTGCCTAGAGGGAGTTAGTAGGAATCCTCAAACAGTTTTACCTTGGAAGCTAAGTCAGTGCTTTGTATTAAAGTTTTGGCAAACACACCGCGTTGCCGTCCTTTTAATTAACACATCACACCATGAAGAAATGCAAATAAAAAGCAGCATGCAGGCAAAAAAGAAAAAGAAAAGAGAGGGGGGGAAGAGAAAAGAAACCGGCAGCGGGGAAGGAAGAGTTCCGAACGGTTCCATCACTGGAACGGAGCCGCGGCAGCGTTAAACGTCGCTTGGTTGGTTGCACCACCCTTTGTCCTCGATGCGTGTGACACCGACGGGTACGGAAAGCAATCGGGAAGGTTTGGGAAGGGTGAGGGATGGATGGGTTGGCTCCTGCACATGCTTCCACCAGAACAGAAAAGAAAGTGAAAACTAAAAGTTCCTTTCCACATAAGGCACAGGGACAAAAGAAACCCCGTTCGCAGGCGAAAATGAGTCTGCCTGGTTCTCTCTAGAGAAAGCGGTGACTCGAGCACGGTATCCGTGACAGAAAATTCCACCGTCGTACAAAAGGAATTGTTAATTCTAACTTTTATTCTTACACAGTTGGCAGAATCGAGTCGAATATGATTGCTGGATGTTTTAATGTCGGGAGGAACGGGACTATAATACAACCAAAACGTAGTGGTGAGTTGAGCAGGGGGTAACATGAAAAGATGAAGTCACGGAGATGATTTTCCTACACAGGGTGTTGAGAAAATTAAAAGAGTACGCAAGCTGTCCTAACCGGAAAAACCAAAGGGAGACAGGAGCTTGTTAAGATGAGGAACAAAAACATCGGTTTCAGGTTAAAAACGGGCAGAGTGGTTTGTTTTGCAGCGAGAAAAAAGGGGCGGTGGATGGCGATTGGTGAGATAGGAGAGGGTTCAGCAACACTTGCTCTTCCAGCCCGTCACCCCACCGCCGCTGCTGATATCTACATTTTCACTGTTGGGCTCTTTTACAGGGGTCTGCAAGGAAAGAAGGGGGAAAAAGACAAGTTAGGTGGCTCTGGAGGCACCCTGGAATCTGCAGAGTGAAGAGGCAGCGGCTCACAGAGCTGGAGCTCCAGAGGGACATTGGGAATCCTCCTCCCCGCGCCAGCCAAGGACACAGACCCAGTGTCACAGGGTCATGGGATGGTTTTGGGTCAGAAGGGACCTCAAAGCCCTGCCAGTCCCACCCCTGCCATGGGCAGGGATACCTCCCACTGGATCAGGGGGATCCAAGACCCATCCAACCTGGCCTTCAACACCTCCAGGGATGGGGCAGCCACCACTGCTCTGGGAAACCTGACCCAGGGCATCCCCACCCTCATGGTGAAGGATTTAGGTCTAACCTAAATCTGCCCCCTTTTAAGAGGCGTTTAAGGAGGGGTTTGTTTGTTTTGTTTTAAATAAACAACAACTGGAGAGCTGGGAAAAACCTTCTGAACTTGGACCAACTCAAAGTAAAAGAAAACCATTCCTGGTTTTTGCTCTTGGAGCTGAGGCTCCGACCTTGGTGCAGCCTGGGACCACAGAGTCACAGAATGACCCAAGTTGGAAGGGACCCACCAGGCCCATCCAGTCCATCTCCTGTCCCTGCACAGGACAACCTCAACATTCACCCCGTGGGGCCGAGGGCCTTGGCCAAACCCTTCTGGAATATTGTCAGGCTGGGACTGCTTCCCTGGGGAGCTGTTCCAGGGCTCCACCACCCTCTGCTCTACTCTGCTCTGCTCTGGGGGAAGAACCTCTTCCTGATGGCCAACCCAACCCTGCCCTGGCCCATCTTCCTGCCATTCCCTGGGCTCCTGTCCTTGCTCACCAGAAAGCAGAGCTCAGCCCCTCTTTCCCCTCCCTCCCTTGGGAGAAGGCAGCGAACAGCTTTGAGATCCCCCCTCAGTCTCCTCTTCTCCAGCTGAACAGACCCAGTGCCTTCAGCCTCTCCTCCTAGGATTTCCCCTCCAGACCCTTCCCCAGCTTTGGGGCCTCCTCTGGGCTCTCTCCAGTGCTTTGATGTCCTTTTTATCCCGTGGTGCCCAAAACTGATCCCAATATTCAAGGTGAGGCTTCATAGCAGACCAACACTGAAGTTGAATTACATGAACCAACGACCTTAAACCACACAGTCATTGAGGGATAAAGAGGGGTTGTTAAAAGCCTCTCTTTCCAGTCCCTGGATCACCAGTTCCCAAGGCAGCACCAGCCCCGTCTGCGTCACGGGATGGTTTGACCAAAGCAAAGATCAAAGTCAAGCGGGTTTGCCCAGACACAAACATCTACCTTGGGTTGTTCAGCAACAAAGCCAAACACCCAAAACTCCGCCATCTCTGCTCTCTTTGCACAAGCAGAACCCCCAGATAAACACACCGAGGCCCAAAAGAAGAACTTAAAGGTCAGAAGAGTCGTTAAGACGCGCTTGTCCTGACCTCCTCGTTACCAGAGGCCAGGGATTGCCATCCAGCTTCTCACACAAAGCTTGTTGAAACCCAGTTAAGGAACAGCTCAGAACCCCAGCAGCAAACCCGGCGTCCTCGAGCAGGGGGGATTTTGAAAGGGTTGGGAAAGGGCTCAGCAGAACTTCCAGCCAGGTAACCCTGAGGAAGGTGAGGAGATACTGATGAAGGCAACCTCAGCTTGGGCAGCTCCCAGCCCTGAGCTGGAGCACAGGAACACCACGCAGGGTCATGTTTGAGGTGGCCAACCCACGGCCTGAGCTCCACAGGGTGGCAGCATCGGAGGGGCACAGCCTGATCATGAGCAGGAATTATGGAATCATCGAGGATGGAGACCTTTAAGATCACTGAGTCCAACCCTTAACCTTGCACTGCCAACTCTACCACTGAGCCCTGTCCCTGAGCACCACATCCACACGTTTTTTCACAGAATCATAAAGTAGGAAAAGACTTCTGAGATCCAGTCCAGCCATCCCTGTCACTGCTGAACCAGATCCCTGAGCACCTCATCCACCTGGCTTTTAAATCCCTCCAGGGATGGGGACTCCACCACCTCCCTGGGAGCCTCTCACAGGGCCTGAACACCCTTTCAGTGAAGAAAGTGTTCCTGATGTCCAATCTGACCCTGCCCTGGCCCAACCTGAGGTCATTCCCTCTCATCCCATCCCTTGGGAGCAGAGCCCAAGCCCCACCTGGCTCCAACCTCCTCTCCAGGAGCTGCAGAGAGCGATGAGGTCTCCCCTCAGCCTCCTCTTCTCCAGACCAAACAGCCTGGATTTGTGCTCCAAACCCTTCATCCTTTACCACCAGACACAACCAGAACAGTGTCCTGCAGCTCTGGGCACCCACAGAGCTGGGCAGAGGCCACAGGAGAGACAACCACCTCCCGCTACGCTGTGTGTCCCAGGAGCAGGAGACAACCTGGTGATCCACATTCTCCTCTCAGTTGCGCTATAATCTTCCAACCACACCCTCAGCCCACCAGGAAGGCCCAAGAGGGCCAATCATTGGAAACAAGGTAGGAAGGAACAGATCCCATTCATCTCCTCCATCATCAAAACTCTTCCCAACAGGCACTGCAGGGTTTTTAGACCCTGCCACGGATCAATGGAGATGGTGGCAGGGAAAGGACAATTCTCTTCCACACCAAATGAGATGTTTTAACTCCAAGGACACGTGCGACACAACCATGAGTGGATGGGCTGGACAACAAGGGCCTCTTTGGCTCTCTAATTCCCTTTACACAGTACCCACACAACAATTGAACATCAAATGAGCTCCAGAAGCTTGGAACGTTCAGATGAGCAATAGTCCTCCCTCTGGGAAAGGTCTGTGATAGAATCATGGAATCACCAAGGTTGGAAAAGCCCTCCAAGCTCCTCCAGCCCAATCGTCAGCCCAGCCCCACCGTGCTGACTAAACCATGGCCCCAGGTGCCATGACCACAGGGGTTTTGAACAGGGATGGGGACTCCACCCCTGCCCTGGGAGCCTCTGACAGGGCTTCACCAACCCTTCCCATTACGGAATATTTCCCAATAACCAATCTGAACCTCCCTTGGTGCAACTTAAAGCCATTTCCTCTCATCCCATCCCTTGGGAGCAGAGCCCAGCACCCACCTGGCTCCACCCTCCTCTCCAGGAGCTGCGGAGAGCGATGAGGTCTCTCCTCAGCCTCCTCTTCTCCAGACCAAACCCCCCCAGGTCCCTCAGCCGCTCCCACAGCCCCTGTTCTCCAGAGCACGTCCAAGCACGCAAAGCCAAAAAAGCTCAGCAGGTTCAGGGATAATCCCCAAAATCAACAGGAGCTGAAATGTTGGGATATGGTTTCCAAGGGAGCCCCATGAGCACCCACCTTTCGAAGAATGTCTTCTGCTAACGTGAGGAATGCCTTCTCGATGTTTATATTTGCTTTCGCGCTAGTTTCGAAAAACCTAATTCCGTGCTCCCTGGCAATCTAAACCAAAAGAGAGAGGAGGAGGAGAAGGAGGTTAGTGCTCCCATTCCATCAGTGCTGACACAGCTTTGGGATCGTGAGCACCCAGTATCATTCCAGCTGCAGAAGGCAGTGGAAGCACAAGGCAGACGGCGTCACAAAGGAAGATGTGGGGATTTAATGATTCAAAAGCGGTAATTAAAGTGTATTAAATCACTAATCAGTACCTGGAAGTCCCACAGAAGGCACCACGCAAGCCTCTCGTGAGAGGCACTTACCATGGATGCCTGAACACTCTTAGTTATCAAGGAGAGCAGAAACTGGGAAAGGATTTATCCCATTCATTGCAAACAACGTTCCAGCTGCTTGCGCTGCAGCTTCTGGGAAAGCATTCCCTGGGCTTACAAACCACCAGCAAATCAGAGAATCCCTTGGTTGGAAAAGATCTTTGAGATCATCCAGTCCAACCTTACTTGTTCACTACTAAACCAAATCACTGAGAAACACACCCACCCATCTTTTAAATGCTTCCAGGGATGGGGGCTCCATCACCACCTCCCTGGGCAGCCTAAATCCAGCCCCCTCATTCTTTCCCTGGCACCTCAACCACCTGGGGACCGTGGGAGGCCTTGGCACGGATGTTCTCACTTTGCCAAGCAAGTTTCTGCCCAACACTTACCTGTTCTCCTTTTGCTTTGGGGACAACTCTTTTATCTTCCATGTCGCACTTGTTTCCTAACAGCATCCTCTCCACATCCTCGTTGGCGTGCTGGAACGAGACAAGAGACAGGTTCACATCTCCCCCAGCAAGCTGGAAATATCCCCTTCCCTTCGGTATTCCAGGCTCTTTGGAGTCCAGGTGAAGGTTTGCAGGTCTTGGTGTCCAGCACGTTCCCGAGTTGTAGAGACTGCTGGAAACTGCTCCTCAGGACACACCTTCAGACTGAATCCTTCACACCCCCTGGGAGCAGAATGAGACTGCCCAGGGAGGTGGTGGAGTCTCCATCCCTGCAGGTGTTTAAAAGCCGGGTGGATGAGTTCCTTAGGGATACAGTTTAGCAGGGAAACAGGCACGGGTGGACTCGATGATCTCAGAGGTCTCTTCCAACCTTGCAAGTCTATGATTCTATGAGACAGCAGCCCAGGTCTGACACCACTCTCACCACCCCAATCCCAGTTACCTTTCCACTGCCTTTTTATTCCTGTAGTTGAAGCGTGAAGCCTTCCTTTCTAAAAGGAAGGTTGTGGCTCCCCCATCCCTGGAGGTGTTCCAGGCCGGGTTGGATGGGGATTGGAGCCCTCTGATCCAGTGGGAGGTGTCCCTGCCCATGGCAGGGGGTATGAACTGGATGGGCTTTGAGGTCTCTTCCCACCCAAACCATTCCATGATCTCGTAAGAGCTCTCCAGCCTCACACTTTTCCACCACCCAGCTTCTCCTCGTTCACAACACCAGCCTGTCAAATCCTCCTCAGCTCACATTCTGTGATGGTGGGAGGAGAACAGTTCCCTGCCTGGTGCTCAGAGGTGTCAGTTTTACTTGCTCCAGGCAAACAGACATGACACCGCAGAACGCTGCGGGACAAGGACCACCCCAATCCTACAGCCTGAAGGACCCCAACAGCTCCAGCCACGCTGCTCATTCTGCAGTGTTTGAAGGGTCCTCTGCACAGTGTCAGTGCAGAAAGGTCATTCTCCTCAACCACTGCAGCTGGGCCTTCAGCCACCACAGAGACAACAGCCAGGGGCCTGGTCAGACTCCTTTTGTACCAGGTATCCAAAAGGAGAAGGAGGGAGGAGAAGCTCCACATTGAGGAGAAGCTCCCCAGGAGCCGGCAATGGGCGCTCCCAGCCCAGAAACCAAGGGTGTCCTGGACTGCACCCAAAGAGTGGGAGCAGAGGGGAGGGAGGGGATTCTGCCCCTCTGCTGCGCTCTGGGGAGACCCCACCTGGAGCCCTGGGTCCAGCTCTGGAGTCCCCAGCACAGGAAGGACCTGGAGCTGTTGGAGCGAGTCCAGAGGAAGCCACGGAGATGATCCAAGGGCTGGAGAACCTCTGGTGTGAGGACAGGGTGGGAGAGTTGGGGTTGTTCATCGTGGAGAGGAGAAGGCTGCGGGGGGACCTCAAAGCAACCTTCCAGTACCTGAAGGAGGTTCCAAGAAAGCTGGAGAGGGACCTTTTTCAAGGGTGTGGAGTGATGGGATGAGGGGAATGGCTTTAAATTGGAAGGAGGAAGCCATAGATAGGACATCAGGAAGGAATTCTTCAGGATGAGAGTGGGGAGGCCCTGGCCCAGGTTGCCCAGAGCAGTGGTGGCTGTGCCATCCCTGGAGGTGTTGAAGGCCAGGTTGGATGGGGCTTGGAGCCCCCTGATCCAGTGGGAGGTGTCCCTGCCTATGGCAGGAGGTGGGAACTGGATGGGCTTTGAGGTCCCTTCCCACCGAAACCATTCCATGATTCTATGGCTGTCAGCCTTGGCACTGTAAACACCTTTCCAGAAGCAGCACTTTCCCATTTCTCCTGTGAGGAAACTGCAGGCCCAACTTCACATTTCTGCTCCCTGAGAGCCTTTCAGCAGCCTCAATGCTTCAACCACCACTGCCTGGCAGCAGTTCTGCTGAAGCTCTGTTCTACAGGGCCACCTTCATGCTTTCTAGGAAAATAAGGGAGCTGGAAAATCCATGTTCCACTTGGGAACTGTGTAACAGAGGCACAGACTGATGGTTGTGCTGCTCTAACGTCTCCAGAGTGAATTCTCGAGGATGCAGGCACTGAACATTTCCACATCAGTTTCTTCTGCTTCACCTGCCCTCACACCAGCCTCCTCCTTCAGTCTCTCCCCTGAACAAGATCAGCACTTGGCTGACACTCAGCAACCCCCAACGGCCACGAGAAACCCCCAAATCCTTCAGGACATCAGTTTCGAGGGGGTGGAGGTGATCATACGCATTATCTTGGAGGATTTATGGAGTCATCCTTGTAAAATAGGTCAGTACTAGAACTGATGAGTTCCACAGCTCCTCTGCTGCCTGAGAGCTGCTCCTCTCCACACCACCTTGTGGCGGCAGCTCCGCCTGCAAACTGCAGCTCCGGGAACTGTGGGATGGTTTGGATACGAAGGGACCTCAAAGCCCAGCCAGTTCCAGCCTCCTGCCCTGGGCACGGACCAGGCTGAGACCCCAGACCCGGCTGAGACCCCTGACAGGGCTGAGACCCCAGACAGGGCTGAGACCCCAGAGCAGGCTGAGACCCCAGACAGGGCTGAGACCCCAGAGCAAGCTGAGACCCCAGAGCAGGCCGAGACCCCAGACCTGGCTGAGATCCCTGACGAGGCTGAGACCCCAGAGCAGGTTGAGACCCCAGACAGGGCTGAGACCCCAGAGCAAGCTGAGACCCCAGACAGGGCTGAGACCCCAGAGCAAGCTGAGACCCCAGAGCAGGCCGAGACCCCAGACCTGGCTGAGATCCCTGACGAGGCTGAGACTCCAGAGCAGGTTGAGACCCCAGACAAGGCTCAGATACCAGACCATGCTGAGACCCCAGACCAAATTGAGACCCCAGACAAGGCTCAGACCCCAGACCATGCTGATACCCCAGAGCAGGCTGAGACCCCAGAGCATGCTGAGACCCCAGACTATGCTGAGACCCCAGAGCAGGCTGAGGTCACAGACAAGGCTCAGACCCCAGACCATGCTGATACCCCAGACTATGCTGAGACCCCAGAGCAGGCTGAGACCCCTGACCAGGCTCAGACCCCAGACCACGCTGATACCCCAGAGCAGGCTGAGACCCCAGACCATGCTGAGACCCCTGACCAGGCTGAGACCCCTGACCAGGCTGAGATCCCAGACCACACTGAGACCCCAGACCACAGTGAGACCCCAGACCATGCTGAGACCCCTGACCAGGCTGAGACCCCAGACCAAGCTCAGACCCTGATCCAGTGGGAGGTGTCCCTGCCTATGGCAGGGGGTTGGAACTGGGTGGGCTTTGTGGTCCCCTTTCAACCCAAACCATTCCATGGTTCTATGAAACCCCAGGGTTCATGTACACCTCCTGCCAGGGCAGAAGCTGTGACCCAGAAGCCGAGTTCCATGGGACTCCCCACAAGGTCTCTTGGTCACCACAAACCCCTCCGTCCTGGGATCCCCCAAACACCACTCACCTCGTCTATGTTTCTGAGCCACTTGCTGATGTTCTCAAAGCTCTTGGCGTTGGTGATGTCGTACACTAACATGATCCCCATGGCACCTCTGTAGTAGGAGGTGGTGATGGTGTGAAATCGCTCCTGCCCCGCCGTGTCCCTGCGGAAAACGAGACAAGAACCCAAATCAGGCCCAACTTTAAAGCCCTGTATGTGCATCTCCAGCACTCCTGCTCCACCAGCGTTGGACACTCTCTGATGTGCACCACCAGCAGCTTCCAAGGAGGCCTCCTCCCTCCCAGCTTTGGGAAGCCAGGCTCATGAGGGTAATGGAAACCCTGGGCTGGAAGTTTTCCTTTTGGATTTCACATTAAATGGGATTGCTTTTTAAAGAACACATTTTGGAGTCAATATGGAAGAGAGAGATGACACTGGACTGCTCAGCTGGGCCTCCATGAAGAAGGAGGCAGTGGATGAAGCCATTTGTGGAAGAGCAAAGCTGCAGTCGCAGCGGGTCCTCTGGTGCCTTGCCATGATGGGTGGATGAGTTTCTGAGGGCTATGGTTTAGTGGATGATGGGTGCAGTTGGACTCAATGATCTCTAAGGACTTTTCCAACCATAAGATTCTGTGATTCTATGATGAACAAACCCAGAACCCAGCCAGGGCAGAAATCTCCCTGTGTTAAACTTTGCTTTTTTATTGACAACTCAAAACTCGCACCCAAAAGGGGAAACCTTTATATGGTCGAGCTCTCAGAGCCCAGGGAGGCATCTCAAAGGCTTCCGAGCCTCAGTGGGAGCAGCAGTGGGGACACAGGAGCAAGGAATGCTCCACCAGCACTTGGAGCTCCAGCAGAGGAGAGTCTGAACAACCTGGATTCGGCACAGTCCCACGCACCCTCCTCTCCTGTTCCTGAGAGGTTTCTCCAAAATGAACACAAAAATACAAACCTTTTCAAGACTCCATCTACAGCTCTTAAGTCACAAACCATAAGCACCGATCAGTCTGGTTGGACACTGCTCAACCCCAGCACCCTGGTTTCTGCAGTTCACTTGGAACAGGTCGCCCAGGGAAGTGGTGGACATTGGCCCACGTTGTCCCGGGAAGCTGTGGCTGCCCCATCCCTGGAGGTGTTGAAGGCCAGGTTGGATGGGGCTTGGAGCCCCCTGATCCAGTGGGAGGTGTCCCTGCCCATGGCAGAGGGGGTGGAACTGGATGGGCTTTGAGGTCCCTTCCCACTCAAACCATTCCATGAGTCTGTGATCCTGGATTTAGCACCTGCCTCAGTCACCCAAGAGGCTGATTGCTCCCAATCTTTTCTCTTCTGCCAATTCCTTCCTTCCCCATTCAGAAGTTCCTCCTGCTGTCACACCTGGGTTTCCTTCAGTGCAAATTAAGACCATTAACCCTTGTCTCACCCTTCACAAGTACTTAGAGGAGTCTGTTTGCTTTCAACAACTCATTTTCCACACTCAAATGCAGTTCCTGCACCTTCTCTGACTTTTCCTGAGCCACCAAAAGTTCCTCAGCCCATACTCAAGGGCCAAAGGTCTTGGGTTCGCAGCCTCACCCATTACTCCCTCTGGACCCTCTCCAATTTTCCCACATCTCAAAAACCAGGATGCTGAACTCTTATCAGCCTCACACAGGAACATCCTCTGGGAGCCTCGTCCGTGCCTGTTTGCCCATCCCACTCCCTTTCCTCAGGACCAAGCAGATGCTTCTGGCGTTGGAGTAACTGGTTGCACTCACTGAACTCACCAGCTTTGCATCTGGCCCTGCTGAACTTCACAGGAGTTTGGTATTTCTTTACATTTCTCCAACTGGTCAAATGCAATTGGAATTGTGAACCCGTCCTCCCTACGGCTGAGACTTTGCAACTTCAGCACAGGAAGGACTTGGAGCTGTTGGAGCGAGTCCAGAGGAGGCCACGGAGATGATCCGAGGGCTGGAGAACCTCTGCTGTGAGGACAGGGTGGGAGAATTGGGGTTGTTCATCCTGGAGAAGACAAGGCTGTGGGGAGACCTTAGGGCAGCCTCCCAGGACTGAAAGGGGCTCCAGGAAAGCTGGGGAGGGGCTCTGGATCAGGGAGTGCAGGGACAAGATGAGGGGAAGGGTTTGGAGCTGCAAGAGGGGAGATTGAGATGAGATCTTGGGGAGAAATGTTTTGGTGTGAGGGTGGGGAGGTCCTGGCCAAGGTTTCCCAGAGCAGTGGTGGCTGCCCCATCCCTGGAGGTGTTGAAGGCCAGGTTGGATGGGGCTTGGAGCCCCCTGATCCAGTGGGAGGTGGGGCTGGATGGGCTTGGAGGTCCCTTCCAACCCAAACCACCTTGTGATTCTAAGAAAGCCGTGGAGGGAAACAGCAGAGAACCTGGTGTGTTCCCCTCCTCCCTCTGTTTTTTTATGTTCCATATCTGCCCTTTCCCCCTCCTTAATGGATTCCCCATTCATTATTCAGAGATAACTCCTAATGGATGTGAGATTGGAGGCCTGAGAGCAGCAAACACAGGAAATGAGTTATGGCTTTCCAACTGCCCACGACTGATGAACCCACCCTGAGCAAACGGCACAAGACAATCAGAGGGCACTGCCCTGGCTTCCCTCTCTGCTGCTCAGACCTCTGGATTAAGAACACACCCCAAACCCCTGGGTGCACAACGAATCCTTGGTGTCGGGAAGGACATTTCATAGAATCATGGAATGCCTTGAGTTGGAAGGGACCCACCAGGCCCATCCATTCCAACTGCTGTCCCTGCACAGGACAACCCCAACATTCACCCCATAGGGCTGAGGGCCTTGGCCAAACCCTTCTGGAATATTGTCAGGCTGGGACTGCTTCCCTGGGGAGCTGTTCCAGGGCTCCACCACCCTCTGCTCTGCTCTGCTCTGCTCTGCTCTGCTCTGGGGAAAGAACCTCTTCCTGATGGCCAACCCAACCCTGCCCTGGCCCATCTTCCTGCCATTCCCTGGGCTCCTGTCCTTGCTCACCAGAAAGCAGAGCTCAGCCCCTCTTTCCCCTCCCTCCCTTGGGAGAAGGCAGCGAACAGCTCTGAGATCCCCCCTCAGTCTCCTCTTCTCCAGCTGAACAGACCCAGTGCCTTCAGCCTCTCCTCCGAGGATTTCCCCTCCAGACCCTTCCCCAGCTTTGGGGCCTCCTCTGGACTCTCTCCAGTGCTTTGATGTCCTTTTTATCCCAGGGGGCCCCAAAGTGCCCCCAATCCTCGAGGTGGGGCCTCCCCAGAGCAGAGCAGAGCGGGACAATCCCCTCCCTGGCCCGGCTGGCGATGCTGGGCTTGATGCCCCCCAGGACACGGTTGCCCTCTTGGCTACCAGGGCTCGCTGGTGGCTCATGGTCACCTTGCCATGGAGCAGAGCCCCCAGGTCCCTCTGGGCAGGGCTCTCCAGCCTCTCTCTGCCCAGTCTGTGTGGACACCCAGTGGTGCCCTGTCCCAGGGCAGAACCCGGCCCTTGCCCCTGTTAAACTCCATGCAGTTGCGGGTTGCCCTGCTCTCCATTCTGTCCAGATCCCTCTGCAGGGCCTCTTTGCCCTCAAGAGCATCAACTGCTTTCCCCCAGTTTTGTGTCTTCGGCCAACCTGGCCAGGAAACCCTCAAATCCTGCATCCAGGTCATTTATGAAGATGTTAAAGAGCCCTGGCCCCAGGATGGATCCTCGCGAAAGATCACAAGGAAGCGACCACATTCCCTGTGACCCTTTGACCCATCAGCCAACGGTTCACCCACTGCATTATCAGTTTATCCACATGGACGCTGGACAATTTGCTTATGAGGATGCTAAGAGGACAGGATCAAAGACCTTGCTAACATCTAGAAAGATCACATCAACATTTGTGGAACCTTGGTAGCTCTCCCGGTTAAAATAACCATAGAGAAGGACTATTTAAGAGAGCCAGGGAAGGAAAACCAGAGAACTTGGGTTGCTGAGGTGCAAAATGAAGACAGAGGAAGTTGTCCTGTGGGACTGGGGAAAGGAGCAGCGCAAGGGAAGCGAGAAATCTATTTAGATCACCCTCATGGCCACAGCGAAGCAAGTGTAAGCTGCATCACAGCACAGTCACCCAGGGGAGAGAGGGATTTCTGGGACAGCTTTCCAGCTGACCTAGCAGAGACTGGAGGAACCTTAAGATGCACCCTGATGTGTTTATGAAAGATTTACGTGGCTGCAACGAGAAGAAACCACAGCTGATGCTCAGTGAAGATCCAGCCCAACCTGCTCGAGACAAAGGTCTTCAACACATGAACGCACATCATTCCTCACAAAACAGTGCTCGGAATTTTATTGCTGTCCTACTTGTTCTTCTGATAATGTTTTAAAACACTATCCTTCCCTGATTAGAGCAGGGCAGGGATGGTCCCCCTGCACTCAGCACCTCCAATCCTGGGCTCAGGGTTGGGCCCCTCACTCCAAGAATTACCTTGAGGGGCTGGAGCGCGTCTGGAGAAGGGAGCGGAGCTGGGGAAGGGGCTGAAGAACAGGGGTTGTGGGAACGGTTGATATTCCAGGCAGGAAAAGCCAAGAGTTTTCCTGACCTGATGTGTTACTGGGCTGTCAGCACAGGAAAATCTCTCATTAGCCGTGCAGAGCAAGCAAAAAGGAGAGAGTTTAAGCTTTGCCCCACATTAGACTTTCCTACAGGGAAGCCACGGTGATCCCAGCAGGCTGAGGAACTCCACAGCTGAGCACGGAAAACATCAAACAAGGGCATGGATGAGAACGTGGATGAGAACCCTTGGTGCCACAAAGCCAGGCTGACAGGCAGCGCTGAGACAGAGAGTGGAGGCTGCTCCTGATTTAAGAATTCCAGTTGTAAAACACTTCCCACTAAACCACAGCCTGCGAGGATCCCGTCCTCCCCAGCAGGAGGTTTGCCAGCAGCTGGTCCCAGGGAGCAGGCGGTGACAAACCCGACACAGAGCCCTGCCCACGTGTTTGGAATCAAAGAATCCTGGAATGGTTTGGGTGGGAAGGGACCTCAAAACCCAGCCAGTCCCACTCCCCTGCCATGGGCAGGGACACCTCCCACTGGATCAGGGGGTTCCAAGCCCCATCCAACCTGGCCTTCAACACCTCCAGGGATGGGGCAGCCACCACTGCTCTGGGAAACCTGGGCCAGGGCCTCCCCACCCTCATCATCAACAATTTCCTCCCATGTCCAATCTCAATCTCCCCCCTTCCAATTTAAAGCCATTCCCCCTCATTCCATCACTACCAACCCTTGGAAAAAGCCCCTCCTCAGCTTTCCTGGAGCCCCTTTCAGTCCTGGGAGGCTGCTCTAAGGTCTCCCCACAGCCTTCTCCTCTCCACGATGAACAACCCCAACTCTCCCACCCTGTCCTCACACCAGAGGTTCTCCAGCCCTCGGATCATCTCTGTGGCCTCCTCTGGACTCTCTCCAACAGCTCCAGGTCCTTCCTGTGCTCAGGACTCCAGAGCTGGACTCAGGGCTCCAGGTGGGGTCTCCCCAGAGCGCAGCAGAGGGGCAGAATCCCTTCCCTTCCCTCTGCTCCCATTCTTTGGGTGCAGCCCAGGACACCCTTGGTTTCTGAGCTGGGAGCGCCCATTGCCGGCTCCTGGGGAGCTTCTCCTCCCCCAGCACCCCAAGGCCTTCTCCTCAGGGCTGATCCCAATCCCATCGTCCCCCATCCTGTATTGATCCTGGGGGCTGCCCCAACCCAGGTGTAGGACCTTGCCCTTGGCCTTGTTGAACCTCATTAGGTTCCCACAGCCCCATTTCTCCAACCTGTCCAGGTCCCTCTGGATCCCATCCCATCCTTCTGGTGCCACCACTGCCCCTCTCAGCTTGTGTCACCCCCAAACCTGCTGAGGGTGCCCTCGACCCTGCTGTCAATATCATTAATGAAGATATTGAACTGTAGTGGTCCCAGTACAGACCCTGAGGGCACCACTCCTCACGGGTCTCCGGGTGCACATGGAACCATGGATCACTCCTCTCTGAATGTGGCCATCCAAGCAATTCCTTCTCCACCGAGCAATCCACCCATCAAATCCATATCCCTCCAGTTTAGAGAGAAGGACGTTACACGTGAGCATGTCAAAGGCTTTAGAGAAGTCCAGTTTAGGGGATCACATGGGGCTTTGCCACTGCTGAAAGCCCAAACCATGGTTATGAATCCGATATCTGAACGGAATCCCATAAAGAGAGACCCTTTCTGATGGAAACCCCCTTCCCAGAGGAGCCACGGATGGGCCTTACTCACCATATCTGCAGCTTGATCTTCTTTCCTTGCAACTCAACGGTTTTAATCTTGAAGTCTATCCCTAAAATAAACAAATACAGAAATTCATAATTAGTCTTTGATTTAGAAGAAACCCAATTTCGCATCAAATTCCAAATTCCTGCAGGTTTCTTCTTTCACTCAACTGTCCAGTAAACCCTGGCTCTCCAAGGAAGAAGGAACATGAGAGGAACGTGAGGACCATCACAAGGAGGGCCTCAGGATCTACAGCCCAATAAGGGACCCCTCCAGGTAACGTTTTGAGATGATCTGGTTCACAAAAGCTTGTTTTTATGAAAGAACAGTATTCAGGATTTTGCAGTTTTTCCGGAGGGCTTCCAAAAAGGAGGAGTTTGGGTGTAAATTTAAGCATCCTACACCAAACAGCAGGCTTTCTTCTAGTATTTTAAATGATTAAACCACAATATTTCACATACACTGAAAAAAAACTACGGAACACTGGTGAATTTTGATTTATTTACTCTTATAACCGACTTTCACGACCCCTCTGAAATCCCTGCCTGAAATCCCCCTCCAAGATTCTCCTCCCCATGAACCTCGTTCAAGTCATCTACCAGGAAAAATAACAGCAGCTACAGAAACCTGTTGCCTGTTTAACAGAAGTCCAAGTGCCCACGCCAGGATTCCACTGTTCAAACCAAGCTTTCCACGCTGTTGGAATGAGGAGCAGAAGCCCCGAGGTGTCTCCAGAACTGAACGTGGATGTGGTTTACAGCCAGGCAACCTCCAGCTTCCATAACGCGAGAAGAAGGGCTTCAGCACCACAAAGCATTCAACCAGTGATAAAAGCCACGTTACCAGCCTAAGGTGGCACCCAACCACCACGACTCTTCGTCCAGGCCCACCCCTGCTCAGGCCATGGGTGCAGGGTGAGCAACATCATGACTTGACAGGAGCAAGCAACCACGACCCTCGACGCGAGTAAGCAGAGACCATCCTGAGAGACTGAGATGGTATCCAAGGAAGTTCATCAACAATGGGACTTGCAAGGTCTGGAGATGAAGAGGAGTTGCCCTGAGAAGACTTTGGGAAAGAGAAACTATCAAACTGAAGATGGATTGTGAGCTGAGATCAATGCCACAACCAGCAAGGACATCTTCATGATGAGATCTGATACAACAAACTCTTCCAGCTGAAGTTTTCTGCTCCCAGAAGTGTCAGGCACTGGAGAAAGGACAACTGAAACAACCAACTGCTAAACATGAAGACACAATGAACCGAAGGCAGGGGCCTCAGTGGCACCAGATCATAGAATCACAGAATCACCAATGATGGAAAAGACCTCTAGGATCATCCAGTCCAACCATCGACGCAGCGTTACCCACCCATGAGCAAAGAACAACCCAGATGACCAACGGAAGGCTGGGAGATCACCGTTCCACCACCTCAGAGCTCCTACAAGCCCAAGGAGAGGCAAATCTCCAGCTGGAAAACACCACCTGGTGAGAACTTCCATAACACCGCTGCTGAAAGACCTGGAGAAACCTCATCTGCACACCCTGTACAAACTCATACCTCCTCCCTGGAACAGACGGGCTCAGACCCCTACGGACACCACAGGAGTGAAGCCAGGAAGAAGAGCACCCTCCCAGCTCCTTGAGCAGGTGAGGCTTGAGGACCACCTCTTATTTCATCCTTCTCTCAAAACTGCCTAAAGGAATCATCAGCACCGACTGCGCCCAGTGAAGTGAGAGCACCACGAGTCACCAAGCTGAGAGGGGCAGTGGTGGCACCAGAAGGATGGGATGGGATGGGATCCAGAGGGACCTGGACAGGCTGGAGAAGTGGGGCTGTGGGGGAACCTCATGAGGTTCAACAAGGCCAAGGGTAAGGTCCTACACCTGGGTCAGAGCAACCCCTGGGAATCAATAAAGGATGGGGGACGATGGGATTGGGATCAGCCCTGGGGAGAAGGACCTGGGGTGCTGGGGGAGGAGAAGCTCCCCAGGAGCTGGCAATGGGTGCTCCCAGCCCAGAAACCAAGGGTGTCCTGGGCTGCACCCAAAGAGTGGGAGCAGAGGGGAGGGAGGGGATTCTGCCCCTCTGCTGCGCTCTGGGGAGACCCCACCTGGAGCCCTGAGTCCAGCTCTGGAGTCCTGAGCACAGGAAGGACCTGGAGCTGTTGGAGCGAGTCCAGAGGAGGCCACAGAGATGATCCAAGGGCTGGAGAACCTCTGCTGTGAGGACAGGGTGGGAGAGTTGGGGTTGTTCATCGTGGAGAGGAGAAGGCTGTGGGGAGACCTTAGAGCAGCCTCCCAGGACTGAAAGGGGCTCCAGGAAAGCTGGGGAGGGACTTTTTCCGAGGGCCTGGAGTGATGGGATGAGGGGGAATGACTTTAAATTGGAAGGAAGGAGATTTTGATATTGGACATTGGGAAGAAATTCTTGATGATGAGGGTGGGGAGGCCCTGTCCCAGGTTGCCCAGAGCAGCAGTGAGTGCTTCATCCCTGGAGGTGTTCAAGGCCAGGCAGGATGGGGCTTGGAGCCCCCTGATGTGGTTAAAGATGTCCCTGCCCATGGCAGGGGATGGGACTGGCTGGGCTTTGAGGTCCCTTCCAACCCAAACCACTCTATGATTCTATGACTTGGCCAAGGCTGATATTTGGGCATAAAAAACATCTCTAATTCCATGCTACACGTGGCTTCCACCCCAATTACCAAACAACACCCGTTCAGCCCTCAGAACAGAACGATGGACGTAAACAGCAGCGACGATTTGCTCCAAATCCTTCCAAAGGAGTTTTAACAGCCTGGAAAAACAAGAGTTCTGCATTGCTGCAGGGCCCATCCTGTTCCAAGTCTTCTCCAAACAGTCACTGGTGATACTGGGCTGGGAGAAACACCAAGGCTTGAGAGAGAAGAGATTGCAGGAACGCGGAGCTTCCCGTAACGCTGAGTTGAGGAAAGAGTTGAAGAAGGGAGAGGGTATAAAAAATGAATGGGGTACAGCACGGAGCTCCTGCTGTCACAGAAGGATAATGACAGGGCTAATGAATTAAAGATGAGCATGAAATTATGGCCTAGTTAAGTGTCCATAAGATACCCATCAGCTTCAACAGGGCAAGCTTTGCTTCGCCGAGGAACGAGGAAGCACAGTGCCAGCTACTGAACACGGCCTGGAACCCCACACTGCAACCCCTTGGAAGGGTTTGCTCCACCCCAGCTCATACAGCCTGACAGTGATGGCTCCTCACGGTCAGACCAGTCAGAGCTTCCAGCTCCCTTCTGGGTCTCCTTCCCATCTCAGGTCATGGAATCAGGGAATCATTTTGGTTGGAAAAGCCCTCGAAGCTCATCCAGTTCAACACCAGCCCAACCCCATCGTGATCACCAAACCCTGCCCCCAGGTGCCATGGCCACACGGGTTTGAACCCACTCCAGGGATGGGAACTCCACCACCTCCCTGGGAGCCTCTGACAGGGCTTCCCCACTCTTTTCATGAAGGAATTGTTCCCAATATCCAATCTAAACCTCCTCTGGTGCAACTTGAGGCCACTTCCTCGCATCTTGTTCTTGGGAGCAGAGCCCAACCCCCCCTGGCTCCACCCTCCTCTCCAGGAGCTGCAGAGAGCCATGAGGTCTCCCCTCAGCCTCCTCTTCTCCAGACCAAACCCCCCCAGGGCCCTCAGCCACTCCCACAACCCCTCTTCTCCAAACCCTTCCCCAGCTCCACTCCCTTCTCCAGACGCGCTCCAGCCCCTCCAGGGCTTTCTTGGAGGGAGGGGCCCAACCCTGAGCCCAGGATTCCAGGTGCTGAGTGCAGGGGGATGATCCCTGCCCTGCTTCTGCTGCCACCCCAGGGCTGAGCCAAGCCAGGGTGCTGGGGGCCTTCTTGCCCACCTGGGCCACTGTACCAGTTGCTTTCACCAACCTATGGGCCCAGGTGTGACAAAAACTAAAACCATGGTGCTAAAAAAGAGAGAAGCTCTTCCTGGGTTTTTGAGCTTCCTGATCTTCATGTGAAGCCTGAAGAGCCACCAGCAGTGACCTCTGGGTGTGTGCAAACAAGATCCACCCTTACACAAATACTGAGTCAGTGCTGCCAACGGGCAGGCTGAGAGGAGCAGCAGGAGCTGGACAGCCACATCGTGCCCACGGCCACTCGCACCGCGCTCCCCACACCCACACGGCTTTTGCCAACAGCTCCTGGTAAAGCACTCGGCCCCGTTTGTGTAGGGTCTGAACATCTTAGGGAACCCAGAACGATTTGCTCAACAGTGTTGGGCTTCCATCGCTCTCAGGTGAGGGGGGAAACAGTCTGAAGTTGAAAGAAGAGAGATTTAGAAGAGAAATTCCTCAAGATAAAGGGAAATGCTCTACAAAGTTACTTCTCAAAGAACATTATCGGCTCTGTTTGACCTGGACCTCAGACTGAAGGTGAAAGAGGGGAGACTCAGATGAGATCTTAGGAAGAAATGTTCCCCTGTGAGGATGGGGAGGCCCTGGCCCAGGTTTCCCAGAGCAGTGGTGGCTGCCCCATCCCTGGAGGGGTTCCAGGCCAGGTTGGATGAGTCTTAGAGCCCCCTGATCCAGTGGGAGGTGTCCCTGCACATGGCAGTGGGGTTAGAACAGGATAGGCTTTGAAGTCCCTCCAAACCTAAACCCTTCCATGGTTCTATGATGATGCGAATGAGGACGCAGGACCTGACACAGCAGAAAGCTCGTTTCAAATCTACAATCTCTGCATCCCACCAGCTGTAGATCCCTGTGCACCCTCCCAAGCCCCTGCCCATGTTTTGAAATGATCATTCTGCTGCTGTAAACTCACAAACCAACTCCTCTTGAACACCATCGGCACAAGAGGGAGAGAGAGAAAGCCATTTTCCAGCCCGTGTCAGCGCTGCGACCGATGAGCCAACCCTTTGCAGACAGCACCGATTGTGTTCGCATTCTTCCCAAACAAAGACCTCATTCAGCGCCGGGAGGACGCTGGGTGGTGGGAAGGGGAATGTAGGGCAAGAGAGGGGCAGCACCAGGAGCTCGATGGTCAACCTGGGTGGCAAATCACCACGGAATTCAGGGTGTGGGCTGCACACCAACGAGTGCCAGGGAACAGCAGTGGCCCAGGTGGGCAAGGAGATTCCCAGCACCCTGACTTGGATCAGCCCTGGGGTGGCAGCAGGAGCAGGGCAGGGATTGTCCCCCTGCACTCAGCACCTCCAATCCTGGGCTCAGGGTTGGGCCCCTCCCTCCAGGAAAGCCCTGGAGGGGCTGGAGCGCATCTGGAGAAGGGAGCGGAGTTGGGGAAGGGTCTGGAGAAGAGGGGTTGTGGGAGTGGCTGAGGGCCCTGGGGGGGTTTGATCTGGAGAAGAGGAGGCTGAGGGGAGACCTCATGGCTCTCTGCAGCTCCTGGAGAGGAGGATGGAGCCAGGGGGGGTTGGGCTCTGCTCCCAAGGGATGGGATGAGAGGGAATGGCCTCAAGTTGCACCAGGGCAGGGTCAGATTGGACATCGGGAACAACTCCTTCATGGAAAGGGTTCTCAGGCCCTGTCAGAGGCTCCCAGGGAGGTGGTGGAGTCCCCATCCCTGGAGGGGTTCCAAAGCCGGGTGGATGAGGTGCTCAGGGGTCTGGTTCTGCAGTGGACAGGGATGGTTGGACTCCATGATCTCAACGTTCTTTCCCCAAGCGAGCCAGTCTTTCATTTGTCAGTGGTATCACTGTACAAACACACTTTTAACAGCGCTACGTGAGGAAAGGAAAGCAAACCTGCACGGATCCACCCTCGAGTCCATGGCCTCTGTGCAACGCCCAACATGTCTCCACCAGCGCTCAGATGCGGCTCTGAGCTCCCAACTGATCCCAGCAGAACCTGGGCCACATTCAGATCCTCTGATGAGCCCTGGGGCCACAGACTGCCCCTCTCACCACACCCTCCTGGGGAGGCAGAGCCTGGGTTTGGGGTGTGTCTGGACACCACACCCTCACAGAAAAACATTTCTCCTCAAGATCTCATCTCAATCTCCCCCTCTTTCAGCTCCAAACCCTTCCCCTCATCCTGTCCCTCCACTCCCTGATCCAGAGCCTCTCCCCAGCTTTCCTGGAGCCCCTTTCAGTCCTCTAAGGGCTCCCCACAGCCTTCTCTTCTCCAGGATGAACAACCCCAGCTCTCCCACCCTGTCCTCACACCAGAGGTTCTCCAGCCCTTGGATCATCTTTGTGGCCTCCTCTGGACTCGCTCCAACAGCTCCAGGTCCTTCCTGTGCTGAGGACTCCAGAGCTGAACCCAGGGCTCCAGGTGGGGTCTCCCCAGAGAAGAGCAGAGGGGCAGAATCCTTGCCTTGGTCACAATAATTGACCACAGTCACTCCTGATACAAAAGCACAGGAGTTCCCCTCCAGCCTCCACGATTCCAGTGACTCCGAACCCCACTCGCTGCAGGGCAGGGAGCACCCACACAACTTGCTCAGAGCCCTCAGCCCAGTGCTAGGACAGGCAAGCTGGGCCTCAGTGGTCCAAGCAAAGGGACCCCAGACACAGTCATAGATTCACAGAATCATCTGGTTGGAAAAAGACCTTTGAGACCGTCAAATCCAATCGTCCCTGCCCACTGATGAACCAGAGCCCTGAGAAACTCATCCACCCACTTTTGAACCCCTCCAGGGATGGGGACTCCACCACCTCCCTGGGAGCCTCTGCCAGGGCCTGAGAACCCTTTCAGTGAAGGAACTGTTCCTGATGTCCAGTCTGACCCTGCCCTGGGGCCACTTGAGGTCATTTCCTCTCATCCCATCCCTTGTTCCTTGGAAGAAGAGCCCAAGCCCCACCTGGCTCCAACCTCCTTTCAGGCAGTTGTAGTCAGGGATGAGGTCTCCCTTCAGCCTCCTCTTCTCCAGGCCAAACAACCTGTGTTCCCTCCTTGTAAGACTTCTCCAGCCCCTCAATGTCCTTCCTGGAGCGAGGGCTCCAAAACTGACCCCAGTACTTGGGGATATGGCCTCAGCAATGCCCAGTCCAGGGCCACAATCCCTGCCCTGCTCCTGCTGGCCATGCTGTGGCTGATCCAGGCCAAGGTGCCAGTCCAGCTGGCTCCCAGAGCCACTCCCTGCACAAGGTCACCGAGAACCAGCAGCACCCCCTGGACCACCATGGGAATCACAGAGCAGGGACACTGAAACGGTCTCTCAGCTGCCTTCGCTGTTCTCATTCCACCTTTAATTCCATCACTGTTGGCACTCAGGGACCGGGAGCGTAACAAAGCACTCCAGATGGGAGCAGACTCTGGATTTACGTGATAGTAAACCAGAAATTCACTGGATTCCAGTGTTTCAGCATTTTCTCTTCTCCGCAGGGAGTTTTCCCTGAGCCAAGCATGCGAAGCAGAGCAGCAACAGCAACCGGCTGTGCCTGCTCGGCAAGGCTGCGCGTCATGACAACTCAGCATTCAGGGAGCACCACAAGCTGCATCTAAATAAGGAAACACCTATGAAACACCCACCTTCCATGGAGCCTTAGGAAACACACTCACAGAACCACGGAATGGTTCAGGTTGGAGAAGACCTTTAAGATCCTCGAGTCCAACCACAGAACACACACGGCCAACCCCACCACCAAATCCTGTCCAAAGTGCCACATCCACACGGTGTCTGAACCCTTCCAGGGATGGGGACTCCACCACCTCCTTGGGAAGCCTCTGCCAGGGTTGGACAACCCTTTCACTGAAGGAATTGTTCCCAATATCCAATCTGAACCTCCTCTGGTGCAACGTGAGGCCATTTACCCTCATCCCATCCCCTGGGAGAAGAGCCCAACCCCCCCCCAGCTCCAACCTCCTCTCCAGGAGCTGCAGAGTGATGAGGTCTCCCCTCAGCCTCCTCTTCTCCAGACCAAACCCCCCCAGGGCCCTCAGCCACTCCCACAACCCCTCTTCTCCAGACCCTTCCCCAGCTCCGCTGCCTTCTCCAGACGCGCTCGAGCCCCTCCAGGGCTTTCTTGGAGGGAGGGGCCCAACCCTGAGCCCAGGATTCCAGGTGCTGAGTGCACGGGGACGATCCCTGCCCTGCTCCTGCTGCCACCCCAGGGTTGATCCAAGCTAGGGTGCTGGGGGCCTTCTTGTCCACTGGGGCACACTCAGCTAACTCTGGCAGTCTAAGAGTGCTCCACTGCCACTGGGTCAGAGAATCTCCAAAGAATCACTTGGTTGGAAAAGATCTTTGAGATCACAGAGTCCAGCCGTCCCTGTCCACCACTAAACCTGGTCCCTGAGCACCTCATCCGCCCGGCTTTTAAATCCCTTCAGGGATGGGGACTCCACCACCTCCCTGAGAGCCTCTGCCAGGGCCTGAGGACCCTTTTGTTGAAGAAATTGTTCCCAATATCCAACCTAAACCTCCCCTGGAGCAACTTTAGGCCATTTCCTCTCATCCTATCACTGTCACTTGGGAGAAGAGACCAACCCCCACCTGGAGTGAAGGCGAGGGCCCTGCTGGAGCACCCAGTTTGGATGAGCCAGACAGGAGGACAATGGGAACAGAGCCACGCGCCTTAATTACTGTAACTCCACCAGCCACAAACGATGATGTCATCAGCATTACACTTTTCCCACCATCCACTCCCAGGACTGAAAGGGGCTCCAGGAACGCTGTGGGGTGGTTGTTGATCAGGGAGTGCAGGGATAGAATCAGAGAATCATGGAATGCTTTGGGTTCAAAGGGCCTTCAAAGCCCATCCAGTCCCAACCCCTGCCATGGGCAGGGACACCTCCCACTGGATCAGGTGCTCCAAGCCCCATCCAACCTGGCCTTCAACACCTCCAGGGATGAGGCAGCCACCACTGCTCAGGGCCTCCCCACCCTCATCCTGAAGAATTTCTTCATGATGTCCAATCTCAATCTTCCCCCTTCCAGTTTAAAGCCATTAGGACAAAATATGACATTAGGATATGATGAGGGGAAGGGTTTGGAGCTGCAAGAGGGGAGATTGAGATGAGATCTTGGGGAGAAATGTTTTGTTGTGAGGGTGGGGAGGCCCTGTCCCAGGTTGCCCAGAGCAGTGGTGGCTGCCCCATCCCTGGAGGTGTTGAAGGCCAGGCTGGATGGGGCTTGGAGCCCCCTGATCCAGTGGGAGGTGTCCCTGCCCATGGCAGGGGGTGGGACTGGATGGGCTTTGAGGTCCCTTCCAACCAAATCATTCCATGATTCTGTGAATTAATCTATTCTTAACGAAGCAGATGACGACCCTGTGAGACAGCAGCTCCTCAGTGACCTATATTCCTCTGTTGGAGACGCCTGTGTTCGTGGTGCTTTCAGAAGCTGTTGCACACCGTGAGAAAACAACAAACTGAAACCAGAGCCGGCCCTGCAGAGAGATTTGATTTCTGCAAACCAACCCAGGAACATTCATTTTGGTGACAAATCCAGCCCTCTGGCTTCCACCCCCCCCCAAATACCTGCCTTAATCTTCCAACACAATGGAAGTTCGTTGTTATCCAGCCCCACCTCTTATCTGGGAGAGGTCCAGGTGTTCATTGAATCAGGGAATCATTAAGGTTGGAAAAGCCCTCCCAGCTCATCCAGTCCAACATCAGCCCAACCCCACCATGACCACCAAACCCTGTCCCCAAGTGCCACGGCCACACGGTTTGGAACCACTACAGGGATGGGGACTCCACCACCTCCCTGGGAGCCTCTGCCAGGGCTTCCCCACTCTATCAGTGAAGGAATTGTTCCTGATGTCCAATCTGACCCTGCCCTGGTGCAGCTTGAGGCCATTTCCTCACAACCCATCCCTTGGGAGCAGAGCCCAAGCACCCCTGGCTCCAACCTCCTCTCCAGGAGCTGCAGAGAGCCACGAGGTCTCCCCTCAGCCTCCTCTTCTCCAGACCAACCCCCCCAGGGCCCTCAGCCGCTCCCACAGCCCCTCTTCTCCAGACCCTTCCCCAGCTCCACTCCCTTCTCCAGACACGCTCGAGCCCCTCCAGGGCTTTCTTGAAGGGAGGGGCCCAACCCTGAGCCCAGGATTGGAGGTGCTGAGTGCAGGGGGACAATCCCTGCCCTGTTCCTGCTGCCACCCCAGGGCTGATCCAAGCCAGGGTGCTGGGGGCCTTCTTGCCCACCTGGGCCACCGCTTGCTCGTGTTCAGTCACTCTCAACCACCACCCCAGGTTCATTCATTCATATCTTCACCATTTCCAGCAAAGGGTTCCTCCTCCTCCTGCACTGCTGCCTCCCCAGGGCTCTCCAAGCAGCTTGCCTCACGCAGCACCAGACAGGAGAGAGGAGGAACCACCTTCAGAAGGACGAGAGGCAGAACTGCAAGAGGGAAGGGCATGTTCCAGACTCGAAATTCCTTTTGAAGCCTTCCCGTTCCCCTCCAAGGTGGCAGCCGAGCTGTGAGCACGCCGGCTCCCTTTGTGCATCAGCTCCTTTCAAGGATTCACATTAAATCTAGGTCAAAACTACAGCATCCAGCGCAGCAAAAGTCTCCTCTCCCCGCCAGCCTCACCTGAAACCTCTTCAAGGTTTGTTCTTCAGAGATTTATGTTAAAATCATGACAGCACACCTACATGTTAATTCATGAGGCATTACAAGTCAACATCGCTACCAGCAGCTCTTCAAGGGCTTCCAGGGCCATATGAATTAATAAATACATAGAAAATCAAGGAATCAAGGAGACAGAGGTGGTGTGAAGTGTCTGCTCGCCACACACCAGGCTGCTGCACTCATATAACTGTGACCTCCTGCCCCTCCACTGCTCTTCACACTATATTTAAACAATTAAGCACCTTCAGAAATCAATCCTGACACTGGCAGAGGCTGCCCAGGGCGGTGGTGGAGTCCCCATCCCTGGAGGGGTTTAAAAGAGGAGCAGATGAGGTCCTCAGGGGTCTGGTTTAGAAGAGGACAGGTACAATTGGACTCGAAGGTCTCAAACCAGATGATGCTATGGTTCTGTGATCTCTTTCCTTCCACTTCCCTCCCCTCCCACAGAAAGAAGTCCATTACCCTGCGACCAGGCACCAGATACCGGCAAACACAAATCTTTATATTGGCTGGAACGCAAGCAGCAAGACTTTTTAAAAAAGTACAATGATGTCACAGAATCATGGAATCATCAGGGTTAGAAAAGACCTCCAGTTTCATCCTGCCCAAGATCAGTCCAACCCCACCATGCCAACCAAACCCTTTCCCAAACTGCCACAGCCACACGGTTTTTGATCCCCTCCAGTGGGGACTCCACTCCCATCCTGGGCAGCCTCTGCCAGGGCTTCACCACTCTTTCCACAAATAAATTGTTCCCAATACCCAATCTAAACCTCCCCTGGTGCAACTTGACGCCAATTCAAATCGTCCTATCCCTCATTCCTTGAGCCCAGCACCCAACACACCACAACCTCCTCTCCAGGAGCTGCAGAGAGCGATGAGGTCTCCCCTCAGCCTCCTCTTCTACAGACTAAGCAGCCCCAGGGCCCTCAGCCACTCTCCATAACACTTATTCTCCAATTTCCACACATTTAGGTCTCAAAAGCCACAAGGAAGCAAACAGAATCAACGAGTGCTGCAGTTCAGATGTTTAACAGATTGATTACAATGTGAAGTGCTGTTCACCCCCTTACCTGCCATTAGGACAGCAATTCCCAAGAACCAGAGAGTAAGGAAGGCACCAGCACGACCCAGTGCAGTTGGACCTGGTGTCTCACCACGTGGTCCCACTCAGAGGGCACTTTAGAACAGCGCTAACTGGCACAGCATTGACAGAGACAGCACCCGACCAAGAATTTCACATGGATCATGGAATGGTTTGGGTGGGAAGGGACCTCAAAGCCCAGCCAGTCCCACCCCCTGCCATGGGCAGGGACACCTCCCACTGGATCAGGGGGCTCCAAGTCACATCCAACCTGGCCTTCAACACCTCCAGGGATGGGGCAGCCACCACTGCTCTGGCAAACCTGGACCAGGGCCTCCCCACCCTCATCATCAACAATTTCTTCCCAATGTCCAATCTCAAGCTCCTCCCTTCCAATTTAAAGCTGGTCCCCCTCATCCCATCACTCCAGGTCCTTGGAAAAAGTCCCTCCCCAGCTTTCCTGGAGCCCCTTTAAGTCCTGGGAGGCTGCTCTAAGGTCTCCCCACAGCCTTCTCCTCTCCACGATGAACAACCCCAACTCTCCCACCCTGTCCTCACACCAGAGGTTCTCCAGCCCTTGGATCATCTCCGTGGCCTCCTCTGGACTCTCTCCAACAGCTCCAGGTCCTTCCTGTGCTCAGGACTCCAGAGCTGGACCCAGGGCTCCAGGTGGGGTCTCCCCAGAGCGCAGCAGAGGGGCAGAATCCCCTCCCTCCCCTCTGCTCCCACTCTTTGGGTGCAGCCCAGGACACCCTTGGTTTCTGGGCTGGGAGTGCCCATCGCCACCTCCTGAGGAGCTTCTCCTCCCCCAGCACCCCAAGGTCTTCTCCTCAGTTCTGATCACAGTCCCATCATTCCCCATCCTGTGCTGATCCCAGGGGCTGCTCTGATCATGGTGCAGGACCTTTCCCTTGCCCTTGTTGAACCTCAAGAGGTTCCCCCACAGCCCCACTTCTCCAGCCTGTCCAGGTCCCTCTGGATCCCATCCCGTCCTTCTGCTGTCACCACTGCCCCTCTCAGCCTGGTGTCACCCCCAAACCTGCTGAGGGTGGCCTCAGTCTCACTGTCAATATCATTAACTGTGGGAGTCAGGCAGTTCAAACTTCTACGTAACATCTCTGCTCAGACAGAAAACGAAAGCTCCCTGCGGACACCACCCACGCGGACACCGTCGCCCTGGGACCACGCGGAGTTTCAACACAAGCAGTTACTTCTTCCAGAAAAAAAGGAACTTTATCAGTTTGTTATCCCAGCAGCTCAACCTTACACAAGGCTCCCAGAAAGCAAACAAAAGAGCAGGAACAAAGGAGCCGTTTCAGTGATGTTCTGTGCATACCAAGAGACAGGAGAGACAATACTGGGTTTATTCACAAGGTAGGAAGGGAAAATAAAGAAAGGAAATGAAGCTGTAGCAGAAAACAGCCCTTACTCAGGGCTGTTCCCATGCAGCCACGATCCCTGCTTGGTGTGAGTTCATTCCAGAGGTGAGGAATGATTTGGTTCTCTGCCATCACAGCTTTTGTTCCCTAACAGACCCGAACTTCTGGCCTGGGTAGCAGAGCTCTGCCAACGACCTTTACCAGGGGGGCACTGGATGGAGCACCCACACCTCCCCTTTGCCAGGGAAGCCCACCAGGTTCCACACCCAAAGCCACAGCAGGTCTGAACCCCAGAAAACCAACAGTCCACACACAAATCCGTATCTCATTGGAATTCCACTCCAGAGCAGCCAGGACGGGTGCTGAGGACGCTCAAGTTCAATCATGGCCCATTAAATCACTCTTCACGCATGTCTCAGCCTATATTCGTTAGCTACGAAATAAATATGGTCCAGGAACCTGCTGTCACATAAACAGCTTCTATTTATGAACCACAATTTGTCACCACTTGCTGTGACAGTAATTGTGTCCTCAAATCACATAAAAAACAAATTCAACTCAACGCTTACGCTGATTTAGTCAGCAGACTGACAAGACAGATCATACACAGACCAAGAAGGGGAGCAGGTTCCTTCAGGAAAGCCCTGGCTTCACCAAAGGGGCAGATGCTGTGTCTTGGGGGTCGTTACAGAGCCAGCCAACTCATCAGAAACAGTAAGAAGCGCAAGGAAAGCCCAGCAGCTCCCAGCCCTCCCCAGCTTCTAAACGATCCCTTCCTACAGCGCACAAACCCACACTGGTCACTGCTTCTCTCAATAATTAAAGCTCCCTGCTGGTAGAACCACCAGAGGTGAGACCATCGCCTACGTGTCCAGGACACCTGCAGGAAGGGGCATTCTCGGGGTGCAGCAGCTTCAGGGCTGGGTTCAGTTCTGGGCCCCTCACTCCAAGAAAGGTATTGAGGGGCTGGATCTCGTCCAGAGGAGAGCAATGAAGGATTCAAAGCACAAGACTTATGAGGAGCAGCTGAAGGAACTGGGGTTGTTTAGCCTGAGAAGAGGAGGCTGAGAGAAGACCTCACTGCTCTCTGCAGGTTGGAGCCAGGTGGCTGTTGGTCTCTTCTCCCAATTAACAAATGACAGGATGAGAGGAAATGGCCTCAAGTTGTGCCAGGACAGGTTCAGATTGGACACTGGGAACAATTCCTTCACTGACACAGCGGTGAAGCCCTGGCAGAGGCTCCCAGGGAGGTGGTGGAGTTCCCATCCCTGGAGGGGTTCAGAAACTGTGTGGCCGTGGCACTTGGGAACAGGGTGTGGTGGTCACGGTGGGGCTGGGCTGATGTTGGACTGGATGAGCTGGGAGGGCTTCCCCAGCCTTAAGATTCTGTCATTCTCTGATCCCACAGACCTGCGTTTGAGGAGTTTCAGCTCCACCAGCATCTGGGAGACACCAAATACTCCAGACCACCCTCCAGGAACCGCACGAAGAGCAGAACCAGGGAGTCAGATTCTCCAACTGCTTCCAAACGGATTTTGATATCAGTTTGCATGATGCAGCTGCTACCAACACCAGAGAACCGAAAGCTCACCATGCTTTCTATGCTCCCCACCACGTCTGCAGTTTGCCAAAGCCCACACAGCTTTATCAGGGCCCAGGCGGATCCTGCACTGGGGCTTTTACATATTTTCTCCTGTGGAAGATTGCCAGCTGCCTTCTCCCACTCACTGAGAAGAACACGTGCCTGTAAGGGACTCCTTGTTGATGGAAAACCAGGTTTCTGTCCTTATAAACTGAAAACACAGCATTATTTATGGACCTATCCCAACTCAGGCTACCGAGGGCAGACCAGGGCAGCAAGATGTGTCACTGCCGTGTCACGAAGGGATCGAGGGCACCCGGAGCAAGTCTGGGGATGACACCAAGATGGGTGGAAGTGTGGATCTGCTTGAAGGAAGGGAGGCTCTGCAGAGGGACCTGTCCAGGCTGGATCCATGGGCTGGAGGGCAGGAAGGGTCTGCAGAGGGACCTGGCCAGACTGGATCCATGGGCCAAGGCCAAAGGGATGAGGTTCAACAAGACCAAGTGCCAAGTCCTGCCCTTGGGTCCCAGCAACCCCTGCAGCTCCAGGCTTGGGGAAGAGTAGCTGGAAAGCTGCCTGGCAGAGAAGGACCTGGGGGTGCTGCTCGATCACAAACCAGGTGAGGAACACCTGAGCCTGCTCTGAGCAAGCCATCACATGCCTTTGTTATCATTAAGAAATGGCTTTGTCAGGAGCTCCCTACAAAGCTGGTGGCCATTATCTACAGCTCTGAAGATCAAAAGGCGACTTCCAGTAGGAATCTTTCCAGAACACAGCACTTTCAATGGGATCCAGCAGCAGCTCAGCCACTCTGGGAATTCAGAACCTCAACCCAGGTCCTGTCCTGGCAGCCAGGACCAACAGGCAGGTTGCAGAGCATGGAGCTCGTCCTCCTGCCACCCCAGCACAGGGTCACGTTGATGCCTGGGGTCTCTCCTGGAAGTGTTTCCATCACACCCAGAGCAGCAATCCCACCAACCCTCTGCATTTCCATTCCAGGCACAGACCATAGTAATCGTGGAATGGTTTGGAACCTCAAAGCCCACCCAGTTCCCACCCCCTGCCATGGGCAGGGACACCTCCCACTGGCCCAGGGTGCTCAAAGCACCATCCAACCTGGCCTTGAACACCTCCAGGGGGGACATCCCTGGGTTCTGGTTGACGGCAAGTTCGAATCATGGAATGGTTTGGTTTGGAAGGGACCTCAAAGCCCACCCAGTTCCAAACCCCTGCCATGTGCAGGGACACCTCCCACTGGATGAGGGGGCTCAAAGCCCCACCCAGTCGGGCTTTGAACACCTTCACCACAACTTTCTCCCAGTTTTCCCTGTTGTATCCACTGCTTCTTGTCCTCAGCAGCAACCTCACGCAGTGAACACCCAGGACCAGGGCCTGGCAGCCACATCCTCCTGGCTCTCTGCCTGGATGGAGGCCTCAAGCAAACTGAGACACAAGCCCTGTGGCCACCAGGACGGAGCAGACAACAGTCTAACGCTGTCACAGATGTAGTTTCTGAGCCCCCTCCCACACAAAGCACCAACCCTCCTCACTGGAGCAGCAATGAGAAGCACCAGGCTTCACAGAGAACTCCATGCTGTCCCATAAAACCCAAAGAACGTGTCAGATCTTTGGCTTTGGCAGAAATTTGAGTAGCTGAAAGAAAATAAATTGTTGTTTACTGGCAAGATCAAAAAGTTACATTGAGATGAAAGCGTTTTCCCAGTGGGATTCACTTAAATGACAATTAGACAGCTATAATTACACTGGACATCTGAGGTTCCTCCAAGCGACAGTGGCACACGGGGATGCTGCCAGGGTCAGAGGGATGGAGCTTCTCCTTTCCCCTCATCCCAGTTACAGAAGGTGCCCAGAGTGACCCATTCTGGTGGCTCGGTTTGTAACGAGCTCGCTAGGCCAGAGGAATCCCACTTGGAAAATGGAAGAGAATCATGGAACAGTTTGGGTTGGAAGGGACCTCAAAGCCCAGCCAGTCCCACCCCCTGCCATGGGCAGGGACACCTCCCACTGGATCAGGGGGCTCCAAGCCCCATCCAACCTGGCCTTCAACACCTCCAGGGATGGGGCAGCCACCACTGCTCTGGGAAACCTGGGCCAGGGCCTCCCCACCCTCATCATCAACAATTTCTTCCTAATGTCCAATCTCAATCTCCTCCCTTCCAATTTAAAGCCGTTCCCCCTCATTCCATCACTCCAGGTCCTTGGAAAAAGCCCCTCCCCAGCTTTCCTGGAGCCCCTTTCAGTCCTGGGAGGCTGCTCGAAGGTCTCCCCACAGCCTTCTCTTCTTCAAGATGAACAACCCTAACTCTCCCACCCTGTCCTCACACCAGAGGTTCTCCGGCCCTTGGATCATCTCCATGGCCTCCTCTGGACCCACTCCAACAGCTCCAGGTCCTTCTTAAGCTGTGGGTTCCAGACCTGGACGCAGGGCTCCATGTGGGGTCTCAAGAGCAGAACAGAGAGGAAGAATCACCTCCCCTCCCTTGACCTGCTGGCAATGTTTCTTTTGATCTGCAGAACTCACCATTAGTGTGGATATGGATCTCAGAACCACAGAACCATGGAATGGTTTGGGTTGGAAGGGACCTCAAAATCCATCCAGTTCCAACCCCTCGCTATGTGCGGGGACACCTCCTACTGGATCAGGGTGGAAGCACTGTGGTGGATAAGCCACAACCACAGCAGGAAAGAAAGCCTGGAGTTGTCTGAGCCACAGGAAAGAACAAAGACATGCAGAGACTTCTAGGGAAACCCACACAAGACTCCAGTGAAACCCACACAGAGAAGAAGAACCCACACAGTTCAGTTGTACCGAAACACCAAACATTTGAAATCAGCAGCAGCAGCTCTGGCCTCCTTCCCATTTCCCCAGGGCCACGCAGGCTCCTCACCCCCTTGCAAAGAATCCTTCTCCACGTGATGGCACGTAGGAAACCAGGGGGCAACTGCCAGTGCCAGAAGAATCTGTGCACCCTGTCCTCATCCAACGTCCTTGCCAGGCATTTCTCAGCCCCAGGTGGGATGAGGCTACCTGGCAGCCACCACCCTTCCTAAGATTCTCCTGCTCTTCCCCTCCACGGCGGCACCAACAAGCAAGAACACGCTGCCTTTCCACAGCTCCAACGAGGAGGAGGCCAGGAGAGAGCCGCGGCCAGCGGATCGCAGGAGGCAGCCCACGCCCTGCTCCTCCGAGGGCTGCATGAGCAGGTACTGTGAGCATGGCCTGCCCAGACAGAGCCCCACGCGCTGGGCTGCCAGCACCAACCCCTGCTGAAAACGAGCTGGAACAGCCCTGCAACATCCCATTATTGGCTTCCCATCCCCTGGCGGAGTATTTATCGACGGGCTCTCAACTGATGAAATATCGACTTCAAGGGTAGGGAAGATCAAGCATCTTCTCAAGATAAAGAGAGGGCAGTAACTGCTTCTTCTTTTGAAGGAGATAAATGCAGGAATCAAGAGGAAATCTCTGCACCCCCCGTTGTGCTGATCGCTCAACCAGGCACTAAAACCAGTCCTTGGTTTCTAAAAGTGAAGGCTGCAGCCCTGCTTAACAGCTCCTGAGAAATCATCTTGGGTGTTTCACTTGGTCTTGTGAAACTCCAGAGCGGAGCAGTGATTATTGGGACAATCTGTCACGAGAAGCTGTGGCTCTGGGCTTGGGATCCCAAACATGCTTCACCCTAGGGAACATCAGTGACTTCATCCACTCTCTCCTTGCCACTCACTGCTGAAGGGACAGTTCCTACAATCATGGGATGGTTTGGGTTGGAAGAGACCTCAAAGCCCAGCCAGTCCAAACCCTCACGCCAAAACATTTCTCCCCAAGATCTCATCTCAATCTCCCCCTCTTGCAGCTCCAAACCGTTCCCCTCATCCTGTCCCTGCACTCCCTGATCCAGAGCCCCTCCCCAGCTTTCCTGGAGCCCCTTTCAGTCCTGGGAGGCTGCTCTAAGGTCTCCCCACAGCCTTCTCCTCTCCACGATGAACAACCCCAACTCTCCCAGCCTGTCCTCACACCAGAGGTTCTCCAGCCCTCGGATCATCTCCGTGGCCTCCTCTGGACTCGCTC
Organism: Dromococcyx pavoninus; assembly: GCA_033558185.1. Taxonomy (NCBI): domain Eukaryota; kingdom Metazoa; phylum Chordata; class Aves; order Cuculiformes; family Neomorphidae; genus Dromococcyx; species Dromococcyx pavoninus. The sequence goes on from JAUMJL010001630.1 coordinate 384,374, forward strand.
CAACAGCTCCAGGTCCTTCCTGTGTTCAGGACTCCAGAGCTGGACCCAGGGCTCCAGGTGGGGTCTCCCCAGAGCGCAGCAGAGGGGCAGAATCCCCTCCCTCCCCTGCCAGACATGCTTATTATGATGCAACCCTGGATATGGTTATCATCAGGCACCACTTCTCAGTGCACGTCAAGAGGCATTCAAGATTTCTCTGGGCAACCTGGGCCAGGGCCTCCCCACCCTCCTTGTGAAGAATTTCTTCCTAAAGTCCAATCTAAATCTCCCTCCTTCCAGTTTAAAGCCATTTCCCCTCGTCCTGTCCCTGCACTCCCTGATCCATAGCCCCTCCCCAGCTTTCCCGGAGCCCCTTTCAGTCCTGGGAGGCTGCTCTAAGCCCTGGCTTAACCAGAGCCACCTGTCTCCGCACGCTCCTTCCCAATCCTCTCCAGGTCTTCTCCTCATCTCAGCCCGTGGAGCCAACAGCCACCTATCAGTTTTGGATGAACATAAATAGCATGTCCAGGCAAGGACAGGAGGGCTGCGTGTCCTGCGCTGCCACCGCACACGATGCGCCCGGGAAGGAGCTCAGCTGCGGCCGTTTCCGCCCCGAGGCAGTGACAGCAGCAGCACAGGGACAGGAGGAAGCCCAGTTTAGGGTTCATCTCATACTGGGGACAAGGAGCAGGGAACGCCAGGCACTGGCGCTGCTGCCAAGGGCTTTTTTAGCCTGGAACAACCACCCTAAAGCCAATTTTCACAAGTGACCTCTCGGGCTAAGGAGCACCTATTCGGGTGGCTCTGTGTCCCCAGATGCCCTGTGCACTCTGCCAGGACAGATTTATATGGAAACACAAGGAGCCACATCAGGGAACCGATCCAGCCCAGCTGTTTAAAAAAAGAAGTTTCCAGGGAGCTCAGCTCCTCAGCTCTTCACCCAGTGCACGGCCATCCTCGCGCTTCTCCCCAGCGCTGCGGGGCAGGCACGGCCAAAACTGCTCATCAGCATGGAATCATGGAATCCTTCAGGTTGGAAAAGCCCTCCAAGCTCATCCACCAGCCCAACCCCACTATGCCGACCAAACCCTGTCCCCAAGGACCACGGCCACACGAGTTTTAAACTCCTTCAGGGATAGGGATTTCACCACTTCCTTGGGCAGCCTCTGACATGGCTTCACTGCACTTCCAGCGAGGGAATTGTTCCCAATGTCCAATCTAAACTTCCCCTGGTGCAACTTGAGGCCATTTCCCCTCATCCCATCCCTTATTCCTTGGGAGAAGAGCCCAGCAGCCACCTGGCTCCAACCTCCTTTCCAGAGGCTGCAGAGAGCAATGAGGCCTCCCCTCAGCCTCCCCTTCTCCAGATTAATCAGCCCCAGGGCCCTCAACCTCTCCCACAACCCCTCAGCTCCAGACTCTTCACCATGGCCCTAGATTAAAAATGCCACAGGACCCCAGACCCAACACCCTCAATCCCACCAGCTCACAATAGAGTCCAATTCACCCTGAAACCCCTTTATAGTGGACAGGTACAGCTGGATTTGATGATCTCAAAGGTCTTTTCCAACCAGGTGATTCTACGATTCTCCCTGATGGCCAGGCAGGTAAAGGTGAGAAGTGCTCTCTCCCAGCCAAAGAATTCGCATTCCACCTCCAGTGCTGAGAGCTGGGGGATTCCCAAGTGGGAGTCCACAGCCAGAGCATCACAGCCACCACGGGTTCCACATCACCGTTCTCCTTTCACTCTGAACCCATTTCTATCTTCATCTGACAGCACATTTTACACCTCAGCTACCTGAGAAGGCCAATCGTGTCCTGGGCTGCCTCCAAAAAAGCACTGCCAGCAGGATTCTCCCCCTCTGATCCACTCTGGTGAGACCCCACCTGGAGTCCCGGGTAGAGTGCTGGAGCCACTAACTTAAGAAGGAAATAGAACTATTGGAATGAGTCCAGAGGAGGCCACAGAGATGATCCAAGAGAACCTCTGGCTGGAGAACCTCTGCTGTGAGGACAGGGTGGGAGAGTTGGGGTTGTTCATCCTGGAGAAGAGAAGGCTGTGGGGAGCCCTTAGAGCAGCCTCCCAGGACTGAAAGGGGCTCCAGGAAAGCTGGGGAGGGGTTCTGGATCAGGGAGTGCAGGGATGGGACAAGGGGAAGGGTTTGGAGCTGCAAGAGGGGAGATTGAGATGAGATGTTGGGGAGAAATGTTTTGCTGTGAGGGTGGGGAGGCCCTGGCCCAGGTTTCCCAGAGCAGTGGTGGCTGCCCCATCCCTGGAGGTGTTGAAGGCCAGGTTGGATGGGGTTTGGAGCCCCCTGATCCAGAGGGGGTGGGACTGGATGGGCTTTGAGGTCCCTTCCAACCCAAACCATTCCAAGACTCTAATATACCATCATCACAGGTAAACAAATCCTCACAGGATGGACAGAGACATTTGTTATATTCACTGGGTTTTTCCATCTGAGGAGAGACTTTAAAAAACACTGCTCAAATGCACCAATATGCAACAATTCCCAAGCAAGCACTGAGCCAAAAGCATTTCTAGTAAAGGTCAAAGATATATAAAAAAAAATCCAATCAGAAAGTGGTTCTCACATACCCTTAAATTTAAAACAATAACATTGTGCACACTCCTGGCACAGCTTTGGCATCGAGACCTTCCTGTGTTCAGAATAAACCACGAGGTGATCACACCTCAACACCACACAGTGGGTTCTCCCTCCCTCTGGGTGTGCAGAGCTGCAGAGCAGGTATCAGAGAGCACAAGCACCTCCTCAATGGGTTAAGCTCCACGACAGCTCTACAGCACCAGCAGCCTTGCCAGGGGATCTCACACGGCTCACACGGCTCCGCTGACAAAGACAGTTGGATTTCATGGGAATCCATTTTTGGTGACTCATCTTAATTTGCACGTTACCCAGTCAAACAGCAGCAACCACACGCTTGGGGTCAGCGCTGACATTCACATTCTGAGGTAATCCCAAGCACCAGCATGGGCTGGGTGGAGAATGGATTGGGAGCAGCCCTGGGGAGAAGGCCTTGGGGTGCCGGGGGAGGAGAAGCTCCCCAGGAGCCAGCAATGGGCGCTCCCAGCCCAGAAACCAAGGGTGTCCTGGGCTGCACCCAAAGAGTGGGAGCAGAGGGGAGGGAGGGGATTCTGCCCCTCTGCTGCGCTCTGGGGAGACCCCACCTGGAGCCCTGGGTCCAGCTCTGCAGTCCCCAGCACAGGAAGGACCTGGAGCTGTTGGAGCGAGTCCAGAGGAGGCCACGGAGATGATCTGAGGTCTGGAGAACCTCTGCTGTGAGGATAGGGTGGGAGAGTTGGGGTTGTTCAGGCTGGAGAAGAGAAGGCTGTGGAGAGCACTTAGAGCAGCCTCCCAGGACTGAAAAGGGGCTCCAGGAAAGCTGGGGAGAGGCTTTGGATCAGGGAGTGCACAGACAGGATGAGGGCAAGGGTTTGAAGCTGAAAGAGGGGAGCTTGAGATGAGATCTTGGGGAGAAATGTTTTGGTGTGAGGGTGGCGAGGCCCTGGCCCAGGTTGCCCAGAAAAGTGGTGGCTGCCCCATCCCTGGAGGTGTTGAAGGCCAGGCTGGACGGGGCTTGGAGCCCCCTGATCCAGCATGAGGTGTCCCTGCCCCTGGCAGGGGGTGGAAGCAGAAGGACTTTGAGGTCCCTTCCCATCCAACCCATTCCATGGTCTCTGTCAGACTCCCTGCCAGCACAGCCCTCTCCACCTGCTCATGTTCCAGCAGCAACCGCCGGCACTTTGCCTCCTGACTCCAACAGCTTTGCAAAGTGCACTTGCAGAGCTCCCACGGATTGTTTTTCAGCAGTTCCCTGCAAACTGCTGAAATTGTGAACATAAATAAAAGAAATCACTAAAAAAAATTAAGATCGCCAGTCTACGTTGGCTGCAAGTTCCTTACACCAACATTTTTAACGTTAGAAATACAGAAAATCTGCTGGCAGCACAAGTGGCAGCAGAATCACAGAATCATGAAATTGGACATAAAAACTCATCCAGTCCCACCCCCTGTCATGGGCAGGGACACCTCTCACTGGATCAGGGGGCTCCAAGCCACATCCAACGAGGCCTTCAACACCTCCAGGAATGGGGCAGCCACCACTGCTCTGGCCTCCCCACCCTCATCCTGAAGAATTTCTTCCTGATGCTTAATCTAAATCACCCTCCTTCCAATTTAAAGCCATTATCCCTCATCCCATCACTTCAGGCCCTTGGAAAAAGAGCCTCCCCAGCTTTTCTGCAGGCCCTTCGGGTACTGAAGCGGTAAGGTCTCCCCACAGTCTTCTCTTCTCCAGCCTGAACAACCCCAGCCCTTTCAGCCTGTCCTCAGAGCAGAGGTTCTCCAGCCCTTTGACCATCTTCGTGGCCTCCTCTGGTCTCACTCCAACAGTCCCATCTCCTTCTTATGTTAGGGATTCCAGAAGTGGACACAGGGCTCCTGGTGGGGTCTCACAGGAGGAGAGCAGAGGGAGAAAAACACCTCCTTTGAAAAAAGCACTAAAATCAGTAGCCTGGGGAGAGAACGCAGCGGGGCATTTGAGGAGCCTCCAGTGCTTCCGAGCCCCAGGGAGCCACACCAGCGCCCAGAGAAAGAGCTGCCACTGACAGAGCCAACCTGGTTGTAGAGAACCTGCAGAGCTCAACTGAAAACTCACCACTTCTCAAGAAAAGGCACCTTAAAAATGATTTTTGCCCCACAGAATTATGGAAGAGTTATTATAAACAAGAACAGTTTGTGACAGACTAAGTCTTGTACAGTTTATTCCCTCTCTACCTGGAAACAGCATCACAACTCTGAGGACAAGGCCCCTGCTCTCTCCAGGGAGGTTACAATGACTTAGGGATTCTTGTGGAACAGCCTCCCAGGTTATTTATAGCACCTCTAGACCGGGTAATGAAATCATTTGCCGCGTCCCATCCAAAAGCTTAACTGCTGTTTTAGCAGGAAACATTAGATCGAAGGGATCCAAAGTCAAATGTTAGAGCAGACTGAGAGCAAATCACAGCCAAGCACCACCATGGGTCAGGCTTAACCCATCCTTAAAATGTGTGAAGAGGCCAGAAGTGAAAGTAAGATACTAATGTGAAGTTGAAATTCATCATTATCACAGAATCATGGAACAGTTTGGGTTTGAAGGGAGGTCCCAATCTCCAAGCTCATCCAGTCCCACTCCCTGCCATGAGCAGGGACACCTCCCACTGGATCAAGGGGCTCCAAGTCACATCCAACCTGGCCTTCAACACCTCCAGGGATGGGGCAGCCACCACTGCTCTGGGAAACCTGGGCCCTTATCTCAACACCATCATTGTGAAGAATTTCTTCCCAACGTTCAATGTCAATCTCCCCTCTTGCAGCTTCAAACCATTCCTCCTCCTTCTGTCACAACAAGCCCTTCTAAAAAGCCCCTCCCCAGCTTTCTTGGACCCCTTTCAGTCCTGGGAGGCTGCTTGAAGGGCTCCCCACAGCCTTCTCTTCTCCAGGATGAACAACCCCAACTCTCCCAGCCTGTCCTCACACCAGAGGTTCTCCAGCCCTCGGATCATCTCTGTGGCCTCCTCTGGACTCGCTCCAACAGCTCCAGGTCCTTCCTGTGCTCAGGACTCCAGAGCTGGACCCAGGGATCCAGGTGGGGTCTCCCCAGAGCGCAGCAGAGGGGCAGAATCCCCTCCCTCCCCTCTGCTCCCACTCTTTGGGTGCAGCCCAGGACACCCTTGGTTTCTGGGCTGGGAGTGCCCATTGCCAGCTCCTGGGGAGCTTCTCCTCCCCCAGCACCCCAAGGCCTTCTCCTCAGGGCTGATCCCAATCCCATTGTCCCCCATGCTCTATTGATCCCGGGGGCTGCTCTGACCCAGGTGCAGGACCTTGCCCTTGGCCTTGTTAAACCTCATGAGGTTCCCACAGTCCTCTTCTCCAGCCTGTCCAGGTCCCTCTGGATCCCATCCCATCCTTCTGGTGTCACCGCTGCCCCTCTCAGCTTGGTGTCACCCCCAAACCTGCTGAGGGTGCCCTCGATCCCTCTGTATCATCAACGAAAATATCAAACAGCTCTGATCCCAGTACAGACCTTCACTTACACAGACAAGCCTTTGGTTTGATGGAACTCAACACTCCCACCGCTCATATTTTATAGACATGGGCTGACATCAATATTCTTTGAGACCTTTTGTTTCTTATAAAGGCTGGATAGGCCAAACAGGTCCCAAATCAGTGCATTTTCCATTCTTGGCGATCTCCAGCTACTGGTGGAGCTTGGGGCACACACAGGACTATGAACCAGAGCTGAGAAGCTTTCCAAGTGCAATTGTTTTTTAAATTCAAGGAGAGCTCCAGCCAACAAGCCGGTCACCTTCACCTGCTGCGCACACAAGTGCTTTGGGGATCTATTTCCTTGTTGCTATAGGTCAAAGACTCCGTCCAAGGGTTTTCCTGGAACTCTCCTCTTCCGGCTGCAAACCCAGCCCACGTTGTGCAGCTACAGCAGCAGGATTTATCTCAGCAGGTACCACCAGGCCCGGCACATTCCCAGGCTCGCTGTCCCCTTCCCAAATTGCCACTGCTGCCCTCACCACCGGGAGAAAGCCTGAACGCTGTGGAAATCTGAGATAACATTTTCAGAGTCCTCCATTGATTTGTTTTAATGATGAGTAAAAGAACGGAGCAGGCGTTTTAACCCAAATCAGGATTTTTTCCTCCCGGATGGGCTGCTTTTTAACAGTACTAAGGTGCAGCTTCTCTCCCCACTGACCCTGCCAGCACAGGAAACTGTCCCAGCAGGTTCCTTCCTGAACCAATTATGGACAGAAGAGCTAAGGAAACGATTTGTCTAAAGCACTGGGGGAGGCCCTGGCCCAGGTTGCCCAGAAAAGTGGTGGCTGCCCCATCCCTGGAGGTGTTCAAGACCAGGCTGGACGGGGCTTGGAGACCTCTGATCCAGTGGAAGGTGTCCCTGCCCATTGCAGGGGGGTGGGACTGGATGGGCTTTGAGGGTCTTTCCAACCCAAATCATTCCATGCTTCTGTGGTCCTTAGGCAGTTAAACACCTGGAATTCAGCCCTGCCCAGAGGGACCTGGAGGCTCTGTTCCATGGCAAGGTGACCACGAGCCACCAGCCAGCCCTGGCAGCCAAGAGGGCAACCGTGTCCTGGGGGACATCAAGCCCAGCATCGCCAGCCGGGCCAGGGAGGGGATTGTCCCACTCTGCTCTGCTCTGGGGAGGCCCCACCTCGAGGATTGGGGGCACTTTGGGGCACCCCGGGACAAAAAGGGCATCAAAGCCCTGGAGAGAGTCCAGAGGAGGCCACAAAGCTGGAGAAGGGTCTGGAGGGGAAATCCTCGGAGGAGAGGCTGAAGGCACTGGGTCTGTTCAGCTGGAGAAGAGGAGACTGAGGGGGGATCTCAGAGCTGTTTGCTGCCTTCTCCCAAGGGAGGGAGGGGAAAGAGGGGCTGAGCTCTGCTCTCTGGTGAGCAAGGACAGGAGCCCAGGGAATGGCAGGAAGATGGACCAGGACAGGGTTGGGTTGGCCATCAGGAAGAGGTTCTTCCCCCAGAGCAGAGCAGAGGGTGGTGGAGCCCTGGAAGAGCTCCCCAGGGAAGCAGTCCCAGTCTGACAATATTCCAGAAGGGTTTGGCCAAGGCCCTCAGGCCCACGGGGTGAATGTTGGGGTTGTCCTGTGCAGGGACAGGAGATGGACTGGATGGGCCTGGTGGGTCCCTTCCAGCTCGGGTCATTCTATGATTCTACCCCCAAAGCCTGGTAAATCCCCCTGTGAAGACGCAAGTCCCACACGCTCCAACACACCAACCAGTGTCTACTGGTGTCCACAGCTGCTGTAACGAGACATCTCCCTCAGAACCTGAGACATCAGCCCTGTACATGCCGCACAGTTTGTGTGATGACTCCAGCAACAAACACCCACTGGTCCAAATGGGTTTGACTGGTCAGAAATGCTCCCAAACTCTGCACGCATGCAGGTGTTGCTAAACCTGCTGATATCCTGCTCAAAACCTGCAGTGGTAGAGACCAAAAACTAATTACCAAGCCCACTAATCACTGAAAGCAGGAGAGACCGTGCATCTGCTGACTGCTTAACTAAGACGCCAACTATTTTTAACTCTGAGAATTGAAATAAACCTGCCCAGCAAACTCCAAAAGCACCAATGGCCATGTGATCCCGGTGAGAATTTGCCAAGCGGCGCAGAATTACACTACGGCCACGGCAGCAAAACAAACACAGCCTTCCAAAGGCAAGGAATGCGACGGCAGGGGACGAGATCAACCGACTGTCAGACACCCCAAAACAATTAAGCCAAACCCCGAGTTGAGGCCCAAAGAGATCTGAGGAAACAACTTTGTCTTGACACTTTGTTGTCCCAAATATAATTCCATTTCTTCTAAATTATCCAGGGTTTTTTAAAAGTGGCATTTGGTGTCCTGCAGCCCAGGCTGGAGTTTTGGGGGTGATGATTTGGCACGCACAAAGGAGAACTCAGGAGGTACCCACAGCTAGCGCTGAGATACAAGGTAGGACTCTGCAGGGACAGGAGTTGGACTTGATGATTCTTGTGGGTCCCTTCCAACTCAGGTCATTCTGTGATTCTACTCTACGATAAGATTTAGAATCATAGAACGCTTTGGGTTGGAAGGGACCATTAAAGTCCATACAGTCCAATCCCCTGCCACAGGCAGGGACATCTTCAACCAGATCAGGTTGCTCAGAGCCCCATCCAAGCCAGCCTTGAACACCTACACCATCTCCTACTCCACTACTGTTCGCACTGCACTCTGCTCTCCTCCCCTCGGCGAACAGTCGAATGGTCGATCACTTCAAGGATTTATTATCAAGCACCAAAACCAGATTGGATTCACAGAATCACAGAATCCTTCAGGTTGGAAAAGCCCTCCAAGTTCATCCAGTCCAACTATCAGCCCAACCCCACCATGCTGACCAAACCATGTCCCCAGGTGCCACCTCTTTTTAAACCCCTCCAGGCATGGGGACTCCACCACCCCCCTGAGCAGCCTCTGTCAGGGCTTCACTGTGCTTCCAGTGAGGGAATTGTTCCCAATATCCAATCTAAACCTGCCCTGGTGCAACTTCCCTGGTGCCATTTCCTCTCATCCCATCATTTGTTACTTGGGAGAAGAGCCCAGCACCCACCTGGCTCCAACCTCTTTTCAAGGAGCTGTGGAGAGCGATGAGGTCTCCCCTCAGCCTCCTGTTCTCAGCCCTCCCTCAAGAGACTTCCCTTTTCCAGGTGTAGGGATCCACACACCCTACACCTGTGGGCACCACAAGAAAGAACAGAGGCAGAAATTCTCTTGAACTGCCAGTGTCAGTTAGCAAGAGGGTCAGAAGCTGCTGACCTGATCTCTTCATCTGCAAAGCAAGACTCTAAGGGAGAAAGGATGTCACGTACAAGGTCTGTCCCACAGCGTGGACCGAAGAAGAAGATGAGAATGGCAACGCCAGCACAACAGGTTGCCCAGAGCAGTGGTGGCTGCCCCATCCCTGGAGGTGTTGAAGGCCAAGTTGGATGGGGCTTGGAGCCCCCTGATCGAGTGGGAGGTGTCCCTGCCCATGGCTGGGGGTGGGACTGGGTGGGCTTCGAGGTCCCTTCCAACCCAACCCATTCTATGATTCTGTGACAGTGGTGAGATGACAACACGAAGTGTCAACCCCACAACGACGGCCACCCCACCTGGCCCAGGTGTGTGGGGCTGGGGGTCCCCAGAGGACAGGAGCGAGGCTGAAGGGGGACAGGAGGGAGAGGGTTCTGCGAGGCCACCCGCGGCAGAGAAAAAGCTGCGAGGTGGAGAGAAACCAAAGGGTTCCTCCCTGCAGCAGGGGCGGTGCCCGGCACGCCCCGGGATCCCACAGGCACAGCGAGGAGGAGGGCAGAGGGGGTCCCTGGGGCTGCCGGGCGGGGGGAAGCAGGGCCTGAAGCTGCGAGGCCAGACAGAGCAGGGAGTCTCAGGGGCGGCCAGGGTGGGGAGGGAGCAGATGAGGGGTCCCTGGGGCTGCCAGGGTGGGGAAGGGGGAAATGGGGGGGTTGGGTTGGGGTCCCTGGGTCTGCCAGGGTGGGAATGGGGAGCATGGGGGAGGAGTTGTGGGGAACCCAGGGGCTGCCAGGGTGGGGAGAGAGGCGGGATGGGGGGGTTCCCTGGGTCTGCCGTGGGGGAAGGGGAGAATGGGAGGGGTCCCTGGGGCTGCCAGGGTGGGGAGGGCAAAAGGAAGGGGACGGGAGTGGGGTCCGTTGGGTCTTCCAGGGCGAGGATGGGGAGGGGAGGGAGGGTCCCTGGGTCTGCCAGGGTGGGGAGAAGGGGAGAGAGGGGATCAAAGGGGGGGCACAGGGAGGATAAGGAGAATGGGAAGGGGGGGCACAGGGAGGATAAGGAGAATGGGAAGGGGGGGCACAGGGAGGATAAGGAGAATGGGAGGGGGGGGTAGGGAGGATAAGGGCGATGGGAGAGAACTGGGGGGGGTTCCCTGGGGCTGTCAGAGTAGGGAGGGAGCGTCTCGTCCCACTGGGGGGGGGTGTCACTGACCGATGGTGGAGATGAAGGTGGTGTTGAAGGCATCATCAGAAAACCGGAACAGCACGCAGGTCTTGCCGACCCCGGAGTCCCCGATGAGCAGCAGCTTGAAGAGCAGGTCGTAGGTTTTCTTCGCCATGGGGAGGAGGCGCGGCCGCAGGGGCCCCCCCGAGCGCTCGGCTCACCCACCCACCCACCCCCCCGGAGCTCCCCCCGGGGCTCCCCCGCTCACGGGGCGGACAGCGAGGAGGGGGAGGAGGAGGAGGAGAACGAGGAGGAGGCGGCGGCCGCACAAAATGGCCTCCCCGGCGCCTCCCGCCCCCGCCCGCGCCGCCCCGGCCCCGCCGCTCGCGGCTCAAGGGGCGGATGAGGAGTTCAAGACCCCCTCCGGTTGGGCTCCGATCGCCTCGGTTCGACCCCGGCCCCGGCGCCCCCCGAGCAGAGGCCACTCTCCCGCAGGCGCTGCCCCGGCTGCGCGCGCCGCCCCCCTCACCGCGCAGGCGCCGCCGGGGGCGCGCACGTAATGACGTCATGACGTACAACGTGACATCGGCTCGCACTGGGGATGACGTCACCACGCACGAATAGCCGGGACCGCGCGCGAAACGAAGAGGCGCGGCCACTCCAAAAGGAAAGCGTCCGCCGCTCCCGTGCGTGGTGACGTCACCGAGAGCC